>VHKM01000280.1:3095000-3517500 GCA_007210695.1 Neogobius melanostomus | reverse complement strand
CGCTGTGCTGATGAAATGTAAAAATGGGCTGCCGAAAGATGAATCAAGCGGTCGTGTCCTGCCTGGTCCCGAGCAGGCCACTAAAACATATGTGGGTGTAGCTGAGGCGAGAGAGGGAAGAGGTCACCTAGGGGTTAGCTCCACGCATGCATAATGGCCAGGAGCATTTGAACTGAACTTGCAGAAAAGTCCTCAAAACCAAACAGTACACTTTTTTTTTTTTTAGCAAAAGGTAATATATATGAAAGGAAAGATGCATTGGGATACACACCAGGAAGCACCTCTGCTAAGGAACAGGTCCAATCTAGCAACGGTTACGATTGAGAGCCCAGACCTATACTGATTAGTCTCTTTAGACTTTTAAAACATGCCTGAACATACAATAAAATGATACACCTTGTCTACACCAAGTTTATTTATATCATTTTCTTCTTTAGCCTATGATTATGACCAAACCTTCGAGGAAAGAGCCCTCATCACTTCTTTTTTCATGTTTTGCCCACAAACCTGCAACATGTACAAATAATACTCCACAAAATGTCCAAGCAATATAATGTAACTTGGGTCAGTAGGGAAAGATAAGAATAATCTTTCCTGGGTCTTGTTTCACCAATGTAGGTGTTTTTTTTTCTCTCTTTAGAAGTCTTCAGAACAACCCTCACAGTGAACCTGAGGGGTGAGGCAAAGGACACGCTGTCTTGTAAAACATATGCACTTAATATCGGGGCCGTAAAACTTGTAAAATTAAAAGCTATTTTGGAAAATAGAGAGAGTGAAATTTATGCGTCTGGCTCGAGGATAGAGGTTGTTTTATCTTGGGGCAGCGAGGGTCCGCCGGGGCACAGGTAACGACTGTCAACAGCAGAGTTGGGGGGGCAGTTCGGTGGGACTGCGCTGGGCCAGATGTCCACATGTGAGTGGGGTTTCCCTGCTCCATCACCACCGCGGCCCATGTCAGAGAACCTACTAAAGCACGCCTGTTTTTAATTACACGAAGCTTTAAAAAAAAGAAAAAGAAAAAGTCAGAATATGGGAGAAGTTTGAGGCTTTTGCTTACTCTCGGACCTGAGTCAATGCTACCGTCACACAGCAGTCTTCCTGACGACAGCGGGAGAAATGAGAGGTGAAGAAAAAAAACAAAAAAACAATGTGCATAAAGTCGGCTTGATTGAAAAGCTGCTAAAAGCAATTATGATTGTGAGAATGTGCAGGCCCCTCTTCTTAGCAGCCAGCAAACATCATAAATCGTGTGGCAGGCTCTGTTTACATTGTGCTGACCTGCGTGTGCCCTCTGGCTTCTCCGCCGCTCCGGGACCGCTCACATACACAAGCACTCATATACGGCAAGTTACATTTTTCACTGTGTTTTGGTGTTCGCTTAATGAACCATTTTAAGTCACCGTTCGGACTTGATTTTGTTTTGTCGTCAATTTAAATAAAGTTAAAAAGTGTCACGGTAGGTTGAATTATTAGTTAGCTGTCACACACACACACACATGCAGTCAGAGGACATTTCTTTACTTTTTATTGACTGTATACTTTAAACCACTTTTCAATGTCAGTGCTACGCAAGTACTAACACTGTCAAAAAAGTGCATTTTACTTAAAAGAATTATCAATACATAACGCTATATAGTTGGATGTACTCATTTCAAATGCATTAAGCTAACTTAAAAGTAATTAGTATATATTTTGTTAGTTATTGAAAATGGTCAAATAAAGAGCACGGACATTTATTGAAGCAGCTGAAGTAAACCTGATAATTTATTTTTTTTAAGTAAATGTATGATACTAAAATGTAGGACAGCAAATTTAACTTAATTTTGAATTTGTTTACAAACGATACAAAAGCTCAAGAGCGAGTACATTTTTAACTTTTGGCTGTGTGTTCGTAACTTTCCAATCCCGTTTCTAACACTCCATTTCTTTGGAGGGATGAGGTTCAAAGCCTGTTTCACAACTTTCATGGGGATTGCTCTCGCTGTAGTGCAAACAGCAAATAGCCTGTTAGTTCACAATAGATTCAAATCCTTCATAGATGCCATTCTGTTACATATACTGAAGGAGAATAAGACACATTTATTGGGTACAGGGCCTTTGTGTCCAACATAAATACGCAATCAATGTGGTTGGATCAGTCTTAATTTCTTTCTTTGAGTTCAAATTAACTTTTGTTTATACAGTTTTACAGTACAGAAGTTCAGCCTACCTTTGTATAGTATAGTTTATCGTCAGTGTCAGATACTGTACTGTACGTCACCACTACACATGCTGACCTTGTTTTGTCAGGCCGTGATAGAAACACTAAACTGAGCTACTGCCATATTCTGACACATTAAAAACATATCGTCAGTTTGGGCGCAGCAGGGGTTTGTCATCAGTGTCAGGTATGCATAACCTCCTTTTTCACTCACATCTCCTGTGTTTTTCAAACCTCTTTACTCTGACACCTTGGACAGACTTTTGTTTATCCGTCCCCAGATTTCAAAGGGTGAATTTTCTATATTGATGTGGCATTCCCTCGAACAGCGCATCTCCGCAAAGCCGTTATATTTTGAAATAATAAATGGCCGTTCTGCTTTTGATTCTCCTAACACAGACAGAAATGGACCTTTTCTTAACATACACTTTGGCGCACCTCAGCACGGCCCAAACGCACTAAAAATTTACGGCCTTAACATTCCTGCGAGGTCAAGCAATTTATCAAATGCTGCACATTCTGGTTTCAATTACACAGCCGATTGTGGAGAGCGCGTTGTTTTAGCAGGTTCATTTGCCCCAGTAGGGGAGGTCCAAGCCTTTCTGCTCCAAACTCCATCATCTGAACGTGAGCAGGGTATTTCTGTGGACAGATGTGTGGCCTTTGAACAGTGCAGATGGCCATGGAGAGGATAGTGGGACGCAAGAATGTGAGCAGCGGGTGTCATCGCATAACTGTCCATCTTCATTCTGGTCACCTCGCCCTTGGTGCCTTCTCCTGGCTTGGTTTGGGCAATGCCAGTTGGACTGCATAATATATCGGCAAATGATTAGTATGGTAAAATCAGTGGATGGAATATCAACAACAATAAAATCAATATCACTAAGGTTTTATGATTGGACAGATTCAACCATTACAAAATAGTATGGGAACTGATCATTTTCAGTCATGATCTTTGTAATTTGTGACTAATTTAAACTGATTAGTCTTTGTTTTGATCTTTAACTTTTTGTCTTTATTATTGGCATACATTTTGTTGAAATGGTATATCGGAAAAAAAAATCTGTCTCACATTGTGTGCAGCATTACTGTCAGCAATACAGGAAGAACTTTGAGCTTCTTACAACAGGATATCAAACCAATAACAAGGTTAACCTCTACCTTCTAAAACACTACTCAGCCTGCTGTTAAGATACAGTAACATTAGTTGCTGACGAAGCCTCTTGATGTGAAAGGTGAAACATAATCAAAATGATGGCTACGATGATTCAGTCAATTTCATTTTTATCGTAAAGGTACAAATCAGCATGGACTCGTTCAATTATTTTGGTTTTATAGATAATGATGCCTGAATTTAAATATACTCCAAAATGCCTGAACATAACCAATTATTAGGCCCAAGACTACACACTTTGAGTGGAAGTTTGGCCTTTTATCTTTTCCGGAATGTCTCACAGTCCCGTCTAAACTTTCCACAGACCTAAATGATCAATTTGATCTTATGTACATGTAATGCAATTGCCAAATGAGTCATGACTTCATAATAAAGTGACTGACATTTTGCAAGTATGTGGTCCTAGACAATAATACTATGAGCGACCCAGTCCAATCGTTACTCAGTCCAACAGTTGGGGTCTCCTCCAACTCTTCTCTGTCGCTTACACCTCCTTCCCGTCGGACATTTTCCCTCCACCCTCCATCTCTCTCTCCTTTCTTCCTCTGTGGTATAGAGTGGTGATAAATCCCTGTTTTATTGCAGGAGAATTCCTCTCTCCCCACAGGGTTGACAGCTCCCCATGTTCTAAGACAGTGCAAGGACCAAACCCAATCCTCCGCCCTCGCCCTCCTCCCTCCATCCCTCCATCACTGGCTCCATCTGGCCCTGATTATAGTGAGAGTGGAACAGGCATCACACCATTACACCCCTAGGAGCGCACAGAGATGATGCACTGCTGCTAAAGGTGGAGGGAAAGACGAAGAAAGACGAGAGGAAAATGGTGGGACTCTTCACTGAAAACCTGCAAGCGACGGATGATTGTTTATTAGGGTCTGATTTAACCAAAAAAAGGATGGTGTGACTTTAAAGATGAGGTATTAGTGCAAGAAATGGGTACTTCCCAAAGTGATAAAAGTAGTATCATACTGCAGTTCTAATCGAGGCTTTGCATAAACTATGGACATACAAAATATATATTTGGTCCCCTTTATTGCATCAAAAGTTAACACTTCCTATGAATAAAAAAGAAAAGATGAAAAATGATGTAAATCCTTAGTGTGCTAATTTCATAGTAATGAATTTCTGAAAAATCAAAATGCCTTGTAAATGCTGTCAAATTACAACCGATTTATTGTTGACGCCATATTAAATATCAGAATCATACCTGACTGACTTAAATGGAAAACAACACTTTTGCAGCCTTAATTGAAAAGCATAGATTTTGATTTGAGTGTGCAGTACTTGGACGCCGTTTTCGAAGTGTCCGTGCGTAATGCGTATACATATACAGTATGTGAGTGTCCTGGCAGCATGTCTGCAGCAGCAGCAGGTGCCAGACGAGTGAGTCATAAACACAATGCTCTGGACAAGCTGGACCCTCACATCAAATAAAGACTTTGGGCCACGTCCACCTCGGCTCTTCACACAAGCACAGCAGAGCCAACGACACTTCAATATTACTGACCCATTCACATGTGGATCTGTGAAAGTGCAAGAAACAGAAACATTGTAGCATGTCAAAATAGCAGTCTCGCTAGAAATATAGAAACATATATGTGTTCTGTATATAGGATGCAAGAAGTATGTTTAAACACATTTCAGAATCCATTATGTTATGGCATGTGAAGGTTCATGCTAATCTAAGAAAAGGGGGAATTATCCTACTGTAGCTAAAACAAAGATATTAAAGAACAAAAAAGCAATTTGAACCAAAAGCAATCATCAAGGTTTTATAAAAGTACATTTTTTATTTAAAATTCATAACAAATATTAAAGAGGTGTCAGGAAAGACATTCAAAGTAAACTCAGCTGTAACAATATGCGATGTATACAGGTTACTGTCAGTACAGATTGAAAAATAATTGATCAACAATATTGTTAATTACAAATTCAGTACCGTGAGCCCAGTTATTCTTAAGTCTTATCCTAAATGGCCGGGAGAAAATGATCATAGGCCGAAGCACATCACACAGAAACAACCAGCACACACATTACTATATTGCCGTTTTAGGCGTTCCACTACAGCTCACTCTGAAAAACCGATGCCATTGTTCTATCAGACTTAATTAAAGGCATTCCTATTTCCCAGCTTTTAACTGTTTTCTATATTTCTCCTGCACAGAGAGTCTCCACTGCTGACTAAGCTCGACATTAAGACCATGAATCATTGCGCTCCCCGATCTCCCCTTTTACACGCACGCACCTCCACTTCCACCCAAAAAAATAATCAGGATAATTTCTATTCATTATTACACCTCCATTTATCTGCGGGACGGGGCGTGCGGGGAGGACCGGGGTATAACTCTGTGGAATAACAATACCATTAAAAAGCCCGTGCCGCAAAATATCAATCATTGTTGCCTGTTAATGTCCCTCCAGCCTATTCAGATGGCCTCTCTCTCCTCTCCTAATGTCCACCCATCTGTGTGTGCATGTGTGTGCATGTGTGTGGTGTGTGCGTGTGTGTGGTGTGTGTGCCGTTACATTCAAAGCCCCTTAATCAACAGTTGCTGCATCTGGCCAAGATAATGAATGGTATTGTTTATAACCTCAACTTCCATATCAGGTGATAGATGGCAAAGGCCTAATGCTATCATTTGAATAAGGAATGAGACTCCGGCTTCATTTGAATAGTGATAGTATGTGGGCGAGTGTTAATATAGATTTCTTGGTGAAGTTATGGCGGGGAGATGGGGACGGGGTGTGACCGGTGTTGGTGATGTGGTTCGGTTGGTCCAGACAGAGGAGGAGATGAGATTATGTGGCACCTGTTCCTGATTTATGGGCTGAGGAGGGGTTGTCAACCTTCCCCATAGGCGGGCTGAGCCAAAGCAGTGACGGCGATATTGAGATTGTGAGGCAGGAATATAAGTGTCACGTCGGGGAAAATCTGGGTTTTGTCAATGTCCAAAATGTAAATAAAAAGCGAAACGCCCCACCTTGACGCGACAAATCAACCAATTAATATAAGTGAGCAGTATAAAGTGACACTATTAGCCAGGATTTTGTTACTTTTTATCACTTTTTCATTGCTTTTTTTTGGGGTCACTTTATTGTTGCGTTTTGTGTCACGGTTTCATTGATTTTTTTCTCATGTTTGTGTCGCTCTTTCGTTTCATTTTTGTCACTATTTGCTGTGTTTTAGTTGCTTTTTTTGTGTGTCACTTTTTCATTGTTTATTTTTTTCCACAGGTTTTTTTTTTTTTTTTTTCCTCACTTTTTTTGCCACTTTTCATCCTCATCTCCGTCTCATTTTTGTTGATATTTTTGACACTTTTTTTTTTCTAGAAGCCTTTAGATTTGGGTAAAGCCAAACTGGAGAAAATGTGCTTGGTTAAGGCGGGGGTTAAAGAGGTTAACAGCGGATGTTTAACTTACTGTTGTATTTCCATTCATTTATTAAGCATCATTTGGCCTGTAAAACTTTATTGTATGGGACAGCACAGGGTGAGGAGACATTCAGCAGATTGTTGGAGCCCTTGGAGCTCACTACACTTATACTGGAGCACGTGCACAGCAGCCTTTCCCCACTATAGAGGATTGGCTGCGCAGCAATTCCAAATCTTATTCGAGCACAATTTCAAAAATGATGACGCCTAAAAGAGATGTGGAAAAATGCCGCCATATTTGACACCATTTTGATCAATTAAACATCCAGTCCGTGTAAGTGTGTAAAAACAGTTTAAACAGGTCGGGCGAACACTCCTCTGAGTTTCCTTGGCGACTCGCTCCGTCCCCGAGTGTTACAACCTGCGGCAGAGGAATACACATCTACCGCCTGTACCCAGGGACACAGAGCTGTCCAAATGTACCACAGTTTCTCTTCCATCCATCCACCCTCGCTCTCCCCCGGACCACTCCTCCACGTGCCTTCACAATCATTGATAAAGACAGGCCTCTCAGGGATGACACTGATAGCTGCTTCCAAACCATTCAAAAAGTGATTTGCCTGGTGCCATTTTAACCACGGCTGCCCTCTTTATGATGCACACGTGTCCAGAAAGGTAACAGCATCCTTATAAAGAAGATTCAGGGGGGACCTCATGGGCACAATGCCTATTTACATTTTTATCAGCTGCATTCACGATCTAATCAAAGTCAGCACCTTTAAAAAAAAAAAAAGTAGCCAGTGATGTTTTAAATTATTTTAAGAAATGACAGCATTTTAAATATACATAGAATAGCGTAAGTGTAAATAGGCAGTATTATTTAGTTTTTTGCTTGCTGGAGTAGGAGTTTATGATGATCACAAGTAACAGAAAATAACCTGTTTTGATTGAGGTAAATTCTATCATCAGTCAAAAAATGAATTGAAAAGAAAATAGAACAATAGATGGTGAGGAAATGAATTGTGTTTTTGCTTGACGTTCAACTGAATTCCAAATATCACACAATCTTTTTTTTTGTTTTGTTTTTTTTTGCGTATAAGGTGTCGAGAAAAGTATAGGTTCCGAGGAGGAAAAAGAAAGGAAAAGGGGTGCCTTCCATCATCTCCCTCATCTTCCAGACCGTCCAGCTGGGGTCCGAGAGCTGAAGCCGGACCCTGCTAGGTGCCACTGACAGCTGAATTATCCCGGTGCCGCGAGGAGGCTGATTATCAATGGAGAAGTCATCAGGACCTCTTCTCCCCCATCACCCGCACGCCCACACCGCCACAATATACCAACAGCACCACGCAGCCACCCAATCTGCCCCCCCCCCCTCTCCTCACCCTCTGTCAGGCCTCGTCAGGGCTCTGCACAGCTCCACTTGACAGGTAATCTCAACAATAACAATTACAGCCATTACTGGTGTCATAAACAAGTGGCGACCCAAAAGCAGGGAGTGGGACAAAGGCTTTGTAATTGACCATGCAGGTAACTGGGGTGCAGCTAAAGGCCAGACAAATCTGCCTTTCAGAGGGTGCCATTTCTACTCCTCTGGCAAAAAGCACGCGTGAAAATGTTTCATTTTGTTGACAGATTTGATAGAATATTACCAAGTGGCGGTGACGCTTCACTAGCAACACGTATCTTTTTTCTAACTGTTATTGATTCAACAATATTAACAACTGAAATTAAAGGCTATTATTACGAGACATGAAACGTGTAATTACTTTTTTTTTTTTATGACGTTGGAGCACAAATAGCAACGGTAAAATTATTATTATTATTTTATTTAGACCATTTTGTTTAATGCGTAAAAGCAAAAAGGCTACGCAATTATTTTTAGGCTTCCAAATTGATTCATTTTACGCCTCGCCTTATTGTGCGTAATTGTCTGGTATCTTCAGAGCGGACGCAGTATCCGTGTCCGTGTCTGTCGCGTGCGCGTCGCGGTCTCAGGGCCAGCTCGATTCCTCCTCTCCTTTTACCAAAAGCAAACAACGCGCCGTGGCCCGGAGCGCTAAAATCATTTGCGACTCCCTAATGAGGAGAGCTGAGCAGCAATTAACACGTGTCACAGTCGACATCATCAGGTGCCACTCTCCTTTCTCGCCTTTTTTCCCTTTTCTTTTTTAAACCTCTGCCTTTGATTCCATCCGTAAAAAAAAGGAGGCTGCAAAATAAACAGGTTTCTATTACCGCTGCTGCCGGAGTGCGGGGCGCGCGTAACGAGCATTAGTTAACAAAAAGGAGATTGTCGAGAGAGAGAGAGAGAGGGAGAGGTGAAAGGCGCGTCTCGCCTGGAGCATTTATTTGTTTCTTTAATTTTACTGGTGCCGTGTTGGTTTTGTGTCGGAGAGAAAGCGATGCGTCAAGGCGAGAAGAAGAAGCGCCGCGGACCAAGAGGATCAGAGAGCAGAGAGAGCGGCGGACAACAGGGGCTACAGGGGAAACGTGATAAACCGGTGAAGGCTAATTAAAAAGAGTAATAAAAAAAGGCAATGATTTTTTTTTAAATGACGTTTGCTGATGCGTAAAATGTACAGGCGTTTAGTAATAAATAAGCATAAAATAGCCCAATAACAATCGAGACAGGCTGCAAATAAAAAATAAAAAAGATAGGATACAAAATCATAAATCTCTAGACTCAAAGTAAACAAATACATAGCCTAAATAAATAACAATAATAATCCTGACCATCAGATTTATTTGTGTAAAGTTTTTTGCTCTAAATATAGGTGTACATAATAATAGTTAAATATGGTATGTACTAATATATATATATATATATATATATATATATATATATATATATATATATATATATATATATATATGTATATGTATAAATTAAATTAAAAAGAATTCCTTTCAAACACAAACCAATAATATGAAATTGTTAATAATGTAATATGAACAAACAGTTCTTAATTTTTTGTTCATTTAAGTGCACAAATTAAGTGCAGTCTGAGAGTAAAGAGTTTAAATTTACATTGAGATAAAAGGAGATGTCACCAGTCTTTCATTCTTTATTTAAAAAAAAAAGGTGAGCATAAAAGAACACAGTTACCTTACACCTCACATTTCTACAGCATAACTTTTGTCACAAACAAACTTTCGACAGAAGTGAAACATAATCAAACATTTACTCTATAGCTTGTGACGACAGAAAATAACGCTCTCCTCTGTTCTGGCAGAAGCAAAGCAGGAGGCGTTATAGGTTTGCTGTTGGTCTGACCTGCGCGGCTCTTGTGCAGATCTCAGTGGGAGCCCGGCCAAAAAAACCCCGCTCTGCTCCGGGCCTCTCTCCGCGTCCCCTCTGTGTCCCCCTTCCGTGCATCTCATTTGCATACATCGCTCTCCCCCTGTTCTCATTAAAGCTTCATCTCACAAAAGTCAAGAGTCCCGCTGCTGCGCCCCCAGTCCTTGTACCTGCGGTGTATCCCGGGCTCCGTGGACCACAGAGAGCGCGCATGAAAGGGCCAAACAAAAGCAGACGAGCAGAAGAAGCGGCGGAGCTTCGGGAGGGAGAGACAGGATAAATGGTTGCTCTGTGCCGTTTCTCTCTCTCCCCCTCTGTCTCCAAGGCTCACAGTCTTTTTGTGTTTCTTGAAGCAGGCTCCATTTTGTGTTAAGCATTGCCTCTCATGACAGATATACGCCAGAGTCAAGGGGCAAAGTTGAGGACAGGGTCAGCTGTAACATAACATCCAAAAGCAACTCCACAAAGTCGCTGCTCCGCAAACACTTTTTTTGGGGGGGTTTATATAAAGTGGAAACTTGTTGAATGGTCGGCCTGGATCTAGCTGTTTAAGCACTTCTTTTTCTCTGATAAATGGCAGAAGTTCCAGTCAAAAAGTGACGGCGTTTGTGGTGAAGAAAGTCAGAGTGCTGTGTGTTTCACAGTCCAAACCACCTTCTCTGTCAATGAAAGAAAATGAATACAATAAATTAGTTACTACTGAAAGAGCAGCACTGAAAAAGCACTTCTTAACCTTTTACCTCTTAACCGAGTGCGTTTTCTCCAGTTCAGCTCTGCATAAGGTCACAGCCAGTGTAACGCCTCATTTGAAAGCTAAGACTTACAAAACGCATGTAAATGGATCGTTTTCCTCGCGTTGTCGTCACTTTTCTAAAAAAAAAATTGTGTTGGGTTTTTCATCACATTTTGCCACATTTCCATCGCTTGTTGCATTGTTGCATTTTCATCCGCGGTTTCGTCTCATTTTTATTGCTATTTTGACACTTTTTCCAAGAAGCTTTTAGATTTGGGCAAAGCCAAACTGGAGAAAATGTGCTTGGGTCAGGTGGGTTTTAAGAGGTTCAAATTGGCAATTCAAATCACCTTTTTTGGGCAAAGGGCATAAAAGCCATGGTTGTCTGATTAGCCATATGCAATAAAGAAACAGGAAAAGCATGATTATATGCTAGTTTTAATCAATTAGTGGATTCAATTAAGGGCATCTGATGCAAATATAATAATAAGCAAATGATCAGTTTATTCTATCAAAGGAAAATAGTGGACCATACATTTTTGTAAATAATTTCAGATTTGTAAGCTGATTGCTAGTGTTTCTAAGTGGTTTCACGTGGCCTCTTGTCCTGTCCATCTCCAGCGGTTGTGCTGGTCAGCCACTTGTGGTCTCTGTACTCACCTCACAATCTATCTTTCTTCATTACACCTCCTGCCTCTTTAGTGCTATCCCGCTCGGTGAACTAGTGCGCAGGCCAAAAGCATGCATGTATAGACAATCGCCCGCCGCAGATTCACACACGTTGAAACGCAGATCCAGGGGTTACTGTACAAACACACAGACGGAACCACACGACCGTATCTCCGAGACCGCCGAGCGCCGTTCCAAAAAAAAGAGGAGCGGAAAGGGAAGAATGATGAAGTCGGACTTAACATCAAACAATAAACAGTCCATTAAGTGTGCGGGATGGGGGGTAGGATAGCAGATACGGGGGGTTGGGGGGCTTGGGTGGAAGATGTAGTTTATTTAAAACACAGTGACCCCATGCTCCAGCGCAGGGATGAATAAAACTTTAATGGCTCATAAAACTGGCCAACCTCTCCAGCAGCCCAGATACACACGCTTTTGTTTCTCTATTTGTCCAAAACGCAGAAGGGGGGGGGGGGGGGGGACCGGCAAAAGTGATTTGAAATGTTATTGGGTGAAAGATAATGGAGGAGAAAGAATAGAATGTGTGCCGCTGATAAAAAGGCTGTTTCACTCGGTGCAGGAGAATGAAAACACGGGGAGAAGGAAAGAGAAGACAGGAGACCAACAGTATTTATCACAGGCACATAAATAAAGCGGGTTTAAAGCAAAACACACTGGCTTATTTTGAGAATTAGATTAAAAATTAAGCTTTTTATCACACAATTTGTTTCATACTGGCATCTTATATGTAACTAGTTTACGAGCAGTGTCACCAAAATGTAAGAATCATAGTGTTAAAATTAAACAACAAAGAGATATTGAGCTTGTTGCAACAGGGCTAAAATAGGTACTTTTCCATAGACTTTACTATGGGCAAGCGAAAAAGTCGTGTATGCACTTCTTTTTAAATATTGATAATGTCGAACATGATCAGAAGGAGGCAGGTTTTGATGACAGTAAAGTATTCGGACACTGCGATGGCTCGTTTCTCTGCTCTAAAATTGTTCTTAGATAATAATAGTCTATTAACAATGTTTTCTTGTGTCCCCTCAAAAAGAGTTTCAACAGTAACTTTAAGTAAAATTTATTTCAAATTCTACACTCCTTATGTTATTGAAATTATTAAAATATACGCTCCTAAGTAACAACATTACCATGAGTTATTTGTGCATTGGTCAGAGCTGTGGTGGTGGTTGTTGTTGGATGCACCGTGAACCCCTGGCCTTCAGTCCTCTCTCTCTGGGACGTCCCGCTGGTGTCATCCTCAGGTCAGGAGACTGTAAATATACACAGAGAGTCATAAATCACTGGACCAGAGCAAGAGTCCAACATGGAACCAATAATGTGGGGACACTACCGAAAATAACACAATATATTACAGGCGTGAACTCATATTTGATATGATATCTTATAATTTATGTGGTTGTTTGCTAAGTAATCCAGTCATTGGGTTAAGCAACTCTGGCACTTTTTGTCCAGAAGCCAAGTCTGGAAAATATATAATCAACTCAATGACTGGAGATAGAAATAAAAAATTGGAACTCTGTAACAAAGATTTAAGATAAAGTCATTCTTTTCCACAGTTAAAAAAAAACTTTGATTCAATCTGTAATAAGTAACTTTAAATGCTTAATAGACCATGTATAATTTATAATTCAAACTCAATGAGAAAAAGAACAAGCTGCAGATGGATAAATGATGAGCCACATATCTACAAATATCTCGGTTCCTTTTGCATCATAGTTGAACTCCAGACACACAAAAGCTGTCACTGGATGATCAACTCTGTAGACACTCAAAAAGAAACAGTTTTTCCCAAGCTTGTCATTAATGCCAGGTGTCCGGCTATCTGAAAAAGTTGTTAAGTTTAATCATAGTTTTAAATGCACGCGTCTCTCACTTTCACACATTCACAAGCTCTTTTACAATCGACGAGTCGCTGCTGCGTTGCTTCAAGGCACCGAGCCTCCGCTGAAATAACCTTCATCTTTATCGCCTTTTAAAACGGGATGTCTCAAGGGCAAAACTGAAGCTGAACAAGTTAACAATACTTTGTCACGCTCAAGCTATAGACACTATGTACGACTCAAAGTATTGATAACATTAGCTGAATCTATCCATTGCCATCTAACATGCATGCAGATTTGAAAGCATTGCACCAGAACCAAATCATGAAAATAAGAAATATTGAAAAAGAAATTGTGCAAAAGATTTAATAAATAGATAGAAAATAAGAAATTAAAAAGCAAGTCTCTTTTAAGTATAGGCACATCATTAACATCCTATACCTTTTGTAAATGTAGCACTTTACTGTATATCTAATATTAGTCCCATTTCTATTTCCAATGCTTTAAGAGTATTTAAAAAAAAGTAAGATAGAAGACAGAAGCAAGACAGACTTCGTTCTCTTGAGTTGCAGGAGCAGTTTCCTTGACCCCAGAGTGACTTTACTTCTCAACAATAATGCAATGTGTCCCATGCAGACTTGACATTGTGGGATTAAAGGTGTGAAAGTGGAAAGTGCATTTTCTCTTCAACAGCTTGGCAACAGTTGAGAGGGGAATATCTAAAAGAGCCATCTTCATCATCTGCCGATACGAGGGGGGCAGTTAACTTAAACTCTGTTGCGTTTACATCATTCCATCTGTGATCTCTGCAGCGCTAATGTTTTTCCAGGCATTAGCGCGTCATCAGAGTGTCCAAAGCCCTGGCCCAGTTTGATCGCACACATCTCCGGAGGGCTCCTCGCCACAATTATCTCTCTGTTATGTCAAGTGCGCCTGAGCCAAAAATTGCTTGCTTTGGATTGTTCAGCGCTATCGGGTTCCCGTGCGAAAACACCCAGCCCATGACATCACTGCGTCACTTAGCTACAGCGAGCAGCCTCACACATACACGGCGTCCGGGTGCTAATCTGTGGTCTTAGTGATGTGAGGCTGGTATACGGCTCGTCTGCATGGTTCTCTGGTGAATTCCAGTAAAAATGCACCAGAGGGCTTTTGGGAAATGCTTCAAATTAGTCACTGTGATGGCGCCACCGTAACGGATAACGGTGAGGGCAACCGTCACTCCGGCAGTGGCAGTTTGTCGCATGAAACAAAAGGCGATTCACGCGCGAACGCTTTTATGCTGCAGTTCACCGGAAAACAAAAGGCTGAACAAAAATCGAGAACCAAGTGGTCACCTGACTCTCGATTTTGATACCGGCATGAGAAATGAAAATGCAAATAATCCAGTTCCATCACAAAGATATTGTTGTAAAATAGATAAGGAGGCACACTGATAGTAAATGTAATGTAAAAGGTACTTGATCGGTCAGCAATACGCAAATCAACTGTTGTTTCCTGTTTCCTAACTTTTCCAATCAAAACTACAATTCCAACTCTTCTTATTCAAGGCTGATTCACAAAATCTTGTAAAGCCATACTACGGAATATTCCAGGTTATAAAGCTGCTAAACCTTCAAAAAGCTGATAAATGAACAAACATGCCAGTGATACCAAGCATGCCCCTAACGCTTAAGCGTATCTCAGCAAAGCATCATGGAGACTAGCTGGTAATGGTCTGCTCCCAGCAAAGTGACAAGTCGAGCCTGAAGAGAGGCAAGCCTTGTTTCCCCCCAAATTAACACCAGTAATGGAAAAGAAATGCTGTCTATCGGGTATATATTCATTTGTGTTTGCTTATTTATTTTTGACAGGCCACAATGTGACCAACTGAATGCTAAAGAGGCAACTTAATAAAGCTAAGTGCACGGCTTCAATATGAGCCTGCTGCCTCACACACTCCCGTCCAGTGGATCTTGATAATCGGCTGGGGGTGTGGGGAGGTCTCCGCTGGAGTGTGTCAATTCCTGGAGTATAAGCTTACCAGGCCCGAGATGCACCGGGTCATTACATGTGACCCCTGCCCCCGACAGACACCCTAAGGCGCTCTGAACCCACTCGAGTGGATCCCGCGTTGTCTCCTTCCGCTCGTGTATATGTAGATGTGTTTTCTTTAAGGCCGTTTCCAGCACTAAAGCCAATAAGAACGCTGGGCCTGTCCTGTGGCTATGTGCACAGGCAATGAGGGGTGTCAAATCTGAATTTTAATCACACCTCCCTCCAATTACCAGCTCCTGCCACACTGACAACAGGCAGACGAGATGGGGCCCAGGCATGACACACACATCCTGACAGCCTTAATTATAACTCTTCTTATGTATGTGAATAAACCTGGAAGAAATACAAGAGTATGCAAATTATATAATAAATACAAGGCACAGTGTTACGTCATATGTGTTTTTGCCTTTGGAAATACGAGCGAGACAGAAACGGTTGTCAGAATCAATATTAATAGTTAATATAGACTAGTGTTGATTATGAAATGATGAAATTAGAAGATAGTTGTTTCAGTCACTTTTCTTTCTTTCTTCATGTGATTCCTCGACATCTTAACAACATCTTTACTGATCTGTTATAATCAAAGACACATAATGGTTTTCAACAATAGACATATGAAACGATTCTAAATAGGCTAAATCCACTGTTGTTCAGCATCAGCAGTGTCAGTCAGTCTCCTTTACTTTTCATGTTGTACTGACGCGGTGCGTTTTGATGAACTGTCACTTCACAATGTTGTTAATGAGCAGGACGCTCCACAAACCAGTCAGCCGTACATATCAGTGAGTCTGAGTGCATTAGCATGACCTCCTCACTGTCCACACGCTGATGTCCACTCATGCATGGATATCCTGCTTGTTAGGCCTTTGTTTTTGTGCTTTGTGTATGTACACTTTTATACCATATAAGGTAAGACAATTAAAAACACACTGTATTTATTTATAATACTGCAATATTTCAAACACTTATAAGATTCAGTGTTGATATGTTTCTCAAAAACGTATCATGTATAGAACTGAAAATAGCCCTTTTTTAAAACTACAGAATGTAAACACAACATTATAGCGCCCATAACTCCATATTCACATCATTATTAGCTCTTTATCTTGAAGCACATTACAAAGAAGGTGCTGACATTCTTATGTAAATACAAGCGGAGGTGCGGCGGCGTCTATAAGCACCACACGCTGCTTTGTCCCGCTCCAGTCTGACTCTTCACCCACACACAATGGGCCCGCACAGGGAGGGGAGGAGGGAGTGACCGATGCCAACTGAGGGGCCGGACACAAGACAGTCAGAGGAGTCACAGGTCAGGAGTGTGCTCTTCACACAAACACAACTATTGTTTTTATATGTCCAATGTGTATTCACATAGAACCGAACTCAAGTATCATTTATCCAAGCTGGGTATAATATTCACACTGCTTAGGAAACTGAGCCACTTACACATTTTGGGGTATTTTGAATTATCGAATAACATATTAAAAATATCATAGGATACTTGATACTTGGAATATGGCATTTACGACTGTTGTCCTTAATTGATAGTCATATAAAACTAGATAGGCATTACAAAGCCTATATCGTTAATATAAACAATTACCACTGTGATTGGCAGCAAATTCTAATTTTTATATAAACCACTCTTTAGATCAGTGGCTCTAAACTAAAAACTAGAAAACTAAAATGATCAAAACAATGATAAACATATGTATTTCATATTTGGTGATATTTGTGAGTCGCAAACCACAGAATATATTAGTCCTGGGTCCCGATCCACCAGTTTGCTTTAGAATACAGCCATATTTTAAGCACTATTCCAACACAAGTTGATCATGACTGTTTTACTTTGTGTGTGTGTAAGTGCACAGAAGCTTTCTCACACATGTCTAGGTTACAGCGCCATTAAAAAAGTCATTTGAAAACCTCTCTAAACTTCTCAGAACCTTTATGAAAATACTCAAGGACACATGAGGTAATGGTTTCAGATGCCAACGGCTCAGACTGACATGTGTGATGAAAAAGATCTCCAGATCCTGTGAATATGAAAAGATATACATTTCACTCACATAGAGATCTATGCAAATAAACACACAACACACATCCAACCCCTCCTTCACTGAACCCGCGTCTCCAGCATAAACAAGGATGACAAGTGGAGATTAATGAAGGCCCAGCAGTGACAGACCAATCTAATTGTCAGCCATGATGGCCACTGAACTCCACCAGTGTATTTGTACAAGGTTACTCCCGTGCTCTAAAACACTGCTAAATGATCGTGACCAATAAGTAATTAGAATAAAAGACAGTGTGTTCTTCCTGCACACGTGCAGGAACATAATGGATATAGATCTCAGATAAGGAGTCACGTATATAAAAAAAAATAATATTTATACTGTTTACCAAGCTAGTTTCATGAGCAAAAGTGTGATGAAAGATGAAAATGTATTCATTTGACCTTCACTCTATCAAATGAAGGTCAATTTGAGAGTATATTTGAAAAGCTGTTTAAATTAGGAATTAGATAAATAACTATTATTTATAATGAATTACAATATGTGGGAAGTAGTGCATTTGATCAAAACAATTTAGCTTTACATGGCAGCTAATTATCCAAGATAAATGCTACTTCTTCCTCACAAATTTTCTTTAGTTGTAAATGATTACTGATAGTATAATTAAGAACACCAATTCACAATTAAAACCATTACACAGGAAATGCCCATGGCAATCATGTCAATTTACATAAACATTTTAAATGTTCAAATAAGGGACTGTTTCTTTCAATGGTCTTTTTAAATAAGCCCTTATGAGAAAATCATCTCCCTCTACTGTGTTACCTTTTCACCTCAGCTCAGATGTGGTGCAGCTCCCAGGAGTTTTCACTGGGTTTTTCTAACCACTGAGAGCTGACAATGGCCTTGGCTCAGTGACCTGACTTCACTACGATTGCTGGCAGCCCAAGGACAGGCTCACCGGGAAGGAATGTGTGTGAGAACGACAGACTAAATAAATACTATAGGCCCTATAAAAGTGACACGGCAGCTGGGAAGCACCACATACCTTGAAAGGCAGTTTTCAAGGTATAGCCCAAATAAAAAGTATGACAATCAATGGGCAACATGGATATACTATATGCAGATAAACATTAGATACAAATTATGTGTTAGTGGAGAGAAGCTGATATTAATTATTAATGGTCAGCCTTATAGTGTACTATTGTCCATGTTATCGGTCCTTAGTATCATGTACATATCAAACGCAATGAAGTAATGCAGCCTGGCGTTTGTTTATTGGCTCAAGGGCCTTTTTAAATTATACATCTGTGTTGAGGGCTGACATGATCTTGCTGTCAATAACAATCACTTTGCACACAGCCTACAAGGTTTCCTGCTCTACAGAAATGGAGAAATGAGTGACATGATCGGATTAATTTCATATGTGCAGGTGACATTTTTCAGTTTTGTCCAAAATTCTATCAGTTTAATGCAGTTCAGTGACAATGCAGCATCAGCGCTACAACAGTTTTGCAAACTACTGTCATAATTTTGAGAGACTTTTTGGCAGCTGGCATACCGTCTAAATAATAGAGATTGGTCCCAGTCAGCCCCGTTCATAGTAATGATCCCGAGTGGTCTGTAATATTAACATGGATGCTCAATCTCCTCCTACGAAGCCTGTTCCTTAAAAGAGTAAAAGGGACCAGCTACGAGCCTCCACAGTGCTCAAGAGCCTGTCAATCATAGATTTAGGCTTCCACTTTTTATTTCTAATAATATACTAAAACCACTGTGGTTGAAAATATGATACCTACCCCATCGATGTCACATGGGTCATAGCCGTTTTTAGAAAAAGAAACACTCTTTGGAGCCAGGCTTTGAAGCAGTTTAAATGAGGCCCAAAGCTACATAAGAATCTGGTTTACCAAGTGTCTTTTTGGAGTCGCCCCAGGCCACCAGGAGGTGGTATTACAGCAATGTCAGCTCCCCGGCATGAGGACCAAAGAGAAGAGCGTGCCTCGCCCTTTGTGGCATATGAATTACAGACATAATGAAATGCCATATTTAACTCATTTTTCAATAGGATGTGGCCATAACGCCTTTGTTGTGCCTGATCACGTCAGACCTCGGAAGCTAAGCAGGGAAGGGCCTGGCTGGTACTTGGATGGGAGACCGTTTGGGAACACCATGAAGCCTGGCTCGCATACCATCACCGAGTATGGAGTGAATGAATAATGCACAAAATTGTAAAGCGACTGAACGTCTGGAAAAGCGCTATATAAGACTAATGTATTAATTATTATTATTATTATTATTATTATTATTATTATTATTATTATTACTATTATTATTAAAAGATGCAGGTACATCAAAGAAACAAAGAACTGTACTTCAAATGCCTTCAAAGCCTGTAAGATTGCAGCAAGAGAGAGACATTTTTAATGTAAATGATCTAGCTCCCTCCCCTCCTGATTGGACCTGAAAGTCCCTCCAATGCATGTCTCATTGTCCATGTGTAATCTCGTGAGATTTGCTGCTGAGATCAGCAAAGGGAGGGATTTTTTTTTACTATTTCATGTTACTTATAAACTTTACATCAAATCTAGGCCCAGCAGGTCAATTACATGTATTCTTTTATATGTGTAATAATACAGTTACAAACTATCCCATTAAAATATAGTAATATAATAAAAAACACACATTAACCACACATTATATAACTCTGAGTATATAAATACAACAATGTTATAAAGTCTTCTGAGAAGGAGCCTAGAATGATGCTAAACATATGAATATCCTAGCTGCAAAATGCACATCAGATGCAGAAACTAAAACACATTCTCAAATCACTTTGCATTTTCCCAGGTTGTCTGGGGGCCTGCTGTTAGCGTAGGTCTTAATGACATCTCCGGGGTTGACTGTATGAGTGTGTATGGAGGGTAAAGGTGTTCGCCCTATCACTTCTGCAGTTGATACTAACCTCTGCAGACACCTCCGCTGCGCCAGAGTGTGACCTCACCCCTGACATGGGATTTGGCACCTGCCACATATTTGATCACACGCACCAATCACAAATGCTTATTTCACACACAAACACACACAAAAAAACATCATCCACACGGCCTGTCTGCCACCTCCGGGTCGCCTGTTGGCAGCCGGCATTTCTTACACGCTCAGTGGGTGGTTGTAAAAGTACATAAGGTTGGATTCATTATGTGGTGAAAGAGTGAGGTTCAAACCAGCTCCCCTCTGCACACACCGAAGTTCATCTTTTAGAAAAAGAGGAAGCATAGGCACATAGTGAACAATGCTAACTCTTCAGATAGATGGATATGTTTTTATAAAGGAGTCTTTATTTTTTGTTATTATTCTGTTTCTAATAGTGTTTCCCCTTCAGCCTCGCCAACACAAACCGTCTGCCGTACACACCTATGGAAAAACACTGGCAGGTGAAAGTGAAAAAGATACATAGATGAGCCAAAACCAATTGAGTCTCTGAAACTATTTCACTGATCCAAAATAAGCACTTGACCAAAGCTAACATCATCGAGCACTATTTATGGAGCAGATAAAATATTTATACTGTGAGTCACCAGGTCTGCACTTGGAAAACAGCTGTAGGGTACTGGCTCAGCCCAAACATGAGCATTTTCTTTAGAATTAGTGCAGATGTCTAAACTGGTTGCACTAAGATCATTAACCATAAGACAGACATAATGCCTTATCCAGAGTTATGGAAATTAGATTGGAAATATGATACTTGTAGTTGCACAAATGAAATATAGGCTTCTATACGAATGACTTAAAACAGGAATATAAAGAAAATCAGTTTCTTTTTTGTATAATTCTAAAGTCCTTAAAATATCTACAACTAAAATCTAAAGGATTTTAATCATGCATAGATCATGCAAGATTTTCATCAATCAGAAACCACATGATAAACACAAACTCCAGACACAACACTGGCAGCGATTGCAGACTAAGTTAAGTCTATTCCGGTCTAGAATGTAAAGCATCTAATTAGAGTTGAATAATGTATGTGGGGTATCACTGAAGAACTGGTGTTTGGTGGCACAGAGGTGATCCAGGGATCCAAGTAAATAATGAATCATGCTTAGGAGTGGCACTGATTTATGTCGTCTTGGTTCATTCCCAGCCATAATACAAGTTTAAATGTAAATGAGTGTGTTGAATCCATCTCTGGAGAATACGTCTTTTGCATGTTGTTTTCTAGGACACTGATTCTTAGACAGACAGCTCCCTTAATTATGCAGCACACATTCAAAATGTACAAAATGAGACAAAATACCAGTGAGATCTACAGGGCTTCTATGGAAATCATGGTAGAATCAGGTCATGTGTGATATTATGCATGTGTGTACTACTAAGAGAACAGGGGGAAAAGGCTGCTCTAAATGCAACTGTTAGGGCTCTCCCCCGTTGTATTCATTAAACACACAAGTTCCCTGACTCACAACGGATCCCCCTGAGATGAAATTATAATGTGATATTAAGAGAACTGGGGCAGTGGTGACTAAAAACGTCTAGGGCTATTTATGCAAACACATTGGGTAAAAGGAATATATAACCAGCTACAGCCACTCAGCAAGACTTCAGTGTGTTGGATGTGTCTTTTCTTTGCTGTAGTCAATTATGAGAAAGAAACAATGGTTGGATATTTGATTAGAAATTGATGTCTTCGTAGCTGTCGTAAATGCCGCAAAAACAGGTTTTATACAAGGGAACTACAACATAACAATATAAATATAACATTTTCCTTCATTGATCAAAAAATATCCTGCATCGGACAAGTTTGTTGACCTAAGTTTACTTTCGTCAATGCAGAAAGTTGCTGTGAATAATTGAAAAAACACATTCATCCATTCATTATAAAGTGATGTGAGCGATACTGAAACTAGGCGCATGCTTTGGCAACCTCTCATCACCTTCGGAGCGAAAGGTTTATCACAGCACAAACACATTCCCATATAAAACATCTGCCCTCACCATCAGTCCGCTGTGCCACAGAAGGAAACCACATGCAGGTACAGCAAAACAAGCACAATGTAATTTAATACACTCAGTCAAAGAGGTGTCACTGTTGTCAAGAACTAGTGCAGTTTTAACCTAATTTACCAAACAGCTGTTGTTATTGTGCGGCTCTGTGACAGGTGTGGGAGTATTCTGTCACACGTGTCAATTATCAATAGTATTCAAGAATAGGGAAGTATGCTCGCATGGTAATGAGCACATTGGCAAGTTTAGTTCAATTAGCAAAGCATGAGTAGAACAAACTGTTGTCAGGTCTATACAACCATATAAAAGACAAGTTTGCCTCAACTACTCCAATCAGAAGTACTGACAGCACCCTCCTTCTCCTCCATGACACTGGCCCGATCTCCAGTAGCATACAGTAGTGCCCTCAAAGTGCAGTATCGGTGCCTTTGTGAGTCTCTTTCAAGCAATGGTATAGAAACTAGTGCTGTCCAAAACGCAAATCAATGTGTACATTTTTTATTGTGCCATTAATTAGTCTCAATTTGCCGCAACACAAAGGCTGCAATCGGGAGCGCGTCACGTGACCACGACTTTCCAGGAAGAGAAATAGTACTTGTTGTTGGTGTATGTTGCTTCTGCACCGCTGAAGACACTTTGAAATCGCTTACGGACTTATCAGGAAACAGGGAGCAGACCTTACTTTTACCACGTCATGGACAACTCTTTTTGTCAAACAAAACGAAGAATGGAACTATAGTGGAGCAGCCTACCGACCTGACGCTACAAAGCTGCTCTCCTCAGGTCAGTGAGAAGCTGTCGCCTTTCATCTTGCTGCTGCATTACTTTCATCACATGTGCCTGTATGTGCTGGAGCACTTGTGTTGTTGTGCCGCATTTGGAGCAAAAGAGCTAGAAGAGTAGAAGCAGGTTTTTCAATTTGTCATGCACTGGGCAGTTTTAGAATTGAGAATGTTTCACCTTTCACCACAAAAGGCTTCGTCAGCAACTAATTATCTATAGCAGCAGACTGGGCTCTTCTACTGTTCTAGTAGGGAGCGGTTTACCTCATCACTGATTACCTCGTCAAGCATCCTCAACAACAACCTAATGTTTCTTCTACAATGGGACAATGGGAAACTTCTGCACGACTGAGAACTTAAGCATTGATGAAAGCCTATCAGATGAACCATGACCAGACAGTGGCAGGGGCTGCAAGCCAAAGAGCAGGTGGTGTGGGCCAGAGTCTGACCGGCACAAGATGAAACGCCGACCGAGTTACAGAGACTGCACGGCGGCATCACCTTCTCTCCTGGTCATCACTTTTACCAATCTGGAAGCTCTCCGTGGAATCAATGACCATCTCCGAGTACAACAGTGACAGCCAAATGTCAGCCTGCTGTACTGCAAACCCTGCTCCCACTACTTAATTTATTATGTTTAGATTAAATCCGCTGAAATTCAATATTTTAATTGAATGTTTAGAGCCTGAGTGTTCAGTGATAAATTTCCATTGGCACCCTGCACTCCGCTATCACGTTGCTCGGCCTAATTACATTTGCATAAATGATGTTCTCCATTATGATCGCGAGACGGAGAGGCACCACAGAGGTGTAAGAACGAGATGTGCAGAGTTGGGAGAAGGTTAAGGCCATGCTTGCAGCAAAAATCTATTTTGCTGTCGCCCAAAAAGTGCAGTGACTAAACAACTCTCTGAAGGCAATAATTGTGTGATGTACTGTCTGCAATCAATGGAAAAGACATTTATCTCATCTTATAATGTCACAGAGACCTAATGCAGAGACAGTACAGTTTATTATGTGTTGACCTTTGCCTAGTGCACATTTGTCATTGTTATGGATATAAAAGTGGAAGGCAAATAAACACATGGATAATGGTACAATGTAGGTGAGTGCTTCGACTTTTCTGAGTTTTGACAACAACAAACATCAAATATAGCCGCAATAATATAAAATATAGCCGCAAAGCGGCAATTATCGGCCCTCGCCGCCGCCCTGATCAGAACGACCAAATAGAATTTTGTCCCAAATTATTTTAATTTTCGTAAAACTAAAATTTGTACTTTCCATATAATTCCTATAGGGGGCGCTATCGCGCCCAATTTGAATTTTGCCAAATGAAAGTGTTTAGGACTGTGACTTTAACAACTGATAACAAAATTATCAAAATCGGGCTTCATATGTGCGAATGGGAGCCATTTTTTGTTTGCAAAAAATCTCAAAATACTTTGTACAGTTTGCGACTTCGCCGCATAAAAACCGTAAAATTTAGAAAAGTAGTTTGGATAACTTTTAAAGTTCTACTTCTCAAGATTATTTTCCACCCAAAATTAGCTCGTTCCAATAAACGCTGTAGGAGGAGATAGATTTTGTACGAAGTGAAAAATAAAGGCGGATTCCCGCTTCGCGGGCTGTCATCCAAAATGGCCGACACCCAATATGGTGGACGGCGTTGCCGTAATAATATTTTTGCTCAACATGTCATGATGCACGTCTGTACCGATTTTTATGATTCTACGACAAACTTCATTTTTGCCCAAGTCCTATCTCGCAATGTTAAAAAAAACTGAGGTGGCGCTATCGCGCCACTATTTGGAAATTAAAAATTTGGAAATAGTCAAAAGTTGTGTCGGATCGGGTTTGAATTTCGGGCCAAAATCTGTGACTTTTTGTCGATGTTCACTGGATGAAAATTGCGACGGAAAAAAGAAAGAAAGATTTATTTATTTATTTGACAGGGACGTTGCACAACAAAGTGTTGCACAAGCCAGAGATAGCTACAAGCTAATTTTCATCTGTAGTCCCTGGGCAGAGGCAAAGTGACAGCAGGTTTATACAGTGGCCAATGAGCATTCTTACTTAAGTCCATTCACAATATAAAGTACAGATAAAACACCAGCAAAAGGATCATTTCAACAAACATTCAGATGCAATATTTACCGTATTTACACTTGCAATTACAAATATCTACAGTTAAAAAAAAAAAGAAAAAAGATTGTACCTTCTTACATTCTTAACAATTAACAGTTTTTTTGCTAATAATCACAAATCTGACTGTCTTTCAACCACTTCTTCAAGTTAAGTTTAAACTGTTGCACGGTGCTACACTCTCGAACAGTGTATATAATACAGTGTAATATAATATTTCCATACGAACACAATGTTCCCGCTTACGCAGGTACCATAAACTATATATTTTCGGAAAGTGCTCGCACATTCCTATCTCATGGTAGAGGTCCTGGGTCACTGACGGGCACTTCGTGACCCAGGGCTCTCAGTCGGCCATTGACTTTTATAGGCTCTGTACAATTACAATGTTGATTTTTGCATTATATATGTATGTGCACGGGACGTGCATGACAAGAAGAGCGCGTTAGTGAGTGTTTGAGAGGAGGGGAGCGCTTCGCGCTCCATTTGTCCGCATGTAATTGGACAGCAGTGTGCTTCGCTTCGCACACTGCTGTCCAATTACAATGTTGGTTTTCTGATACATGTGCACGAGAGGAGTGTGTTAGTGTATGTTTGAGAGGAGGTTTGAGAGGAGGCTCCGCTTCGCTCGCGCACTCTATACGATTACAAGAGCCCCTTCGCCAGCCCTGATGGCGCTCGGGCCTAATTATATTTCACACATTGTATTGTATTGTATAAAAAGGAAAACATCTTCCAAAAGGACTCACACATTACAATGTATTTTGATATAATTTTGAGTGGAAAATATTTTATACTATTATTTTATTACTTATAATTGGCCTGTATAATGTTTGTGTTTTTGTGGCAACATACATTATGCATAACGTTTCAGAGGATAGGTATTGACACCATGGCGTTCTCCGTTCAAGATATTGACCTAAGAACTCTTCAGTTCTTACAGGTGACAGTCAGAGGTAACTAATGAGCGTGAGTAAGATGATCTGAGCAGCCGACGCTACAGCACTCTGCTCCTGTGTACACACAGCTTTAACTGTCTCAAGTGCCTCTGATCACAGCACACTCAAACTACAATGAGTCTCCGCGACACATGATGGATGGTAGAGTGACAAAAAGTGACAAAATTGTCCTTTTACAATTTGGCAATGTGTTACTCCAAATTTGATACATCATTAGTACATTTTGTAAAAAATGACTAGTGACTATTTTATGGTGTAATTCTGGTCATACAGTTGGCAGTTTTAATTGGATTTACTTTATTGAAATAGCTATTGTAATTTATTAGACGCGCCAACTTGGGTACCGTTTGCATTTAGAAATGCTGGAAAGGTTAACGTAAATAAGTAAGGCCAGGTCCTGCAGGGGTACATTCTTAGTGTATGACATCAGCACTGAACTATGTTTGTATAATGTCCGCTGGCTCTTGATTAAGGGGCTGCTCAGATTTTCACCCGGAGGACTCTCAAGAGGAGTAGCCTGGCTTTGGCTTCAGTGAACAGATCCTATTAAGAACTGCCTTGTAAGAGCTTTCTCCACAGCGGAAATGGCTGCTGTGATTTCTGCCCTTTTTCACTTATTTGGAATGATCCTCTCCATCCTCCCCATAAGTCCACACAATGTCTCCACCCCCTCTCTTCGCTCACACGCTGAGAAAAGTAAGTGAGAAAAATGATTAAACCATATTTCACATAGTTGAGACTAAGAGACAGTGGCTCTTAAAACAACACTAGGTACATCGTCAAAAAGCAATTTTGGTGGTTGGGTTACAGTCACTGACGGGCTGTTTGGCTGCGCCCCGCGGTGAGAGGCTGCTGGTTAAAATATGAGTGAGCTGAGAAGACCTCCTTATGGTGATGAGGAGGATTCCCCACTGTTAGCGCGCCAGGCAAGAAATTCACAGCAGCGCACTGGACAGGATAAATGTGTCTGAGCATTCCCCTTGAAAATAATGCCATTCAGCATCAAGGATTAAAACTGTTAAGTCACCGGATCAAAGCAGATCCCTGTGAGAGAAAAATGGGACAGCAAATTCAAGTCAACTTAGATTTGATTGACCTTAAGCACACTTCCAGATGCAGAACCTCTCCTGGAGTTTAAGGGAAGCCAGGCATTTTCCTTACCCAACAAGAGGCCTGAAACTGATAGCATAATTTGTCCGCTTAGGGAAGTTCCTGTCGCCAGTGAACCTTTGTTGAAATGAAAGCCCGTGGAGGGTGGAGATGCCCAGGGGAGCGCAGCGTTGTCTCCAAAGTCTGGAGTTACGTTACCAGAAAATCCCATCCCTGGAGAGTGACCCCAGAGATGACCTCCTCCCACCCATGGGACAGTGCACAGGTAGATGAATACTTCAGGACAGTCACAGTCGGTAAGTGGTGCCATTGTCAAACGAGCCCATCCGAGAGTGTGACCATGTCAACTGCCTCACAAGAGACGTTTATTCTTACGTTACAGAACACAACACCCTGTCAGTACACAACTGCAGTTCTTTTATACTTACCGACACATCAAAAAATATAATTTCTGCTGCTTGCAATTTTAACTCTCTGACAAGGATACCACATTTGATTGGATAAAGTTTCATGTTTTTTTTCCACAGTGGACTTCAAAGAGGGTTCTTGTGACATGGAGCTACAATACAGAGCTGTCAGTGGCCGACATCAAACGCTCCCATATAATGCCACACTGTCATAACCGCTACCTGGGCCTCTGTTATGATGTGAAGATGATATGCCCCCACTGACCTCAAAGCTCACGTTTATAGCAAGCATTCCTTTCTGCTCTGGACGAAGAACAAACACTCACTCTGGGTTTAAATATTAAGACAACAGCAGTGTTCTGAATCATATTCACTCATTCCTTTTTTTAGCGTGCACATTGTGACTCAACAATGACTTTTTGGAAACCTTTGGAAACCGATTCCAGTGCAAGTGAATGGTTGTTCTATGTATCCGTTGAGGATAACCCTTTGCTTTAAAGAGGGGGTATTATGCTTTTTCAATCACATAGCACCAGTCTATAGCATACTACAATGATGACGTAACCTTCTGTTGGTCTGTATATGCAGTGAATTAAAATAACTGCCTTGAATAAAATTGCTCTCTCAAAATGGCTGTACTGAACGTCTTGAAATAGGCCTCTGTCTCTTTAAGAAGCTTTCCGACACGCCCCCTTCAGCACACTGCTGTGGCATCTAAACAACACTGCTGTGCGGGGAGGGGGCTCTGCTGAGCTGAGGAGCAGTGGTTGGTGGCTTGGCTGGTGACGAAAGGTCCAGAGGCGTCTCCAGGAGGTGGGGGCGTTCCTAGGAGGACTGAGGCATAGCTACACCTAAAATGGCTGCCGTCTAAGTTTTTACTGATTACTCAAAATATGTGAATGAGCCAAGGCAACACTCCAGGCATGTGTTTAATGAGGGAATGACATAATAACATGATATAAAGCTTGAAAAAGTTGATTTACATAATACCCCCCTTTAAATTAATGATATAGCCTAGTCTGATTGTACAAGATGAGAGTAAAATTTAATACATACATTCTTTGTTTCTTTGTCAATTTGATTTGTGAGCTACCTTCAATATATTTCCCATTTAAATGAGACATATATGGTTCCTGTGTTCAATGATTTTTTTTTATTTACTGTTTATTTGATTGAGACCGACAGTGTGGCAGGGGCTAGTGGTAAAGCAAGCCAAAGAGCACGGGGTGGGCCAGAGTCTGACCGGCACAAGATGAAACGACCCAGTTACAGAGACGGTCCAATAAGTGTTTACAGTCGTGGCTAATTTACAAAACTAGTCTTTTAATAAAGTTACCATTTAAATAGTGAAAGTATTGCTTAATATTTTTGTCATTTGTAATATACTGTAGTTTTGTAAATTTTAAACCCATGCAAATTTTTATTCATACTTTAAACACTGTTCCACATAATTTGATTTAGAAATCAATGTGAATAAACATATTCTTAAGACATAACAATGCATAATCTTGAATAACTGCCATCTTAAATCATTGCATGTGCTGGTCATCTATTTGAATCATGAAGCCAATTAGTCCCTCCCAGTCCCCCATGTGCCTGTTTCTCACAAATCTTACCTCCGAATTTGTCACTGTCTCCATGTTTCCTTCCGCCTCAGCACAATCTTGGCTTGTCACCACATATTAAAAGTGGTTTACATGTGCATGTCCAACGTCATGAATATGGATGTGACCTCTTTCTTTGGTGCCTGCTCGACCGCCTGCCCCATCTCCAGCCCCCCTTTAGGCACGAGACACTGCTCCTTCAATGAGCGCACGCGGCTGCGGAGACACACAGGGAGACATAATATCATCGTCCCTGATGCAGACTTTCACATAAATACATGCATACATACAAATACCCTCATGGTCTACTCTTTCTGACGCTGTTTTCCATACTGACCTTTCACAATGTGTTTTACATATAAATGCAGACAGATGAAGAATGGGGAGAAGACACTTGAAGATGGAGACGCATATGAATCTTTATCCACCATGGCATTTCATAAACTAGTGGTTCTCGAACTGTCGTAATGGCATCACTGCAAGTACATGACTTTGTTTGGTGGCTTTTTGGCAGTCCTAATTTGTGTCCTACATATCTTTTAAGTTATCTCTATTTTTATTCTGTGCTGGACTAGATTTGACCTGGTTTAGACCTGTTGTAGTCCTGCCATGGTTTAACCTAGCTCCGGTTTGGACCTGGATTAATTATTGAAACCTGCTTAGTTCTACATTGTCCCAATTTACACTAGTTAGTCCAGAACGGTGCTGCTTTGAAAGATAAATATAAAATTGGTAAATCACATTAGACCAAAGCCACACGGAATAAAATTAGTAATTATTATTGAAGGCAATAGAACAGATTATTATTATTATTATTATTATTATTATTATATTATTATTATTATTATGTGTACCATATATGCCAAAGTATAGCCAATTAGAAGTACCTGGCGGCCAAGTGACAACATACGTAATGTCAGAGAATGTTAAGACCGGTCTACATGTTTTTGACATTAATGGTTTATTGAATATACATTAGCATATACAGAATTAACATATGCACCAAAGGGTAAATAATATAGGTTTCAATAATTACCATTTAAGCTTAAGGCTAAAGTGTATAGGTTTCAAATGTTGTAGTATAGAAACGCAAAGTATACTGTAATTTAATATAAATTCATTTATTTCATACAATGACTCATGTATACAAACTGTACTACTTGACATCAATCTTTTATGTATGTGCTTTGTTAATATGTAATTTGTCGACCTAGAACAGCACAACAATGCTCCCTGAATAAAATGATTGATCCTACTTTAAACATTGTACCTCCAACAACTCAATATAGAATAACTTTTAACCACTTTGACTTGAAGTAACTTAATGTGGCGACACAGGAGTTGAAGCCTCTTGTTCATGTATTCGCAAAGCCGAGATCGGTCACTTTAATTGGTGCTCAGTTATCTTGTTAGGACTAATTAAACAGTAGCGAAGGTGACGCCGGCTTTGGCAATTAGCTCACAGGAGACAAGCGGGCTAATCAGCTCAGGTTTCACTGTGGCACGTAACGCATGGCACCCAGCGCACACCCACAACATCAGCACAGCAGCGGGGGCAGAAGAACCCTAGTGAAGAAGAGTTTCTATAGCTCACACACAGACCACTACTTGTCATAATACAGACACCTTACAAGTCAGTAAACATTGTTTTGTTTTGGTGGATGGAGCTTGGTTGCAAAAGCAGCAGCTAGAGGCCTTTGAAACCCATGAAGGGCACACTGTTTTCGATACAGGTTTGGTGGTATGAGTATTTTTGAAAATTGAGGATATTTAAGTTAAGTTAGGATAAGGGATATTTTGGGATTTTGACATACAGTAGGGCCTCATTTCCTAGTTATCCAGAGTGTTGTTGATGTCTGGAGATATTTTTTTCTTAAATTCATGCAGTTCTTATATTTGAAGAGTCTAGTTGCGCTAGGCTAGGGCAAGGCTAATACAGTCTGACCCACTCCACAGTGCACCTGAGGTAAATCACTTATAACGCCAGAGTACCCATATAAATGTCTGTGTTAATAGAATAATTTTTTTAATATAACTGACCTTGTATCACATGAAGTACCGCATTTTAAGGGACTATTTTCTCGCAGATCAAGCCGCCGCTGCATTAACTTACAGCCACGAAGCTGATGCTGCTCAAATATAAGTTATTATAAATGCAAAATGGTTAAAATTATTGTATCGACACAGACATTTATATGGGTACTCTGGCGTTATAAGTGATTTACCTCAGGTGCACTGTGGAGTGCGCAAGACTGTTTTTAATGCAGGCTAGCTGTTACCGTAGAAATGCTTTAGCCTTGCTCTAGCCTAGCGCAACTAGACTCTTCAAATATAAGAACTGCATGAATTTAAGAAAAAAATATCTCCATACATCAACAACACTCTGGATAACTAGGAAATGAGGCCCTATGTCAAAAATCATGAAATATCCCTTTAAGTTAGTTTTTTTTCCAAAATGGCGGCGTAGCGAGTGGTCGACTTTGCAGAGCTGCACACCACATCATTTGCATTTGAGCACAAAACTGCTCTTTTAATGCCTCATTTTGCTTACATGTGGTACTATCAGTATCAGTGAGTACTTTTTGACTCAATCCACTGCTATGCCGCCCAGAATCCCAAAGAAAATCGACAAGAGTCGTAAAGTGGAGACTCCACCGACTAGCAAAGGTAGCATGGCTAACACGGCAAATACGGAGCCAGGTAACATTACATCTGTTATCACCCAGAAAGTGGATTCTCTGACTGAAATGTTTAAGAGTCAGGCCAATGAGATAAAGGAGTTGGCCCAACGTACTACACACGCAGAGGACAGGATTGTAACCCAGGAGGACGGTCTGGACCAAGCTGCGGTTCGTATACAAACACTTGAGAAAGAGGTCCGCACAATGGCACAACGGATCAACGACCTTGAAATAGGGGCAGGCGAAAGAATATTAGAGTTCTTGGAATGAAAGAGGGCATAGAGGATGGGACTGGTGCCCTAAAGTTCTTTGAAAGTGGCTGCCCGAGTTCCATCACATTGAGACCAAAAGTGGCCGCATTAAGTTTGAGCGGGCGCATCGCACTCTAGCTGCAAAGCCTGGACCCACGCAAGACCAGTGCTAAGCTAGACTTACTGAAGGGAGATCTGGGAAAACATCTCCTTTTACCCCCTTTTGCCAGAATCCCGAATTTTTACCGGGTGTTTTAGATGCAGGTTTTGGAGAATGGGTGACTAAGGGCATCTCCTCTTTTGGCTGTCCTTTTAAGGAGGGCATCCTCATGTCATTCAGCCAAGGTATAGAAGCTTACAGAATTGGGAAAAATAATCTTTTTAGTTTTTTACAGATAAGAGACTTTATTAAAAAGAAACATCTCTACTTGAGGACACTGGGGTTTCAGATATGGAAAAGCTGTTTTTTGGATCTCGCGAAGTGTCAATTAGTATGTACTACAAGACATTGAAACATAATTGTAAGCCTGGTCCTCCATTGTTGGCTCAGGCCTGAGGAAGAGAACTGGACATTGATATCACAGAAGAAATGTGAGCAGTATTTGGAACGCTGCCAAAAAAATTACTATTTGTAATCGCTCGTGGGCTTTGCAACTTAAATTACTACATCGAGCTCACTTGGCCCCAAACCAGGTGTCTAAATTTAAACCAGGCTCCTCTTCACAGTGTCCTAACTGTAAAATACACAAAGGCAGCCTCACACACTGTCTTTGGTCATGTCCAAAGATCCAAGAATACTGGGAGTCGATTATATTTGAAATCAGAAAAATTCTTAAAATTAACATTAATCTTGATACACTTTCTCTTCACCTTGGTTTACCAAATCAGCATATCAGCAACAACTAAAAAACTGTATAACATTCTAGGTATAACAGGTATAACCTTTTGTGCCCGGAAGAATATTTTATTGCAATGGATTTCTCATAAGTCTCATAAGTCTGTTTCTGGATGGAGAAAGCTTATATTGGAGTATATCCCACTTCCTGACTTTCTAACATGCCTGGTCCGTGTTAAGATGGATATATTTTATCTCATATGGAAACCGTTTCTGGACTATACTGAAGGATACGTGTCCACCATTCTGTCTCGTGCATTAGTCAACCTCTAAATAGACTGTACATGTGTATATATATATATATATTTTTTTTTTCTTCAATGTGTAAGCTCCCTCTTGCTGTGTTGCTGAGCTGCTGTGTTGTGTTATGAAAATGAAAATTAATACAAAATATTTTGGAAAAAAAGTTATACTGAATATTTCAACAACAGATTGTGATATTTTTGGAATACGCATGTTGGATTTCCGGTAGCAAAGCGCTGCTGCGACCCGGGTGCCTAGCCTGGGTCGCAGCAGCGCTGTTGTTTGAAGCAGCACCATTTGCACAGGACAAATTTGCCCACTGAGGGACAATAAAGTATACAATAACCATGTTACTTAATTATCACTTTGGATGGGAGCAAGTGTCTCTGATCGTACATTTTACTGAGCGGCATGACAGGAGGTAGGAGGGTGGGACATGTTTACGACCTGATTTGGGGGATTTAAAATGTAAACAAGTCTTGTTTATGGTCTTCACTTCTTCAGTAAAAAAAATGTCAGTGGTTATTTATCGCTCAAAACTTAATATAAGACTCTTTTTTTGTTAATTTGTCTCTTATTTAGTTTGTGAATAATCATATGACAATCTATTCCTTTGCAAAATTAACCCCAATTCTAATCCTGGACTGGACACAAAAGCTTACTTAAGCAACATGGTTCAAAGCGTTTGTAGTTTGTACATCTAAAGTCACATGCATTGGATGTACATTAAATTAGCTTTGATCATTTCAACCCACACATGCCACTTCATCAAAAAGTAAACTCCCTTTAGAAATTCCTTAATATTTTTTTTCCAGCTTCTAATTAATATTATTTAAACAAAAGGTACTTTCCCATTCTAAAACTATCCTCTTTTTACCAACCCGATGTTGCTAAAAACTGAATGAGTAGGATGTGAAGCGGGTGGGAGGAGGAGGGGAAATTACGCATTGTAGCTATTGATGTCCTTGAACTCTGGTCTTTCCCAAGCTCCATGAACAATGTGTCTTCTGTTGGGGTTCGTGACACGGCCGGGACAGACGGAGGGCGCAGCAAGAGCCGTGGCACCACTGCACCAACACAGACCAATGCAGACCAACACAGAGCCCCGGGACAGGAGTCAGTCCTGAGTCATGAGTCAAGCACGTCTGACTGTCTATGAATGTGAGTGGACAGAGTGGGAGGCTAAAATTATGAGGATGGTTTTAGACCGGATGTTACTCACTTATTTTTAGTTTTAGATTAGAAGTGCATGACAACATTGATTTGGCCGGATTATCAAGGATTTGTGAGTCTGCATGTTCTCCCTGCTCTCCCAGGGGCATATTTAGAGTTTTGTTCATTGTTTGGCAAGACCAGTTGAGGATCTTTGAGGATTTAATCAAAATTATATTTGTGAATTTACGCTTACATTTCCACATTCTGGTGAACATTTGTGCTTTTTTTAAATAGGCAATTGGCCACATTTGTAATATGTGCAACGTTACAAGTAATTAATCTTGTTACAGACCTTCATTAAACTGCTCCAGCCTCTTTGAGTGGGGTGCCCTTTGCCCTCCTGGCCACCCCGTAAACACGCCCCTGAAACATACTAACATAACGTAATCTATTTATGTGTTTGATTAGTGCCAACCTGGAGCTAGTGTGCACATTCCAGACTCTGCCCTGAGGTTCATTTGCCGTCCATCCAGGGAAAAATATAGGAAGATATTATTATTATTATTATTATTATTATTATTATTATTATTTCAACTTTATACATTTTGCAGCCATCTCAGACTACACATCAGCATCTTGCTATTTTCAAGATTAGCTTCTCAGCCTGGCACCGTTTGTGACTTATGAAAACTATGGTTGAAGTCAAACCCCAAATTCCTTTAGCGAAGATTTGTTTTCTTTCCCATTGATCACCAAGCAGCTGCTGAAGGATTCTTAGCGCAACCAATGAAGCCGCAGTGTTTTCTTTGCATCGCAGACATGCAGACAGACAGGGTGGGAAACTGCAGGGTGAGAAGGGCAAAATGGAAGCAAAGGTACAAACATTTTAACAGATCCTGGGGCGACGCTTTGGGCTGCCAGTCTCTTTCAATTATGCTATAACTACAATTTATCAAGTTCTTGACAAGACATGACATCAACACTGGAGAATGTCGAAAAGTGTTTTGATTTGTTAAGTATGTGCCAAAAATAACCTCTCTTCACCATACAAGGCTGGTATTCAGCTACAGAAAAGCAGCTAAAGAAAGCAATAATGCTCCATATAGTGTCTTAAGGGGATCTGCTATGGTCATTTTGCACTACTGAACACTGAACCCAAGAACATTACACATGGACATGAGAGAGTGAGTGCAATATCCACAAAGGCTTCTTATGGATACATTTAATGAAAAAGTACAAATATTTTTAGAAAACAGATGGTGGATCACTTATCAAATAGCGAGTGCAACCTGGAAATAAAAATATACTATTTTGTGGCCCTGCTGCACCTGATTCAACATTTTAACAAATGATGTGTATTACGGTAATAGGGCCACAAATCTAATATGCAAGTAAGAAAACGCTGTGTAAGTAAAACATGCACAAAGGACTCTGCTGCTGCTCATTTTGCACGTGAGCAAACGCTTAGAAATGACCCCCATAGAGTATTCAGGGAAAGGTCACAGCTCTGTGCTGGTTCCAACCCCGTGAGGAAAGGGTTGTGCCATAAAAGGGCATTTGGTGGGGTTCTCAAACTTTGCACAATGAGAAAATGTGTGGCTTTCTAAGTACACCCAGAAGCTTGCACCATTGGCTGTAGTACCATTACAACCCATTGAGAAACTTTGTCAAATGCAATACATAAGAAGGCAAATAGCTTAAAGAAAAATAAAAGGCATTAGATTTGATGTGGCAATAACCCAAGGGAAACAACAAAGAATGAAGTTTCACCAAAAAAAAAAAAAAAAATACTGGATGGCGTCCAGCATAAGCATTTGACAAGGATAAATGTTCATGTTTGCGTTATCTTGACATTTAAATACCTAGACCAGTTTTTTCAAACAGAAATGAAAACTTATCGTTACTCGCCCGTGGTATCAACTTAAAAACATAAATTCAAGGGAGGAAATATTGCGTTATGAGAAGACATACATTTCCTGAGTTGTACATATTGTCACTGCTTCCTGCTATTCATTGTGCATTCCCCTGGCACCAGATCTGCCCCCCCACCCCCTCCGTCCCGTCTTTAATAAATGAGCGCTGGTGGTAATTGCCCAGTACGAGACTCTCATTACTCATTCAGATGTCCAGTATCGATGCACACACACACACACACACACACACACACACACACACACACACACACACACACACACACACACACACACACACACACACACACACACACACACACACACACACACACACACACACACACACACACACACACACACACACACACACACACACACACACATCTCCACGCCACAGGATGAAGGCCTAGGCAGAACATGCAGATCCATATCATTGATTTCAGCGCTGCCCTCCCCTCTCTTTCGCATACGCCATTTTTCATATTCAATGACTGACTTGTTAGTTCGCCTGCTCGATACAAATATGTCTCAATTATGGCAAGACCCCGTATTGATATGAAAAGCAGAGACATATGGTAAAATGAGAAATATGAACTGACACGTTGGAGTTTAAAGTTTTTTTGGGTATTTGGAAATGGTGATTATGCTATTTAAATGTAGAAACATGCACCCTATAAAACAGGCTCTGCAACCAGAACTCACTCTCTGGGTTGTCTTAAGCTGCATATTGAGGACACAAGTACAAGTTTATGGATATGCCATACCTTACATGTATATCAAAGCGCAACAATAGAGGCACAGCTGCTGGACTTTTGGTAAGTATTTAGATCAGTCCTTTTATATGTTTACACTATAATGGCTTTTGCAATAAGATCTGGCAACCAAATGATATGCAATATTGGCTGGAAAGTGTGCACATTTACACTTGTAAATATAAACAAACACATGTTGAAATGCTTTGTGAATAAATTGACATGAGAATTATGTTCAGTAAAATCAACACATGGGACATAGATGCTTAATGTGGACATAGCCTAACAAGAAGTCAGCTGGTGAAATAGTTTTGAGCGATAATGTAAAATGACTCTTCTACAAAATCCTGTTCCAGCCAAACTTTAAAAGGCCACTGTCTGTGTAAAATATCGGAATGTCGACTTTTACAGGAGAGAATAAAGAGAGGCAAAAGCACAGGGGTTCATAAAAAGCATGTAGATACACATATTGTGTATTGGATAACAGAACATCCCTGCTCTGTAGCGCCCATAAATCTGTGAGCCGGCAGTAAAAGACAGAGGATAAAAGACACCATTGGGTTATTTTGACTGAACTTGTGTGCGAGCTATTTTTGCCTGTGGACAGACATCTTTTTGGCAGACAGTGGGGAATTCACTGTCAGCTCAGTGTTAATATTATCTCTCCATAACAAAGGAGCTGCAGTCTGGGGTGAAAGACAGAGAGGCTGGAGACTGGAGACACCTGTATGATATCATTGACAGTATTTATGTCTACAATAATCGGCCGTACAATAAATTCACTCTTATGCCTTTTGGTTAGAGAGAACGGACAGGAACTGGGCCTCGTTTACACTGCTGCTTAGTTTACATGCTCGATTTCACACAATCAAACTCTATTCTATAATGTAAACATTTCTGTACAGCACTGTGATGACGAAACTGGAGTGTGGGAATGCCATGGGTAAAAATCTTTCATTTCTTGATTCTTTTTTTGGTAGTCAGTTACATTTCAATAATGTATGTTTATAGTATGTAGATAATGTAAAGACATGATCATTTGCAGCAACCAAGATATTAGCATTAGCAAACTACATTTATACTACAATACTGACCTCATGATTATTTCAGCTATAGAAAGTATTATTCTTTATCTCAGTGCCACAATATGTTAGCCTGGAAAAATCCGAGTCCGCATCAACTCGATTTCTACAGCGTAACTTACGCAAGCAAACAGGAAGCGGAGTAAACCAATCAGTGAAGGGCAGTCAGTGCGTTATTAGCGTTATGTCGCAAAAGAGTCATTGTTTATTTGCTAATTTTCTCTGTATATGGATTGAGTCGACTTGGGGCTTAGAAGAAGCACAGTTTATCAATGCAGAGCAATACAATTTCGATGTTAAAGTGATTGTCAATCTTCTTTTCTTCTAAATAGTATTCATTTGCTTATTGATTTCTTAATCCGGAAGTCCAGTCCATTTACCCGAGTTTTGGCCTGGCAAAAACACGTGACTGGCTTGTGATCCACTTAATAACCGCTGTAATGTATAACACAAATACAATACTTAAAGTGCATATGACACATTAGATACAATTTTGCTAAAACATAGTTAACATAATTATATTTAAGGTGTTCCTAAAGATTGTCCCCAGCTTTCTTTAGTTTGGCTGTTTTTGTGATGTTTACAGTTTCACTTTCTTATTGGACACTGACAGGAAGTGACGTCGAAGATGGTAAACGATTTTAAACTGTTTCCGTGCCAACCATGTTTAGTCAATAGGAAATGAGTGAGTCAAACTGTTATGGAACTTTACCTTCTTCTATGTCACTTCCTGTCAGCAGCTTAAAAATTTAAATAAAAATGACTTTTCTGCCAACATTTCTGCATTAAAACCTGTCATATGCACTTTAATACAACATTCTAAAGTGGTATTTCAAAGTGGCCAGAGTACAACTATGAAATACTTTGACGGTTGACCTTTGTCTCCAACTTTCACTAAGGAGTAAATCATTGAGACGCCTGTTGTGCCTTGACAAACTCTCCTTTGTCCTGCAAACCACAAGTCAAGTGTGTTTCTGTACAACGTGCTGCTCTGTACTGTAGAAATGTAAATAATATGTAACAATGACAGATGATGTTGATCACTGCTGCTCAGGACTCCAGCTCTCTTCACTCGTCACACATCTTCCCTTCAGCCCTGTATCCCTGCACTTCCGCCTCTGTCCTTCACTTTACAGTCTTCAGGAATGCGGGGTCTCCTTAGTGATTTATAAACATACACATAATAAATGGGCGGCGGTAGTTTAAGCAGTGATGAAGCGCGCTCTTGCTGGGAGCACAGCGCTGGCCTATACGTGTGATTTAAAGGGCTGACATTTATGGCTCGAAGGCCTATTATTCAGAGTGACTGTCTGTGTACACATCAGCTTTTACAGCGGCTATGCAGAGGTGAGCCCAAAACTCAACACTATCTTACCAAGCCTAAGTGGTCTGAGGAGCATGGTAACTCAACACGTGCTGCTTAAGTGACCAATAAAGTCCTAAGGGATTCATGCAGCTTACAAGATGCACAAGCTTTTTCATTCATTAATAACTTATGAAGTCAGTTGTGTTTAAATACAGTCATGGTCATATATTTTTTTATCACAACATATCAAGGAAACTGTTAATTTGGATGAAATACAATTTAAAGGACAGTGGAAAGTGTGTATTAGTAATATAGGCCAGTAGTGTTGGATATATTAAAACAGAACTAAGTAACTCATTCCCCTGGAGGCCATAAGCGCCACTGCAGGTGTCGTAGCATGTTGTGTTTTTTTACTCATTAATTGTCCGTGAGAGTAAATACTACGCTGACAGAAAAGACAACGGGAGAGAGGGATATTGTACATTGTGCCACAACTCAATTACAGAGATAATTTATTTCACTCACACTTGGCTGTAAATACTGTTTAAGTGGCGCTAGCCCACAGTTAGCTTTGCCCGTTAGCCTGTTAGCCTCTTCTTCCTAATTCTATTAGTATGTGTTGCGCCTCCGACCCGGTGCAGGGAAAGTTGCAAGGGTGGTTTTCTGGCCAGAGACACCCCCCCCCAATCATTCCATTAACACTTATACTACCCCCAGAGGGACTACGTAAAGGATTTATTAAAAGAAGTTACTTAGTTCTGCTTTAAATGCTTTTGACTCTTCAAGTGTTGCATTTAAAATAAAACCCTCTTAATGAACTTGAGATTTGGGAACAGGGACTCTTCAAAAGGTAATGCCTCTTTGAAATTTACGTTTGAAGTTTTGTTAAAAGGCTTAGAATTATACTGTGTTATTTCCAGTTACAGCAAGACTTTGTTTTCAGATCAGCCATTCCCTTTCGGACTGCCACCAACAAACAACAGATTGCTATCGACGACTTCGCAGCAGCCGGCATCACTATCTGTCCGGGGTAATAGATGACAATAATGGGAAACTGTCCCTAAGCACTCGTTTGGAGTCTTCCTGCCCATTTACTGATACCCTTCATATTTAATTCCCCTTCTATAGCCAGGAAAACAGACACTTTAAGTCCATCTAGAGGGAGCACATTTACAATAAAAGGGCTGGCTGAATCCGCATCTCACGTTTCCTTCTAACTGTGGCAAGACATAAACCTCCGAGCCAGAGCTCATTTTCTCGGCGCCATGTCCCGGACACTGCAACAAGAAATCAATACACACAATCCTCTTTAACTTTGCAAGCTTTGTGAAAATGTCTTTGTCGAAACCATATGGAGATCTAGTCTAGTTTTTGCCACACTTTCCAATAAGCCTATGCAGCACACTTGTTGCTTCGCAGTACGTTAAGTATTTACTATACATCTCGCTTTCTGGACACAGCACAACAGGAGTCACAGGAGTCTGTTGTTGTGCATTATAGTTGCTGTAACTCAATTCTTTGAGCTGAGCAAGGAGAAATAATTCAATCGCACCAGAGAGATAAAGATCCCCAGAGCAGGGCGGGAAGATGTGCTCCGCCTGTATCAAGTTATGCTCCAGAGATGCAGCCGGTAGCTGCAGCATGTAGCGTTTAGCTTGTAGCTTCCCTAAATCAAAGATGACTGTGATTCACACCGTCAATAAACCAGACTGGCTTATTACATCACATTGTTCAAACTGACTTTACAATCACACAAGACAAGAGAATTTACCGTCAGTCGCATCAATAATTGTGTAAATCTGTTTTAACAAGTTAATGTTGTGCTGTCTGTGAAGTGTTTTCTAACATGCCCTATCTTTAACGTTAGACCCACTGGCACTGCGGCTATCTTGGACTATCGGTCTGTTTACTTTATATAGAAAGCTAGATTTGGTATTTGGTTTCGGTAGTCCAGCCAGGCCAATGCATTGATCTGACTTTAAATAGGAGGGACTTTGGAATTAGTCTACAATACAAATGAAACATAACTTAAGTGTGGCTCGCGAGTGTCCTGCACTGCTCTGAAAGGGGTCAGAGGCCTGCGTTAAAACATGTGCATCTTAAAAGACATGTCTTCAATCTGCTGCACTCTCAGCATATATGGCCTCCTGCTGTACATCACTCTGACAGGACGGCTGCTTCAGGTGGGACAGGCCTGAGAGGGTTTTCCCATGTGGCTGACAGGAATATCATGCACACAATCCCCAAAAGGAAGTGACCTCACAATGACCCGACCCAGCTGCGACTTATGACCCCTCCACTTTGAGCACTTGAACCATGCATTTCTTGCCCCATGTAAATAGAAGTCAGAAGAAATGTTTATTTTTACAATGCATTTAATCGTTATATTTATAAATGACAAGAAATTATACATAAAATAAGGGAAATCCTGAAGAGAAATTCAAAAATCTTCTGGTTTAACCCCTTAACCCCCGCCTAAACCGCCTAAGCTTTTTTGTTGCCTGTTTTGTTGAGTTTTTGTCACTCTTTTGATGCTTTTTTGTTGGGTTTTATCCTCATTTATGTCTCGTTATTGATGGTATTTTGATGTTTTTTGTTTTTTTCAAGAAGCTTTTAGATTTGGGTAAATGTGAAGAAAATGTGGAGAAAATGTGCTCGGTTAAGGCGGGGATTAAGAGGTTAATCTCCATTTTGCAACAAAACCCTATTATATTGCAATGGTATAAATAGTACTTTGTTACAGTAATTTGGAGAGGTGAAATCAGTACATATTGCATATCTCTATTTGTAATCGCTATAAACACTGCATATAAACAGTGACACAAACTAAGAAAGTGCTGTAGTCCAGTCATTCTCAAACTGTGGTACCTTTCTCAGTAGTGGAACTTGGGATTCTTCTGGTGGTCGAATTTTATACCTACTTTATTGTAATTGCATACCATTCCAATAGTTGAGTCTTTTCATAGACCTGGTTTATAGACAGCCAAGTCATGATGGAGACTCTTGGTGAGAGTTGTTTGAGATTACAACAATATTTGTATACACCTCACTTGAACTTTGAAAAGTACTGCATGTTGTATTTATTTTATTTTTTTCCAACTGTGCGTACACCACTGCATTATTACACACACACACACACGCACACACGCACACGCACACGCACACACACACACACACACACACACACACACACACACACACACACACACACACACACACACACACACACACACACACACACACACACACACACACACACACACACAAATAATCCCTCTGGGTCCTGTAAGGGTTAAAAAGTAATATGTATGCTGCAAACACAAGCTCTCTTCTCCCCAGAGCTGTGCAACGGCGATATTCTTCCCCCAGAAAAATAAACGCACAATGGAACCAGAAGTGGCACATAAATTAAAGTGGCAGAGTGATTGATGACTTGTACCGAAAACAGGGAGAGCTTGTTTTTATTTTTTTATTTTTTGCACAACTATGAAACATGCGCATACACTAACGCACACATACACTCGTTGACACACACACGGCGGAGACACCATTTACAATCTGTAACCACATCAATCCCAAAGCCTCTGCCCCATCCCAAAATACACCCCTGAGAATATGGCAGAGGAAAAATTAACATGCTGTTTGTTTGTGTTTGCTTGAATGTATTTTAGTGCGTGTCCTCATACCCCCAACAAAGAAACTAAATGAGCTCCATACAATATTAAAAGATGCAAAATGAGTCTGTGGGTGAAGGGGTTGCCTAGCATTACTGAGCGACCTACAGCAGGGGCACCATGGGAAATAAGCGGACCGGGCGTGTAATTTTAAGGGAGAATATAGTGGGTTATTGTACCTATGCCCAACAATCTGTCACACTGGTCACCCATGAAGAAATGTGACTATACCTACCACAAAACATCTGCAGGGCTAATTATAATGTAAGCCAATGTCACACTGTTTTAAGTCGAGACAACACTACAAATTAGAGCCAGAAAAAGGTCTCGTAAACTCAAGCAAAAGTCAAAGTAAAACTACCATAAGACTACAGTATTTGTACAAAATTTCTGTTTAGTATTCTAACCTAATAATAACCACATCCTTCACTCATCCACACATTACAATTTGGGTAAAGTGTCTTGCCCAAAGACAGAATGAAATTATGAACTGTAGAAGCTTCTTGTATTTGCACTCCAAGCCAGTAAAAAGGCACGTAATTCTTAAAAAAAAAAAAAAAGTATTTTCTAGCTGAGAATTCAACACCAAACAAAATACAAATACGCAGAGAGTAGGAGGACTGGTAAGCATGCACAGAGAAGAAAAACGAGTGGATGCTGTGGAGGCTGCGTGCAGAGTCCAGCACTGTCTTTTATTGCCCTATTCCAGCAGATGAGCAGCATCAATCTTTACCTCGCCACTGGGATCAGGCCTGGCTTCTACAACCAGACTGAGGGGAGGAGGGGGCATCCACATACACAACACTGTGCCGAGAAAGTCTGCTGAGGCGCAGGCAAACACAAGCATCAATCACATACACACACACCGACCTACAGCTCCTCCTATATATATATATTTATATATATATATATATATATATATGTATGTACTGTATATGTATGTATGTATGGATAGAGTTATGTGCATTTGTAAGCAAAGATACTAAAAGAAATATTTACATTTCCAACATAGAGAAGGATTGTTCAAGTCGTCATCCAGACTGGTTATTGGATAACGACAATATTACAGCTGTGCCCATTCTCACATTTCTTAAGATGGGTTTCTGTCACATGACTTTCACCTCTCAGTATGTCCGCCATTCAAAAGATAGAACATTTTGTTTTTATTTTTTTAATTATCATTTTCTGTTCCTTTGTTTAAACCACATGATGTATTAAGAGTGGTGATTTGTTTTATACTGACATCTTGTTGGATGTTGTTGGACAACAACAGCATCTTAATTCCTGGATCCCCATTATGAATGAAAAATGACAAGAGTTAAATGAGATTAAAATACGATATTTTGGGGGATGGGATGGTGCATGTTCGTTAGTGGAGGTGACCGTAACACATAAGGAACTCTTTACACACCGCTGCCATCAGTGAAAAATTGACAGAGGGATTAGTTATAAATCAAAGGCGTGTGCTGCATACGACTGGGATTGCTGCTTACTGTGAATTGGGGGTCTGCGCAGTTCAGCCTCTGTAGTCACTGCTACAGTATTGTTACTACTTAACACTTACAAAAACAATCAAGTTTTTTATACACTAAAGCAATCATTTTTCAAGCATTCTTTTATGTAATTTTAGGTGTGATAACATCTTTTTCTTAATTTAAGTGTATACATTTTGCCCCACTGACAGATTTGCTAATTTAAAAAATATTTTACTTATTTCTAGATAACTTATTGCATTGAACAGGCTGAAGCTCTTTACGCCAACTTACAGAACCATCTCTGCGCTTCAATAGTGAGACAATACTTAAACATGAAGAGTGAACGTGGTGAAACTTACATCAAAACAAGTGAAAAAAGCAAATACAAAGCCAGGGTCGGATCAGGACCATGGCCAGAGACAGGAAAAGTGACCACAGAGTGATGCTGCATGTATGCACAGTTTTATCACAAAGGATGAAATGTTTTACTACATATGGAAAATGATCTCAAGTAATGTAGTGAAACAATTACGGGCATAATTATTGGTCAGTTGAAATGTGATCAACAATATGATCTACAGTGCCTCTCAAAAGTACTAATACACCTTGAACTTTTGCACATTTTGTCATGTTTACAACCATAAACATTTTATTTTGAATTTTTTTACTCTCAGTATAATTACAGCTGTTCGGAGGGCCTCAGAGCTATGCTCGGAGTGTAATGGTCACTAAGCAACAGCATGAGAGGTCAGGGATAAAGTTGTGGAGAAGTTTAAAGCAGCGTTAAATTATACAAAGATTTCCCAAGATTTGAACATTCCACAGAGCACTGTTCAATCCATCATTCGGAAATGGAAAGAGTATAGCACCACTGCAAACTTACCAAGACACGGCCGTCCACCTAAACTAACAGACCGAACAAGGAGAGCACTGGTCAGAAATGCAACCAAGTGCCCCAAGATAACTCTGGAGGAGCTGCGACGTACTGCCTCTGAGCTGGGGGAATCTGTACATGGGACAACTATAAGTCGTACTCTACACAAATCTGGCCTTCATGGACGAGTGGCAAGAAGAAAGCCATTATTGAAAGGAGGCCATAAGAAATCCCGTTTGACGTTTGCTAGAAGTCATATGGAGGACACAGCTACCATGTGGAAGAAGGTGCTTTGGTCAGATGAGACAAAAATTGAACTTTTTGGCCCAAATGCAAAACGTTATGTATGGCGCAAACCTAACACTGCTCATCGTCCTGAGTGCACCATCCCCAGTGTCAAATATGGTGGGGGGAGCATCATGCTATGGGGCTGCTTTTCCTCAGCGGGGACTGGGAAGATTGTAAGAATAGTTGGGAAGATGGATGGAGCCAAATACAGGGACATTTTGGAGTAAAACCTGCTGGAGTCAGCAAGAGAACTGAGGCTGGGGCGGAGATTCATCTTCCAGCAGGACAATGACCCTAAACACAAAGATAAATCTACAATGGAATGGTTTAAAAACAAACATATTAATGTGTTAGAATGGCCCAGTCAAAGTCCTGACCTAAATCCTTTTGAAAATCTGTGGAAAGACCTGAAAACTGCTGTTCACAAACGCTCTCCTTCTAATTTGATAGAGCTTGAGTTGTTTTGTAAAGAGTAATGGGCTAAAATGATGTGCCCATTGATGTGCAAACCTTGTAGAGTCAAACCCCAAAAGACTTGCTGCTGTTATTGCAGCAAAAGGGGGTTCCACAAAGTATGAATTCATGCTGTATGAATACTTGTGCACGCCCCACTTTTTGGTTTTCTAATTTTTTTAAATAACAGAATCATGTATCATTTTGCTTTCACTTCACAGTTGTCTGTTACTTGTGTTTGAACTTTCAGTAAAAAATTCAAAATAAAATCTTTATGTTTATGGCTGTAAACATGACAAAATGTGCAAAAGTTCAAGGTGTATTAATATTTTCGAGAGGCACTGTATCTAGAAGAATGAGCATCTATGAAGCTCTTTACGTTTTTTTTTTTTTTTTTTTGAGAAAGCCTGCAGTTTGTAGTTTGGAAGTGGGAAGGGGTCGGTCTCCGGCTCACACTGACCTCGCCATCAATAAATAAATCACTCATGAGGTTTTGACCTGTATTTTGACGCAGTCATTAAAGCAAAAAAGTCAAGACTCTCAAACAAACCTAAAAAAAAAATAAACAGTCGCAGACCTTTCCCACACACACGTTCCCCATGTATCAAGATGTGTGAACAGAATGGACGAGCGTGAGGCGGAGGAAAAGTCCAGGCAGGATCTTGCGCAGGACTAAAAGCTGATATTTTGTTTTGAGCTTCACTAATACCAGCGGTTTTTACTTCAAGTCTAATGGCATTTTTATTGATCCGATCCTTAATGGCGAGGCTGCTATATTTGACGGCGCTCATTTGAAGTAGAAGTGAGTAATAGCTGTCTGAGGGAGGCCGTAAAGCTGCGTGCGCGTGTTCTTATTTTTTATCGTACTCTGTCATTCGGGGATTGAAGGAAGGATCGAGGAGAGAGAAGAGCGATGGAGTTTTTAATTTACTGAGCACACAGGGCAAGGAGAGAGGAGAGAAAAATGAAGGCGACTTTGGGAAAAAGGTGAAAGATTTTCCGGCCGAAACTAGCACACCAAAGCATTTCTGCAAAGCGTTTCACTTCCACGCGCCCATACATCAACTGCGAGCAAACAAATCTCGCACCCCCATTTTTCTGTACCGTATTCATTTCTCCCTCCATCTCTCCGTCTCTCGCAGGTCATCAGCGAGCTAAACCACAACAAAGAGGGGCCGTTGCCGCGGTGACCTTGGCTGTGACATCATGTGGCGGCAGAAAGAAATGAAGCCATTAGGCCGAGGCAGCGCTTGGCCATAAATCAGACTGTTTCCAATAAGCTGCCTTAATGGTCATCCATCACCGGGCCCAGCCTGCGCCCAGAGAGCACCCAAGCGCCTGGGGAGCGGCCACAGGGAGACAGGGGAGGGGGCGCAATAACGGTCCGGTGAGGGGACTAGCCCATGGGTACGTCCAGGGGGTATATGGATATAATGGAGGAATGGCACAAGAAGGACGGAAGCCTTTCATTGTCCCTGACATCAAAAAGGTGTGGACTCAAAATGTACTGTACTTCCCAAAGTCTGGAATGGTGTTAATGACAAATAATCAGTTTGTTAATTCAGTAAATTAGAACTCTTCAAAGAGCTAAGCAATAGTGGTTTGGTTACACAGTGTCGATTTCATTTGTTTTAGTTGGTGTAGTGAGATAATTTAAATAAGCCACACAACAAAAATCAAACGATCCAGAGAGAGGAGATATTCCATTATTAATAATTCACTGGACTTACAAAATAAAGTATTAGACTTTAGAGCTACATCTGGGTTCAGTTTTGATGATGAAGCAAACATTATATTGTAAATGTAAATTACACCTATATTTTCACACCGTTTTTTCTTTCTAACCATAAATACCTACCTATTTTGGTATGTACTGGTATGGACTACTGTTTATAGTCTTGTAGAATGACCCGCTTTCCCTTACAGAATCCACTGATGATCAGTGTTGGGTGTAACGCGTTACACTAACAAAACTACTTTTTCCTGGAAAAAGTAGAGTAACGCGTTACCTACCAACAATTTAGTAACGTAATGCCTTTTATTGTTCGATCCGCCGCAATGTTACTTTTTATTTACCATGGGCAGATGTGACATTGACAGTCTATCATCTTCCTCGGCTGCAGTGCTGTCCTCCAACACTTTATCAACCCAGCAACAATATGGAAGAGTTTTCACCAAGCGCGTTCTCATTGTGGATGTTCTTACATTATTTTGAATTTACTAGAGAAAAGGCAGCACTGGAGGCGAAGCTAAAGAGGAAGACCACGATGAAGCTCTCCCTCGCCACCCGAACAACAACGCGTAGCTTTCGGCAGCATCCGCTCTTCCAGTGTAATCAACAAACTCGTAGCCGATTATGCCGGTTGAGGAAAGCTAAGCTGTACAATCTAAAGCAAGTGGAGTGAGTATGTTGTGTGTTTATTATTACCAATTCAATGCACTTTGTAAAGCACAAGAGGTCCTTTACAGACGTTCTTTTTGTTGAAAAAACGGGCGCAGTTTCCGACAGAGCCAAACTGAACAAAGCTAAGCTTTTATAAGTAAACATGCTCATTACTGTTGCCTTTAGCTGTCATATGAAATAAAGCTCAGAAGTGAATGTATTGTGCTGATTGAAGTACTGCTAACGGGCTGTTTGCGTGAGTTAGCTTTTTGGTGACTCAGTTTGTGAAATGGAGCATTCATCATCAGAAAACATTGATCGATAATGAAGGCTATATATAGATGTTGGTAACGCATGAGTCTCTAACGTGTTACCTTCATAATAAAGTAGCGCAGTAACGTAACAAGCTACTTTTCCAGAGGAGAAACGAGTTAACTAACGAGTTACTTTTAAAAGTAACGTTACCCAACACTGTTGGTGATACAACCCAATTCAAATTCATAGTTGAGGCGATGCCACACAAAGACACTGAGACCCAGAGAAAGAGACCCCATGAAAACATCCTCTCTTCTGTTCTGTGGAAACACACATCCTGGGCCAAAGTAAAAGCCCTGCAGTAAACCCGCGCTGCCTCACCTCAAGTCGACGGGACTCAGTCTGCTCCACACCACACCGGCCTCATGATGAAAGCTTCAATCTAGCGCATGACGCCTCCAGTCTGCAATTGTGGCTTGGTTCATTTTTATTTTCTCTCATGGGTTTGATCTCCTGTTTTCCTTCCTCTTTCAGGCTCTTAACTCAATAATTCACAGCTCATGATTTTATTTTCTTATTTGAACTTCCTGCACCACTGTCTGTCTCAGGCCTCTCTCGGAATGAATGAGTACGGTCATAATCGCTCAAACCAAGAACCAATTTTGGTTCAAATCTACTCCCCCTAAAGTCACTACAGGCTGGTCTGTTTGAGCCCCCTGAGCTAAAAAAGAAAGAAAAAAAGACGCATAGCTGAGTGCATGGCTGCTTTTCTCTAAGGTTTCTCTAAACTACAGCAGCCAATTCTTTTTTTTTGCAGGGCAGGAGGACGGTGAGCATTATCCATCATTTACAATGAGCTCTGTAATTGGGATTATGGGAATAAAAGAGCAAAAAATGGCTTTGAGGTTATTATTTGTATGGAAGCGTTGGTGATTCTTGTATTAGTTTAGAAGTTCATACTGTATTTCAGGGTTCGCTCAAATGTAATATCTGTGGCTGCAGTAGAAAGGGCACTCCCACAGGTCTGTAATAAAACTCTGACCGTGTTCCTGGTCTAACACCCATGTTTGATGATAAAAATGGGAGAATATCCTAAAAAATTGAATTACTGTGTTATCAAGCCACTTAAGTCATAGGTAGTTAAGGTAGACATGTTATGCTTTTTTGGCATTCAGGCCTGCCCTTACGCAAACGCTACTATAGTCATCACCAAAACACGGCCAAGGTGAAAATGTCTCTCCTGAACCAAACCAACAAAAACCTATGGGACGACCAGTTGCCATGAATGGAAAATATGAAGAAAGCATATGATTCTGACAAAACAGGAGAGTCTTGTAGCCATGCTGTTGCTGAAACATGTAACATCAGTGCCAGTCATGTTTAGCATATTACATATTAGCATACTGCTGTAGGCTCTGGAGCAGTAGTCTTATATCTTGGGACGACATCAGGTTTGACACAAACTGTGTATTTTTCTGCATCCAATAAGTCCTTGTCCAATGGAGATGTGCTGCTCTGCGTGAGGCACAAGCTGGTCACACCAGATACTGACTGGTTTTCTACCAGTCCAGACTCTCTCCAGGAATTGGGTTTCAGAGCCCAAGCTGTGTATGGAGGTGAGCCCGACTATATTTAGCCAGTAACTCTCGACCAGTAACTCTCGACCTTCTACACAAGCGGCTCCTTCTACCCACCGAGGTCCCAACAGTCAGATGCTGTGCACGACACGAGCAAGACACTTCACCCACCTTGCCTCCAGTGTCTGCGTACACTGGTGTATGAATGAGAGTGTGAATGAGTGAGTGGTTTCTTGATGTAAAGTGCTTTGAGATGCCTAAAGCAGGTAGAAAGCAATATATAACTTTTGTCCACTTTTTTGTATTATATCATATTCATGGTTTTAGAGATTAATTTGAAATGTGTAATGAAGTGAAAAGTAACCTTTTACACACAATATTTCCTCTGATCTGATCCTCTGAATCTGCCCGTTAATAAAACAACAACAAAAAAGTCTTTAGTGTTGTCTGCATCCTGTGTCTCCTCTTCAGCTCAGCGTAGGGTACAACTCTCAGACGGAGCAGGAACAGGGGTGGGGCTGACACAGGCAGCAGAGGGACTACTGGGAAACACTAACACATGATTTTGACAAGATATAAAAAAAAAAAAAAACATTTTTTTTCCCACATGAATGTTTATGTATTATTATATACAGTATACACTTTTCAATCTTGATCATCTTTACAGTATCTTTATTAACCCCTAATCGTGGGCCTTCATCATCTGCCAGGTCCTTGTGAGTTTCTGTGCATGAGCTCCTGCAGTGTGCAGTTAATAATGTCTCTCACTCACAGCCTCAGACCTCGGTGGCCTCCTCAGCTGGTACACAGCCCCATATGCTCCAGCTACTGTTGTTATTGTTGTTATTTGGCTCTGCGGCTCATTTGACGTGTGGACCCATGACAGTGTCCAGGACCCCTTCCAAGTCTGATCCTCTGCCCCTCTGCGCCTGTGTTTGTGTGAAGACATGCGCCACATAGGGGGTCTATTCCGATGTATACATGTACTAATCCTTACAATTAAAAAGCGAAGACGATTCCCCACTGAGGAGCACTTTGTCAGAAGCTGATAGATTTGGACACATTTTAATTTTCCATATTCTCCCGTGTGCATAAAAAGCAAGAATCCAACCCAAGTTTTTTTCAAATAAACTTTTGCTGAAACAAGAAGACATAATGTTGAATGTAATAAAAGAAAACAACAACAACCCTCTCACATGACATGAAAACTATGTGCATAATTAGGCCTGCCACGATAATTTTTTTTGAGGACGATATATCGTCTCAGAAAATATCGCAATAAACGATAATATTGAGTATAATGCAAATACTGTAGGCAATAAAAAGAAAACTGTAAGCAACTATTTTAATTGAAATGTATTGAACTTTTGGCATTCAATATTAACACCTTATACCAAACAAAGTGCAAACTAGAAGGGTCGATATATTCTAGGACACTATCCATCTGTGCTTCTCACCAGGTTCTGTGTTTGAACTAGGTCTGTCATGACATTTTTTTTAAATAGCCAATATACAGTGTCCTCTTTAAAAATATCCCAATAACAATATTGATATTTCATCTACATTAGTCTGGTTAAATATTCCCCGACAAAAACTAATTTCTATGTTGAATTAAACCTGGTTAGAATAAAATGTATATTAAATGTATGGATTCAGATAATACTGTATTACTGCAAAAATAGAGTAGCTATGTTTTTTTTCCTTTTCTTTTCAAATCTCACCTCCTGTATACACGGCTATCGGAGTGAAGCAGCTTTTTTGGGGGGTGGGGGAACTTAGTGACTGTTTGTCAAACTGCTGCAGCGTTTCTCTGGCTTTTGAAAAGTGTGGACCAGTAATATGTTCTCAGGACTATCACGCTTGTATTTGGATAGTGGCTAAAGCGCTCTGGTTCCTCTCGCTAACAGTAGCGCTGATTAGCTTTGATACACTGACTGGGCGGGGGTTTCGTTTCGTTCTCAGTTGGACAAACCTGCAGTGACATTAATGTTGTTAGTCTCTCCGTGATGCGATCTTTTGGCTGGAACTCCCAAGTGTTTTCACACGAGCCCCTCTTGCTCCGCGATAAAGTTCACAGGACGTGTCGGAATCGGCAAAGCTCCGTAGTAGCACGGCACTTTGTTTACACCCCGCCTCTTTCCAAAAGCAGCGCTGATCTCTAAATTATCTGGATACATGCGGGGATACGGCTGGTGTGCTTCAGTGCTGTCTTTACGCACATGGAGACGGGTAGGCTGGACGCTACGCTCAGTCAGCGCTGTGATAGCGTTCATTCTTCTGTATTTATTTTAAGCACACGCAGCACGTGCATTTATCGAGACTAAAAATGTTATCGTCCTTCATTTTACTTATCGAGCGATAAGTCGATATAGTAATTATCGCGGCAGGCCTATGCATAATACTAATAACATATAAGCAATATCCACTTATACGTGTTTTTCCAAAGTGTATGAACTGTCATTCTAATATGCTTCTATCTGCATTTATCACTTAAGACCTCCACTCAGCCTTTGGCAACGAACCATAACAACTTAAAGCTCCTCACCCTTATCGCCTTTGAAACATAACGCTAAACATTGGTATTCCACACGAGCCTCCAAATTTTCTGGTGCCGAGTTATGCCCATCTCCAGACCTCCTAGTTTTCAGCTCTTGATGATGAAGGCCTTGAGAGAAACATCATTCAGTAAGCAGCTTTTAGCACCGGCAGCCATTTTAAAGGGCTGGTCAGGGAAAACAGCAAAAGAGACTGGACCATAACAGAATGACATTTACATTTATATTTACATTTATTTGCAGCTGCTGTTGAATAGAGCCACTCCCAGACGGCCAAGTGCGACTGGCTGAAAGGTCACAGGAAAATGTGTTCATGTGGCAGTTAGTGAATGAGATGAGGTTTTTGTGATGGCTAAACTTGGCTAAATAAGAAAGAGGGTACGCTGTCACAGATAAAAATCATTTTCAATTACTTTGCAGCATAAAGCAAAACATTAGGCAGCAAACTGAGAGATAAACTGGAGAATATTTAATATTTAATTCTGAGTGTGCGGACATGGCACATGCTCACATTTTTACAACATATTTCTTCATATTTCTTAAATGTCCTTGTATATGTTTGTTTCTAATAATAATAAAACAAACCCTCACTGTATTCATGACTTCATGACTTGTCGAGTGTTCATTTACTGGCGTTCAAAAGGCGCATGTTCTGTTGGGGAAATGAAGGGAGAGCTCCTGCTGTGTTTAAGTCTGCCATGTGATGCTCATTTCCCTCATTTAATGTGTTAGATTACATAATTACTTCTTTCATACCAAGAGCTGCAGCTGTGTTAATTCCCTGTTAATTACATTAGCTCAAACATTTTTTTAACTTAACCCAAATAGCATATTGTATCTGCAGAGCCGCACTCAGCAGTAGTTAAATTACCAAGATGGCAAACTAAGATCAATCAATATACGTTTATTTGTAGAGAATAAAGCAATTCCAAGTGCCTTACAGGACAAAGAAGAGATACAGTATAATAATATACAATTTCATTTAATTTGCAGTCTAGTAATAGTCTTAACTCGAGCAGAAGACCACGAGCAGTAGCATTATGCCCCATCTTATATTCTAATACAGTTAACTTACAAGATTATTTTAGTCAATATTTAAAAAACATTGAAATATACAAAACTTGCAGAGGGCTATATCATTTTTGTTGACATTTTGCGCTGTCCCTGCTTATTCGCCAACAACTTTGAAATATTTGTATTTAGCTTTTATGTATTTATGTATTTGCTATGTCCGGTCCATCAGATCTCCAAAGTTAAGCGAGGCTGGGAATGGTTAGTACCTGGATGGCAGCCTCTCTGCTGTCAGTCTACCCTGGGAGCTGTGACAACTAATGTATCTTACTACTACTGAGTACGGAATAAATGAATAATACACAAAATCTCTAAAGTGACTTAAAGTGTGTTAATTGCAGATGTTTAAGACAACATGCAAACAACAATAAACACTTGATATCTCTGCAGAACACCTTGAGAATACAGTGACGAATGACACATCACTCAGTGGCCAAACACACCGGCACAGGTTCATATCAAAATGATGGCTGGCTGAATACCGGAGACACCGGCCTTGAAAAGCGCCCAGCCTCCACCAAGTCCCCTGCTTCCACAACTCCCCTACATGTTCCTCTCCGGAGCCAAAATGGCGTCCATAAATCAGGAGCGTTAGATGTAATCTGCAGTGTCCAGGATGCGAGGGGCGAGGCCGTGCAGCATAATGCGACTGGGTTTTCCATTGTCATTCAGATGGAGGCAGCAGCGAGAAGAGCCGTGCCTGCACCTGATAAGGGTCGCCTCACTCTGGGCCATAAATCACCCGCGCTGCCAATGGGTATGCCAGCGATTTCACACGAACAGGCGGAAAAAAAAAGGAAGGATCCAGGCAACAAAGGAGTGGTGGTAGTATGAGTGCATGCTGAAAATAGACAGGAAAACGGTTGGATATAGGTAAAAGTTACACAAAAGCGTACTGTCAAAATAAGGCAAGGTAAGGAGATTTGGTAGCGTGGCAAGTACGGGAGCAAGTATATACACAAAAGAACTGACCTTCAACGCATAGCCACTTGGAAACCTAATATTCAACATGCCAATTTGAAGACATAGGAAAATATACAGCCTTCTTTCTATGTTGAGACAATTTGACAAACGCTGGATGCTCTTCCAGCCATAATGCTGTGACTGCATGTCCCAAAATACAATTGAATGGACTTCATAGACCAGAATAATACCCTCTCAATGCCCGCATTTCCAGCCTTGTAGTGGGATTTCCTCTAATTGACTGACCCTCTGCTGCAGTTGGAGTGGCAGCCCTCACTCTCTCGGCCTCTATTCAATCATCCTCTTATTCTTTATTCATATGCTAAAGCCCAGAGAGGAGCCCCTTTGGCCAGGCGCGCTGTGAGATAGATGTTAACATGTGTAATCCCCCATTAACGCATAAGAGACAGGCTATCCTCCATGGACACCCTCTCTCCCCGTGGGATTACGCCTCGCACTGCGCCAGGGATGATGGGTACTGGTTCAAAGAAGCTCCCCATTGGTTATTCAGCCCCCTCTGCTTGGTTTTCCCCCCTGAGAATGAGACTAGTCACGAAAAGGGGTTACTCCATTTCCACCTTGAACAGTTAACAATTGTACGACCAATGTTAAAATACTCTTTGATTACTGTACAAGCTGTAATCTTTTTTGAGGAAAAGATACGGACAAACTTGAATATAGAGTGTTTTTTGTTTTGTTTTTTACTTATAGGATTTTTCCCTTGTGGGTAAAATTGTCAGTGCCTCCATTCCACCATTCATTCATTCACTCACACAGACACATCATTCCACATCATTCATCCTGGCCTATGTTTTTATTGGTAGGGGAAACCGGAGCGCCTGAATAAAACCTACACAAACACAGAGCGATGCAAACTCCGCACAGAAAGTCCCCCGTCAGGCCTGGGGATAAACCTGGAGCCTTCTTGTTGTGAAGGTGAGAGCGCTAACCGCTGGGCAACGTGCCTTTCAGTGGTTCTAGGTTAAACCGCCCCAAAATCCCTCCAAATCCTCCCTTTTTCTTTCTGGAAATGTGAAATTAGCTGAAACATGAGCACAATTACTGAAGGGGGCTACAGCGTAAAGACCGGGGGACTGGGAAAATAAACGGATCACGACCCTGCGCACAGATCTGGTTTACTTTACAAAGGCCTGCTCTGAACTCCTGCCAGACTCCCCTGCGTTTGAGATAATTCCTGTGCAGTTTCATGTTTACGCCTCCGAAATCACCCGACGATCAAGAGACAAGAGACTCCCTCCTTTGTTCTGCCAGGAGACGCGCGGCTGAACATCACACCTCAGCAGTAACATTAGAAATATATAAGTGGGTCCAAATATGCGGGCCATCCGTTTGAAGTTTACAGTTAAATCCGTGGGGGGGAAAAAAACGAATACAAGTGGTCGTCTGCTTATGTGTCTGTAGGTTTAGTGGCGCTCAAACCTTTTTCACACCACGGACCACCACAGGCTTTGGGGTTTCTGAGTGGGCTAAAATGATCAGGTCTGAACCAGGACTAAATTAGGCCAAAGCTCAATTAGGACTAATACTTTGAACATGATGAAGCATTGACAGAGCCAGCACAACACTAGGACTTGGCTATACGGTCAAAATCTGTGCTAAAATATGCTGACAAAATCATGATGAATAAACCAGGACTGAGTCAGGTATAGTGGTGAATCAGCTCTGAACTCTTTCACTTTATAATTAGCTCAGAATAAAAAAAAGAATTAATGTTGTTGAATAAATCAACAACCCAAGCCTAAAAAGGTCTAAAACTAGATTAAACCAGTGCTAGGTTTTGGTGTATAAAGCTTAGATTTACAAGAGCAGCACTAAACCACACATATAGCGCTGACTACTATCAGGATTGTTACATATTCCCACTGGTTAAATATGTACCGCTAGCACATGCACCGCAGCCTGAGAACCTCTGTCTAAGTTAATTGTGTCTTATTGCCTCCACAGACCATTGAGGCCTTTAATGGAATTTGTTATTACAGTATTTTCCAAACAGTAGTGGAGGGGCAGCGGTGTGTGGCTGAATTATTCAGAGGTGCTGGGGATTACGGTCCTATCTTTGCGCTGCCGTAAAGACTCCTCGGAGGGAGAGCTATGTCAGAACATAAACAAGCTTTTATAATGCAATGACAAGAAGGAGTCAAATAAAATGAGAAAGAGGTATTTCTTTTTCTTGTGTTGTTTATTTATTTTTGGTAAATGCGGTAAATAGTTCACAGACATTTAGCCATAATTTGAAGGAATACAATAACGGCATAAGGTAAATTTTAAATGAGCTCAGTAATAATGCATACAACCCAGTGAAAAGATGTTTTAGTGGAAGTAATAATGAAATGAAATTAAGCGAGACGTCCACTGCATTAAAGTTGCCAATTCATACTCAAGGCAATTCAATTCTCCCTTCACGTTCCAAGTAATGGAGCAAAAATTACCTTTACTCTTTGAGGTGAGGTGTAGCAGCAAACGGCTCCAGTGCACGGTCGCTGTGCTGCACAGTCTTACACTGGGAGCCATATGTGAATGTAATTTAAACAAACAGCGTACGGGCCTTTTGCCTAATGAGCACAACTATTATATATCTCTCTGATCTTGAAGTAGAAGCCTTGGTTTCTGTCAAGTCGGCCCTAGTCTGCATGAAGAGATTAATTATGCAATTACTTCTTCAGTGTAAACCATTGAGCTTTTAACAAGAAAACTACACAGGGTTCATAATGTTCACTAATTACTGCCATTTGCTTGTAATAATATGGTTAAACTAATAAGCATTAAGGGGGGGGAAAGACATTGAACCTTACTTCAACTATGACTTTTCAATGGAAACGTTAAGATTGATTTTTCTTGGATTAACAAAAGAATTTTTATTATGACTTAAAGTATAAATCAAAATGGTAGGTTTACAGAACAGAATAGTAACATAGTTGTGGCAAAAGGATATCCACATTTCTATCCAGAATCTGTGCACGGTTCACTGCGCTTTTGTACATTATCTGCTCGCAACCCAGACTGGCCCGACGGATCCCCCAGACCGGCTGATTTCTTCACACCTCCGCTCTTTTCATTTGGAAGTTAGCGTGTGATAGCGCCGCAGCACTGAGCCACTCTCATCTCCAATAAGGCTGGCACAAGGTGGCTCTGGACTATTAATAACCCGCAGTGGCACGGGCACAGTGGTGGCATCTGTCTGCCGGGCACTCCCCTCCTCTCCCAGGCCCCTCCTCTCTCCTCACTGCTCACCCTGGCCCCTTCTCTCTCTCTCTCTCTCTCCTCCTGGTCAGATGGGCGTGCAGAGGCGCAGCTTGGTGAAAGGCACTTGAACAGTTGCCAGCTAACACATGCTGCTCCATTATTTTAATCGCAGAAGAGTAAATGAATGCAAATGGCAAAATCTGCATAAAGTTTAGTTTCTGAAGTCAGACGAGGCCAAGTCTATGAAAACTTTTCAAGTTTTTATTTCTAATGCTCTGAGGATTTAGTAGCGAATGGAGCACGGGTTATCTTCCTTTTGTACCCCTTGGCCTATTTCCCCCCCGGAATTCCTCATGTGAACAGCTAAAGCAAGTGGTTAAGTCAAACGGCCAATTATAGGGAGAAAGATAATTTAGCCCCTGCATTTTGGACAAAAAGATTATGGTTACCTTTATTCGATCACATAATTTAAATCATTCATTCAATAATTCAAACAGTATTTAGTTGTACCTCTTATTATTATCTGAAATAATTCCGAGTACCCTTTACCAAGATCTAATGTGTCGATTGGTAAATAATGGAGTAGAGAGTTAAACAATCAACCTGCATTAAAATGTGACCTGATACTCTATCTATAGATGCACTAGATACTGCCACTAAGAGCAATAGTAATGATGTTAGTATTAGAAGAAGCAGCATTTTTAAGCTTTACACCAAATGTTATTCTTTTTTTTTTTAGTTGTATAGTTGAGTAACGTGTTCATAAAGTATAAAACACTTTTACCCACTATGCACCTAATGCTAGAATCCATTTTGGACAACTGTCTGGCTGCTTGTGGCACTCGTGTTTCATTAGTTTCACTTCGCTTTAATTGATATTTATTTCCCTTGATTAGGATCATAATTAAACACCAGAAAGCTGCTCAAGCACACAGCCATCTGCCTGTTTGGACTATAGACACCAGCAGCTGAGTTGTATATGAATATAGGTCCACTGTGCCACAATTATGATGCCCTTCAGTGTGGTTAGTGGAATGGCATTTCTGCAGTTTACTGAGTACTTCAAATTATATTGCAACATCAACTAATATGAATATTGTGGAAAGGTTCATTTATTTCATTTATTCAATTCCAAGGGACGCTTAGCTCAGGCTGGATTTTAGTGTTAAAACCACTAAGGATTCTGGGAGAGGGGATACACAGGAACATTTTAAACTTAACTTGATAGAAGAATTAGAGTGTAAAAGCTAAAGCATATTCATTGAAGATTTCTACCTTTTGTAGGGTCGGATACACATCCATTGGCCAATATACTTTTACCTTTAATGTGTCAATGATGGAGAAAGCACATGAACTATAAAAATATCATAAAACAGACATGTCTGGCTTCACTATTGATTGGTAACGGACAAGTCCAGGAAGCCAGAAGGGTGCATTTGTAGCAAAAGGCACAGATATATCATGCCTTTTCCATGATTTCTATGGGGTAAACATTGAATTGTTATTATTTGTTTTGTAGGTTATTATGTGAATGAAATAAAAACATGTGCATACCATCAATTATATACAGTACTCGCTAATAGTAATAAAAGGTGTCAATGGCTATACTGTTGTCATGGAGGTACATTCTTAAACTAACTACATTGCATTCACTTAAACATAATCTTTTGACTTGACTTATATTTTCCGGTTAAACATTCAATGCCGCATTTTTAACCTTTTAAATATTGTTGCACAGTGACCAACTCGGCAGAGCCACATTTTTGAGACCACTTCTGAGTCCTTCAAGGAGATGCCTTGTTATCTGATTATAAGGTCTTTGAAACGTCGACTCGGTATATTTAAGTAAAATCCCCAAAGTAGATATTCATTACCGAGTACACTTAGCGCTGTTACCTCTTGACCTTTTTAATCAAATAAGTCAATGGAGCCAAAGCCCAAGGTTATGTTGGGCCTAATTCTGCAACATGTGGCTCGAATAGACTTGAATTGGTTAACTTTAGCCTCCTGAACCCCTAAATCAATCTGAGCTAATCATTTTGGACAATATCACCTCAGTCAATATAAATATCAAAGGATGCCGGTCGACCCAATGTGAACTGACAGGACGTAAAGCTACACCGCTAACCATACTAGCAATGGGCTTCAGAGCTATCAATAGTCATCTAGTCGAATGCATACATTTCCCTGATGAAAAGCGACGCCATTAAAAACATCTACTTTACATTTTGATTTCCTTTGGATTATGTCTTCGCATTAGATTTACACTCATTTCGATTTTTATCGTCGTAGCTCAGCACAGCTCAAATCGGGTTATGAACTTAATCAATCCGTGCAATCCCACATTGACTGTTTTATGATTGGCCCAGGTCACCAGGTTTTATTGACCCGATAACCTTAAATGAAAATGGCTGTGTGTTTGACTTGCACTGGGTGGAATGGCAGAAATATGAAGCAACACAAAGCTGTCAGTATAGCAGCCACTAGTTAAATGCATCATAAATGAGAGCTGACATGGGCTAATTTCTTCCGGTACGTTTTCTAATCCCCTCGCTCTTGTTGGCCCATGGTGAGGAGCAGTCCATAAAGATAGTCATAGACCGTGTGTAAATCTGGACAGGGGTGAGCTGATAGAGCCTGCAGGACGAGTGATAGATGAGGTAGGACTCTTGCCCTTTCTCCCGCTCTCAATCTCGGCGGCCTATTCCATCTCCTTCACGCGGGATAGGGAGAGACGTGCATGCATTCCTGACCTCCATAAGGAAACAGAGGGGTGTTGCTACAGCTGCATGCTGAGCAGGGTCTAACCTTTAGGGAACAGCCTGGGTGCTGCAGCATGAGGGTGCATCAGTCCTGGAGAACACATCATTAACCGGTGACTTCATTAGGCAAACACTGACGATGGAGAAGAGGAAGGGGGCCATGCTTACAGGATGATATTCTTCAAGGTAATGATGAACTCATTTAAAAGAGTAAGTAAAGCCAAATTCACAGGATAAAGTCAGGGTTTATCTCCAAGAATCCTGACATTACCAGGCGAATGTTCTGCTGAGGGCGCATGCGTCAATTTGGCTGAAGTTACTTTTTACCTTGTTATTCACAAGTTTCGCATGATTGAGAGGTGGATTAACCAATCAGGCCCGTCCAAAACAGACATGGTGGCTTACGCGGGGACAAAGAAATGAAAGAAAAAATAAAAGTACTGAGAAACAGCACAGAGCCACAGACTTCTATTGAATCACTGAATACTGTTGATCAGAAGAGGAAAAAAAGTTATAAAGTTTGTTCATCTGCATTTGAGTGACGCGTGACAGATTCAATCACCACCAAACTTGTGGAAGAAATGATTTGCTGTGAGCTGGGTCAAAGACGCTGCAGCTTTTGAACACAAAGAAAGGATTGGCGCTAAGGACACTGTGAAGAATTCCAGTCCAAACAAAATATACTACTGTACACTAAGGAGGTCATTCATCAAGACAGGTGCTAAACAGCGAGTGCAAGCTGAAAAATAAGAAATACTATTATGCAGAAATGATGTGTATTATGATATAAGGGCCATGAATCTGATATGTAAATGAGAGAATGCCACATGAGTAAATAATGCACACATGACTCTGCTCCTGCTCCACTTCTGCACGTGCTCCTTACTTTGCACATGAGCAAAAGCTTTTTAAATGACCCCTAAGAGGCAGACGTTTGTTTAAAGCAGAACTAAGTAACTCATGCCCCTGGAGGCCACAAGCGCCACTGCAGGTGTTGTAGCATGTTGCTTTTATTTTTTACTCATTAATTGTCCGTGAGAGTAAATATTACGCTGACAGAAAAGACAAAGGGAGAGAGGGATATTGTACAATGTGCCACAACCCAATTACACAACCGAGATACAAAAAAAAAAATCACTCAAACTTGGCTGTAAATACTTCTAAAGTGGCGCGAGCCCGCAGTTAGCTTTGCACGTTAGCCTGTTAGCCTCTTCTTCGTGATTCTATTAGTGTGTGTTGCGCCTCCGACCCGGCGCAGGGAAAGTTGCAAGGGCGGTTTTCTGGCCAGAGACACAAGGAGGAGATGAAAGACCCCCAATCATCCATTAACACTTGTATTACCACCAGAGGGACTACGGAAAGGATTTATAAAGGTAAACAAGTTACTTACTGTAGTTATTCTTGAAATAGTCAAATCTGATTTACTATTGCTTACTCACAAAGAGAGTTTTACTATCACATACTGTACATCCAGAAAAGACTTTCAGATGCGCCACAATGAATTATCTCCCCATAGATAAAAGTTTCAGGTCACCTCCTCTCTTCGCTCATGCTGACAGTACAGCCAATCTCACGGTCTCCCGCTGCAGCGCTCTGGGCCTTGCAGCATTAACACATATGGCTTTCCTTACATCATTACTTCCATTAAGTCATTACGCCGGGGCCTAAGCGAAGCCTGTTAGTTAGTGCCATTAAAGAGTTAACACTTTCCGTTGCTGCCCTCACCTGATGGGGCTGACACCAGGTCTGCACCGGCAACTGACACATCGCTCCATTCCCATAATTAGGAAAATTGCTCTTAACAGGTCTGCCGTTTAGTAATGGTCTCATTCCTTCCATCTCACACAACTGCAAGAAGATGTCCCCATTAACTCTTTGCACCGCGGCTATACTGCTCTGTTCAACACGCACACATACACATAGGCATCGTTCTTCCTAATGGCTCTAATGAGTTTTAACCCGTAGCCTGTTCCCCCCTAAAGATCTTTAACATATTTTCGGGGACCTTTGATCGATCAGCTATCATTTCGGGCATTTTTCAAGGGGAGTTAATGCCTTACGCAGGAACGAGGTCAATTTGGGGAAAGAATGAAAGATTGCGAGATGATTTCGGTGAAAATAACACGGGCCAAGCTTTCATCTCCAGCCCGCCATTCCCATCAACACCACCAGGGCCGTGGTCTCCCTCCCATTCTCCGACCAAATTAAATTGAGAGCAGATGGGAGCCAGGGCCTGGACTGTGCGTTGTGTCAGATTGTCATGGCGCATTAACCATGACTTCACATTGAGATGGTGTGAGGAAGAAAAAAAAAACGGTTGGGGATATGAAGTATAGAAGGTGTAAGGGCATTGGATGAGACACAATTGCGAGAAAAAAGATAAGATTAAAAAGATTTGAATTCCGACAGATCAACCCCACCGACGGCACAGCTGGCACGGGACAATGAGATGAACAAGAAATGACAAAGAGGCAGCAATCTACGGGAGCTCACTGGATGGTGCCAAACCTTTGCAGATAGGTTTAAACAACATACATAGATCAGAATACTAATTCAATACTTCTGTAATGAACATCTACAGGAAGAGCTGAAGAGTAGGTGAAAGTTAATTTCACTGTGCTGTTGCGATGACAAAAGAGTATGCTGTTGCAAGAGACATAACCAAAAAGGAAACGATCCTGTCATCACATGAGTGTGTAAGTGTGTACAAGAGTTTTCCATTATAGAAAAGGTATTCAAAAAGTAGTCATCTGGATGAGGTTGTTTGGATAATTAGAGGTGAAAAGTTGTCTAAATCAATCTAGTAATAATAAAGGATGTAAAGATCCCCAATAAAGCCTAGATCAAATGTATTTACAACAAGAATGTAAAAATGTCCATAACAGAAATATAAAGGTGTGGAACCTTCTACTTGCTGACATTCAAACATAGAGCATGCATGTGTACGTTTATAACAACCATATGGATGTTACATAAAAACTCTCCAGTGCTATGACTTTGAAATGCATGATAAATTAGAAGCCTAAATTTGACAGAGTGTTAGCCAATTTTATTAATACACCCCCTAAATTTAAATCTATCTAGTCTAGGTTTTGGCAGCTGTAGATGATAAGTATATTAGCATGGCTGATGAATTATGACATTATTTTAAAGACTACAAAACTTTGCTTCCATTTTTCAACTTTCCTTAACTATCCTATGTAAGAAGTGAGACATCCATCTTGTGTTCACGCCCAAGGATCAGTCCTCCACTTAACCTTTCCTGGGGCTGAAATTACAAGTTTGACTTCAACCCGCAATATCGTCTCATTGCAGGTGTCATTACCCCAGCTTATAATTGACAGAGGCATTAACATGTCATTAACACATAAGCTTAGACTTATATTTGAACCTTTTAATGAGGCCATCTTTCAACATTAATAGATTAGTTATCATGGGTAATGACTGAGGTGTCTTTGGCCGTCCCCACAGGTCGCTGTAAAGAAAACTCAGCATAATGTTGTTGGTGATGGTGGGGGCGGAGGGGGTGCAACAGGAAATGCAACAGGAGGTCAACAAGGGCAAGTATGAGGAGACTGAAAGGAGCAAGCTGTCTTCATCACAAAGGTCAAAGAGATGAGGAACGAAAATGCCAGTAAAGGCATAAAAGGCTAAAATACACTTAGAAATAGGGACTTTGCAATGATTCAATTTGAGTCAACAGCTGGACAGACACTGAGTCTGCGTAGAGATGAAAGTACTGGGAGTCCGTACTAAAGCAAAAATACAACTGGATGTAAGGCTACAATCTACTTACATTTACCATGTCAACAATGTTTCCTGTTATTTTATACAAGCATAAAATAATGACTTGGTAACACTTTACAATACAGCCTGGTAAGTCTATGTAGTTGCTGTAATAATCCTAGAAATCTATAGTGGTACAGCTATGGTACCTATCATGGTACCTAAAATGGTACGTCACAGTTAGATTATGTACCATGATAGTTACCATAGACGTACCACTGTAACTAACTGTGAAGTACCATTATAGACACCATGATAGTTACCATAGATGTACCACTGTAGTTGTCTAGGATGTACTACAGTAACTTCATAGACTTACCGGCCCGTATTGTAAAATGTTACCGATATGTTTTGTCTTCGCAGGGCAAGAAATGGCATAGAAATGGTGTAGAAATGACTTTATGGATAAATAATGGCAGATTTTATCATGTAGATTTATTTCGCAAATATTTGACGACATTAAAAAAAAAAAAATACCCATTTGAAATGGTCCAATAACATCAGTGCATCTGTAATATTATCCACTTTGTTACAGTTAAGGCAGTTGATATGGATGTTGCCACCTACAGTATAATCTTCAAGCTCTTAACAAAAAGCGGCCTTGGCATCCGCACTAATCCCAAAGAATCTCTGCATGATTACATCAGGCCTTGAATTAAAGACTACTATTAATCTCACAGAAGGCCTCCTCTCACCTTGGTCTGTGATTGATTAAGGCTGCTGTTGGCGCGGTACCAGCTGAAACCGGCTACCTCCAGCTCCAACTCAGGATGCCCCGCAAACAGATCAACCAGCCCCCACCCCAAACCTCTGATACGAAAACCAGGTATAGCAACTTGTCCCAACTCTGGATGACCCCTCTCTCCCTGGCCGCCTGTCTTTCCTCCTTCACTCCCATTTGTCGGCCCTAACGGACTCGGTGATGGATAGCGCTTTACTCCTAAGAAACACATTGTTTTCTTTAGCACAGCAGGGTATTCTATTTGCAAAGTCCTGCACAGTGAAGTATTGAGGATATCTATCACTGCGGAGGTGCCTCTAAGCAAGCGTCTTTGAGAGGAGGAAGGCATGTGACTGATTTGTAGTTTTTTTTTGTGCACGCTTGCTTTAGATGAAGACAAAACCATCTTCAAATTCAAAATGCATCGTAAAAAAATGCGTTGCATTAGTAAAACCATTGGCAATGCCTATGATTAACACTTAGTAGTTTGCAAGTTTGTATATATATATATTTACACCCATTATTGTGCAAATATTGTTTGAATCAGTACCTTCTGTACACTGAAACAAATGATAGGTGGTCTTAACTTGAAAATATCTATAGGAAACCGATCGCCTTGAAAGAGTCAAGTTAATGAATTATTTTCAAGTGTTGGAAACTCACTGATTTCTCACTAACAACATAACGTATTTAGTGTCATGTTACTGTCACTCATGGTGTCTGACCTAAAGTTAACTCTGAAGACGGCGTGGACTCATTTTAAGTTGTGAAAACTTGAACAGTGTAATTAAAAAAATAATTGAAATATGCAAGTATTAAGCAATAAAAAATTCTGTTGAACACTACTGGTTTGGAAGTTAACTTTACTGGATATTGGTGAGTTACCAATAATGAGCAAGACTTTTTCAAGGCAATCGGTTCCTGGATTTCTTTCAAGTAAAGAACATTTCAATACTTACAGTACTTAGGTAGGTAGCTGATTGATGAGACACAAGTAAACAACACTGAATATATCAAGGGAAGCACAACTATTACTTTTTCAGTGTATTAAAGAATGATAATTTAATTAAAATCCTATCAATGTTTTATATTTATGTTATAATAATGCTTGTTTTTCAGGAAATATAAAAACATCAAGCAATACAAATACAATAACAATGCAGTGGACGTGCTTAAGTTTGTATGAAAACTCTCTTTTAAAGACAACAGCATGACAGTAGATTAGAGAGATGGCGAGGTAGCGAATCTCAGGCATGATTCACTGCATGTATTGTTTCAAAAATTGTCACCAAATTATGAGTTTTTAAATAATTAAATCCACACAAAGTACCATCTACTAAAATTCTGCCCATACCAAGTACGGCTAGGATTCAACGTAGATTAAATATGGACTAAAGCAGGCATAAAAAGGGGCTAAAATAGACTTAAACTAAGACCACAAAATTATGAATAAACTGGATGCAACAAATAAAAGATCAAACTTTGAAGTGAGGCAAAAAGCTTAAAAAGGACCCTGGGAAAAAGAAGCCCAGGTATCACCAGAAGCAAGTAAAAAATAAAACAATAAAAAGGAACTCAAGGTCAATTTGTAGCTTGTGGATGATATTTTAACTTTGTATTGGTTTCAGTGTGGTGTAGATTTAAAAAAAAAGCGTAAAAGAGCACATCACCATAAAGACCACAGGGCTGGACCCAATCATTATCAGTCTAGACTTAACTATTATCCCAATTCAAAGTGTTTCTCTCTAATGTAAAGCCCTTTGTATTTCTCTCAGGTTACCGTATCCAAATCACACTATGGAGGCTTTCCAAAAAGGGATTACTCGCTCTAAATCTCCTTTTAGCACCTCCCTGTGAGAGCGGGACAGCGGCGGTGCTTTAGACATGGCAGCAGATGACAACCTTGAACCTATAAACGCCTGACGAGATGACTTTTTTTTTTAAAAGGACTCCGGCCTTGTGGCATTTTCCCAACTGCCCCGCGCTCCTCCTGCAGGGGTTCTGCGCACATACACAGGCTTCTGAGGCTTCCAAAAGGCTGTGATCGCTGGGGGACCTGGGGGCTAATAGGTTTAAACAGTGTAATGATGTACACTATATCCCATATTCTAAAGTAAGGCATACAACACAAGTGCTTAGTTTGACCAGTCAGAGCATTTATTCAGTACAGTTTTAGACGACTTGAAAAGATATAATACGGACATGTCATACAGAGAGCAAGGGAAACAACAACTTTGCAATCTGTTACAGAGGCAAAGTTGATAAAAATGTTCAGTGTGATCATTGTTTTTTATTTTTATTTTGTTAGCTTCATTTGTGAAGAGAAAGGGGATGGGATGAAGGTGGATTTTTATTTGGTTTCTTTTCTCTTTGCTTTAATAAGAACAAAAATATATAAATCAAAAGGTCTAAGTTGTGATTGGATGTCTTTTATGCAAACGGTTGAGAGGACGTTCAAACACATTGAGGCCTAGACGCGGGAGTTGAACTTGTGACCTCTTCCTGGTGCAGGAGGCCCTGGAGTTACCCCCACACCGAGCTGGTCCGCTGCAGCAGCCTGCACCTGGTTCTGGGTCTGAGAGCTCCAACTCCAAACTAAACGGATGCCACAGCACACAGCACTCTCTTCTAAATATTGTTATCATATCATATTATGTTTTCATTTTGATTTAACAATGCCTTTTTGATGAAACCTCTATGTTTTATGTAGCAAAAAAAACCAAAACGTATACAGTCTTTTTGCCAACCTACATAATCCCTATACTCATGCATGTATTTTTAAATATGATAATGAGTGATTCCCACATTTAAACATTTTATTTAGCCTCCTCAATTTACAATGTGTACGTGTTTTCTATCAATTGCCAACAAAAAGGAGAACATTTTAAAGATAGCATTACAGGCTGGCTGGTACTTAATACAGATGATGAACTCAACTTCAGAGATTACCTTTTTATTGTCGGGGGGGGGAAAAAGAAAAGAAAAATAGAACAATACTGCTTTAGTGCCTCACCCAGCAACAGACGTCCTGTTCCCCTCCTACTGTAATAATTGCAGCCAGATTAATTTGTGAATTCATAATCACCTTTTTATCACAAGCTTAATATATTTGTCAAATAACGTCTTGGTGTTCGCTCCTGTGTGCAAAAGCTAATATGCTACAATGGGTCTCGGATGGGCTCACAGCTAGAGCAAGGAACAAAATGCGTTTCAATCACTGCATTTAAATGGAGGTCATCTGTCACATAACGCAGTATTCACCGTGGGATTTCCAACTATAACCTGTGGAGAAACACACTAAAACTCTGCTAAAGACACGCAGGGACGTAGTTGTTTTAATGAAATATGGAGAATAAAAGTGATCCATGTTTTGCGATGTTAATAGTCGCATATAACTTCAAAATGATCTCTATCTGTACCAGCAATTTTTCACCGCAATGTGAATAATACATCCTTTATTGTTTGGCTCCAAATATTATTCAGTCATAATGAGCCACATTTGTCTTGTGTTATCTTATTAAATCTCTGCTGCACATAAATCTCACAGCACATCCACTGCCATCGCTCCAGCGCCAAATCTATATCGTCATTAAAATATTAATTTGAAAATTATTGGTGCTAGAGCTATACAGTTTTAATAATTAGACGGATTCTTAGTTTGGGATTAATCAGATTTGTCAGTGATGGATCTGTCTTGGTTTTTGTTTTGTTTCTTTACCCTTTTAGACGACCACATCTAAATAATGTGTAAATTATGAAGTAAATGATGACATGACTTTGGATAAATTGCACAGATCAGCAAAAGATCACACTACAATACTACTAGAATATTAACTTTTAATTGTCAGATGGAGAATACATTTGTTTCCACCTCTTGACCTCTTATAAATTGTATAAATTAATAGGAAATAAATTGCAACCAATTGAATAATTTGTATAATTTTTCTCATGTTGTTTCCGTCATGATCTGAACGGTCTCTAGGCCAGGTTAGACAGCCACACGTTCCCAAGGCACAAAGACCACAACCACAATCCCACACTGGGAGGGGGAGAGAGGAGGGGTGGAGCACACTGTTATCGAGGTGTCAGCACCCCCTACTGGATCTGGGTGCCTGGCCAGGACATGTGCCCTTTGTTGTATAGTACTCACGACCCATCTACAGTAAATGCTACATTCTTATGGGGAATCCTGTCCAAGTCCAACTCGTTCCATTGTGTAATCAGAAAAGCTAGATATCCCCTGTTCACATAAATCTGCATAACATTTGGTATACACTTATTAGTAAAATGAGTACACAATGATTCCTGGTTTAAAAAACAGTATTCTTCTATTCTGTCTCAACTGTGAGTCAGCCGCATACTGTAATCTAAAACTGCAGCATTTCTATTTACGAACTGTGTGTACCGGTGAATACAAAATACCCCTTTGTTGTCCACACACCTCCATGACTTAATGCTGGTTTAAGAGTTGTTAAACAGGTCCAGAGGAGCCAGTTTCTGTTCCACTCGGATTATAATCTGACATGAGTCACGCGGAGGCACAAAAGTGATGTGCCTGATTTAAATGCATCAGTTACTTACACCTGAGCAGCTGCACATAAAGACCTTTGTGAACCCGAACACATGAATCACACTACATGACGCAACAAGGCGGTAAACTTTTTATCTCTATGTTTCTATGGAGTAATGTTTTAGAATATTAGATTAGATTTCTAAACAAATCCTGACATTTAAAAGATGAATCATAAAATTATTTGGTGCTATTTTGAATGCTTGCAGTGTAATTACAGGGGGTTAGATGTTATGTACACCTTTTGTGCCTAAAAACCTATGTTCTTGGAAACAAATAAAAGCATCCATTAGTGGTGAGTATCTTAAAATGCCATTGGCTAATGCCCTTTACTACCATTACAACCTCCTACTTCTGGAAATTAGGGCGTTCCCCTTGATACTTCATGCACATCAAGGTCTCCAACAAAGACAGTAGCGCACATTACCACAACATCTCCATCTCCAGTGTATCTGATGTATGAGTGGAGGGTGACACTAAAGGGGGGATCGGGTGCTGCTGTTAGCCCAACCACAGGCCTCTCTCTCTGGGTTATCAGCCTTCTTACGGTGACCCCCCAGTGGAGCAGTGGGGCCGTTGTGTTGTTTCATTATCGCAGAGGTTCACGTAGCTCACCGAGGTGCCATCATTATCCATCAGGCTTAATGAGACTATCTGGCTGGCGTAAAGGTCAGGCAATTACTGTTGGTGCAGTTTCTGGCCCAGGCAAGAAGGATAGAGCTGAAATAGATAGTACACAAATGCGCAAGATGGCTGCAAGTTCCCCGCCCATGCATCACCTTAATGGAAATTTCATCTACGACATTAAGGTATAGTTCGATTTGTCAGGTTGTATTACATTTTCAACAAAAGCCCAAGCGAGATAGGATGTTTCATGTTATACGCTTCTGTGCGAGTGTTTAGAAGTGATTTAGGTCTCAGAGGAAGCCGCGTTCTGGTAAAACAGCTGGTGACATTTCAGTTCTCTGGATCATGTGGAGTATATGACAGGCCTGTAATTGGATCAGGCATGGGACCTTTCACCTCTGGCATATGACATCATCGAGAGGGGCGGGGGCTCGCAAAAGTTGAAGCAGACGCAGCTCGATGCAACATTGTTGCAAAACTATACATTCAGCGGCATGTACAGTACTGTAAGCTGTAACGCACACTGCAAAGCTAGTGAATAATATTTGCAACCATCTTTGAGAAATTTGGCAAACAGATTATTAATCATTATTGATTGATTATTATTTATACATGAGGCCCAGAGACAAATATGTTATTTCTGGACCATGCATGCACATGGTAATGGTCACATTTACAGTTGTGCCAATAAGTTTACACACCCTGGTGGATTTTTTGGCCATTTCTCAAAGAATATGAATGGAAACACAAAAATAAATGGCTTTTTCACTCATGGTCAGTGATGTTGTGAAGCCATTTATTGTGAAATACAAATGAGTGAACTCATTTCCAAACACCATAACAAAATAAAATACCAAAATGACCCTGCTGAAAAGTTTACACACCTCAGTTTTGTGTTTTCATTCATATTCTATGTGCGCTGGTGCACCAAGAACATAAAGGTAACTATTCACCCATTCACACACCAGAGTACACACACACTGGGAACAAGGTTGGTTAAGGGTCTTGCCCAAGGACACAACAATTTCACTGTCAGGAGCTGGGATTGATCTACCAATCTTCAAAATCAGAGTGCTTTACCAACTGAGCTACCGCAGCTTTTTTGTACAGTAAACCATTTACCCCCAAACAAAAATTATTTAAGGCGTAACCAGGGAGTGTATTGCAGTTTAGTTTAGAGAGGTATTTGGAAATAGTTTGGTTTCTTTTCCCTGCTATGATTATTGGCAAATTTGCCAAATCCATCGCAATCAAGTCCAGCTAACAAAGCATTTCTTTCCACGTCAATATCAAAATGACTCATCTCCATATAATGCCTATTTCTTATGTTAAAGTGTCACCCGTTTTCATCGCTCTACAAAAACTTTCATTAACATAGCTCATGTATAGCCATTGTACCTAAGCATAAGTGTCTCGCCTGAGCTGCCACAGGCCAATCTCGAGACAGGTTTATGTTCCTCTCTGAGCACGGAGTTTGAGCCACCGGTTACTCTGTTTTAACTGCTGGATTAATGGGGTGGCAAGAAGAGCCATAAATTGATAATATAACCACTGAACATACTTGCCAGGACAATTAAGATAATACAACTAGAATATAGAGGCCCACATGAATCGCGGCGGTAAAGAGCAAGGGCTGCCACACAATGATGCACGCCCTTGAGGCCTTCGGCTGGTAATCTCTGCCTGTGCTCCCCAGATATGAGGGCAATAAAGTCCAGAGAATCACACATGACTGCTGGAGAGTAAAAGAGAATAAGAAAAATGTTAATATTGCATGTAATTTATTGCACAAGCAGATTCAATTTGGTTTTATGCATTATTAAAATGAATTAGGATCTTGTGTCAAAAAAAGGTAAAAGAAAGGCCTCTTTTACACCTGCCATAGTAATTTGTCCAATCAAAACACTGTCGACTGGCCTATCCATAGATTATAGCAGCAGGACTTGACATTTTAAACACTATTACAGTGAGCAGAGTGTCCAAAGGTCAATGGCCTGATGTGTCAATAGCGATGCAGGAGGAAGTGGAAAGAGTGCCTATGTTGAATGATTCAACTGGAATTAGGTTGAACTCTTCCTCTGAACTTAGGATAGTTTAAAGTCTTACATGGATGCAGCAACTAAGGATCCCACTAGATATATATATGTATGGTTATGTGTTGATCAATTGCATGCCTATAGTTTACTGAACGATGTTATTTAGTACTGGGTTTAAAAGTGATCTTTCTAAACAAAGCACTTCAAATGTGTCTACATATACAATATTTAATCTGCAAAAAACATGACAATGTAATTGTGGCAGACATATTGAGATGTACAACCACAGACTTCAGTACAAATGGTACGGATGCAGAGGCAAGGTGACGGTCTGCACAAGTATGGAGTAGAGACACTAGACTCAACAGAAGGTACTTGGTGCCATGTCCGGAAAAGGCACCATGTAATATAAGAAATCCATATGAAATCCTAATAGAGCTATTAGCATACTTACAGGTCTGCATATAATTATTTTACCATAGTCAAAACATTAGAAGGCATCATCATTTAGAAGAGGGTAGTGTTTTTAGTATGCACACACGTTCCCACCAAGCACCACCCCACTGCCTAACAAGCACAGAGCGAGTAGCAAATAAAAACAAAGGTGCAAAGAGAGAATGAAAAATGATGCAGAGTGCAAGTAATGAAGATGAAAAGAGTTACTCTTGGGCCTAATGAAGATACATGCCCGTATTTCTGTGCCACAATACTAATTACAAGCCAGGCTTCCATTAATAGCTCATGAAATATTAAGTCCCATTAGCTAATAAAGGCAAAGTGCAAAAACCAAGTGACGCTCGGGTGCACTGTGAGCCAGGTGAGGCGCTGGAGAGGAGCGTTTTATGGCCATGAGCAGAGATGATAAAATGTCCTTTTTATTATTACAACTTCACTTATTGTTACCACAGAACAGGCTGCGGGCCAATGTGATATCCGAGATCATTCCACCGACTACAATGTCTTTGAAAATGAGGATTTCTTAGTATTTTTGGACAATGTTCAGTGATCGTTCAAGGTAATGTCAACCATTATGTTACTTTGTCATCTGAAACAGACAGTTCTTCCACATCATTAGGCTAATGCAGACGTCTATGGATGATGTTAAATGTATCAAATGCATTTGACTATTAACATTTCTTGGTCTTTCTTTTTTCTTTTAGTCGTTTCTCTACCGTATAACTTCAACGAAACAATGAAATGTTCTTGCTTACATTGCTGTGAATATTTGACTTGGCATAAGTTTTACAGTAGATACCGTCCCTGACAGAACCCCATTGTATTTAGCCTGGTTTGGGAAAAGCTCCTACACCTTTGACTCCTTTTGGCAGTATTTTTTATTAAAAGGTCATATCCTAAGGACTAGGATTAGAATAAGGAAATAAATCATGTGGCTGAACTGTAATGATCATTGGACTTGGTGCAATTGTAATAAATGAACTATAAAAGACACATTTCTTTTCTTGGCCTTCAGATCCAAGGCTTCTTACTAATGAAGAAGGAAAAACCTGTAGCAAATGAGATGGGCCAAGCGTCCCATTGATTTTCTTATGTTTTGTCCTGGCAGCTAGGCTTTAAACAAAGGGTTTTAATTCTGGTGGTGCATGATTAAGTCTTGTTGTGCTTAACGCTGCCCCGGTCAAGCAGAATAGTAAATGTGAAGGAGATTAAGCAGTTGCCTGCAAACTCTGTTAGTGTTCAAGGGATTGAGAAAACAAGGTTATTGTGGGTATTTTAAAGAGAAACAGAAACATTGAATACTTAAATTTGCCACTATTGCTATGATGGAATGCTAACTGCTTTATAATGGACTTTAGTATGCTATTATATTTTATATTTCAAATTAATTGAATAATTTTAATGATTAAAAGTAAGTAAGTTAAGGTATATCGTCACCCTGACGAAGGTGCAAGCCAACACACTGGTGTGTTTATGGCTCTAAAATAAAGTATCTTCTATTTTTGCAAATGATGAGTGCCTGGGCCTAATCTTGTCTGTCTGTTTGCTGATACCAGTAGCTCCGCGTTTTACTTGCTGTTAAGGTAAGGTATACGTTATTGATCCCCGGAGGGAAATTCGTTCTCTGCATTTGCTTCATCCTCTGATGCCGCTGGGGCAACCTGTAGGAGCAGAGGGCAGCCGTAGTAGGCAGGTGCCCAGGGACCCATCTCCAGATGTGGAGCCAGGCTAATAGTCAAAATCACCTGGCTGGAGGATAAACCCGGAGAAAATCTACACCGACACGGGGAGAACATGCAAACTCCACACAGAAAGCCCTGTCCCGCCGGCGATTGAACAGGGGACCTTGCAGCTGTGAAGCAGGAGAGCTAACTGCTGCGATTATGGTGAAGGTTAACGATTGCTCACCAGTCATCAGTCTGAGTGTTGTGTCCAGGGACAGACACTTCACCTCAACTGCGTTCTCTCATGAGGGTGGTTGTGATAGAAAGGGCATCTGTGATAAAAACGTGCCAAATGACCTGATGCTTTGATGACCTCAATAGGAAAGGCAGAGATTTCAACCAACTGAGATGCTATTTGTTAGCATTGTAAGCAAAGGTGTATACTGGAGTATTCAAAAATATTTACTCAACATTACTTCAAAACTATTTTTATCAAGCAGGACTAAATAAAATTCCTCTGGTAGGAGTCAAAAAATGTTTGGTGAAATTACTAGTTGATTGCTTGAGCATAAAATACCTATTCTTTCATTGGTATCTTTAACTGATACAATCTGATATTTTTTCTTATTAATACATCATAAGCATCAACGATAAGGTCAAATAAAAACAAGCTTTATTTAATACTTTATGTTAGTCATGAAGCTTTTGTCACTTATAGATTTACTCACATGGAAAGAGTAACCAAATATTATTATCAAAACAATATGACTAAAACAGAATTGAAAAGTACTGTGTAATAGAAACTACTCTCAGAAGTAGAGTATAAGCAACTACCCACAATCCCAGTGTCCGCACTTTGTTTGGACATTTCCATTGTCTGTGTCCATCCTAATGCAGTGTTCAAATGGTTTGGACCAGGTTTTACACGGGTGCGATGTCGAGAGAGGCTCTAACGTCTGTTTCTGCGTGAGTGCGTGCGTGTGGGTGATGGTAGGGCCGTCCTGAATGGCACCTGTCAGCCTCTTGATTAACGAGGCCCTCTGCCCTTCCACTCCCTCGCCTGTCACTCAGGGAGCACCCATTAATCTTCATCAGGTCAGGGCCGCGCTCAGACACCCACCAGTGTGTAGTACCCCTCATGTTTTTGTGCACTTCAATGTGTGTGTCTGCGCCTGTGTGTGTTTTTTTTTTTTATGTCTGCAAGTGCATGTACGTGTCCTTGTCCGGGCACAATAAAAACGCATGTGTGTTGTGAGTGGGTGTAAGGGGAGATTGCGGGACAGGGGAGGGGGCTGAGGTGGGTGTTTTGGTGTAATATACGGCTGGACAACAGTGCAACAGAGCAAGGACATGACCCTGTGTGCAGAAATGTAAGGATGTACATGCAGTAAAAAATACACAGTAAAAGATACACATTAATTTAACTAAACAGTGCAGAAGAAACAGAAATATCCAAATCAATCCCAAGGGGCACCGTCAGTCAGTTTGGGTCAATGATGTTGCTAAATGCAAAAAAAAAAAAAAAAGTTCCATTCATGAGACGGAGATTGGAGGGAGTTTTGAGTTCATTAGACAGATGTGAATATTTTAACGTACTCTGCTACTCTACTGTGACGTACTACTGGCGTCTTCAGTGTCCTGTTGTATATTTGCATAATTTATTAAAAGTGGGAATGATTCCCCTGAGTGAGAGGTGAGAAGAAAAGGCTGAGGTGATGGGCGTGGGTGGGGGCAGGAGACAGATGGAGAGCACCGTGTCACTATCGCCCGGCGCCGTGCGGCCAACCTCGCCCACCCTTCAACCTTCAACATCCAATCACGAGGCAGCAAATGCCCACGCGGCGTCCAATCAGATCACATGCAGATCAATTAAAACATAATAAAGGGACATTCATCATTCAATTAGGCATCTGTCACAGCGGCGACCAGAACGTTAAAAAAAAAGACTCATAGGGAAAGATTGATAATAATAAGGCAGGCCAACAGCAACAATGAGAAGAAAGAGGAGAAGAATGTAAAACGATGGCACAAAGACAACACAGAGGGGACTAAATATTCATAATGTTAATTACAGTGCCATCAGAGTGACATTGTTATGACTAACAGCCAAATGCGTGCAGCTCTAATGAGGAGCAGAGAAATAATCAGGACATCAGAGACGCTCCAGGGGCATTATTGGTCTCTCAGTTAGAATAAACTCCAGACATCAACAGAAAAGTTACATTTATAAGTCTTTATAATTCTTACTCAGACGCTACATGTGGTGAAGACTCAACTTATGATATTATTCAATAGAGAAGTTATGCATAAAGGACATACTTTACAGACCTGTTGTGAACGGGCTTGTAATTTGATCCATATCTCGCAATGACGCTTTATCCAATGTCTAGAACCCATTCTAGACTTTCCCCACATTTAACAAGCTGTTAATTCTTCTGTTTCATTGACATCTTGTAAATCTGTTCCAACATTTACTTGAACTCTTTACTTTTTTGGCAGACTAGTCTGTCTTAAACAACAAAGTGCCTGTCCCAGGACACATTTTTGCTGCTCCTACCAACCACTGTTATTATAATCAGCATTTGAGTTGGTACTGTATACAACCCATATGTTCATAGAATATACATTACAATATCCATATGGCTGTAGTGTGGCCTGATCAAATACGGCGTTGCAGGCCAACACATACAAAATGTCAACAGCCTATGAAAGCTAAAGTACCAAGAGCTTTGTATTGCGACATTGTCTTTTTGCCTATCTCCCTCAAAATCATGCCATCTGTCCCCAACTCCCTGTAGTGCAAAGGGAAAAAAGATCCTTGTAAATAATATATCAAGATAAATGATAATAGCTGCATTTTTTGTGTATGTGCGCTGTGCAGCCTAATGAGCATCATAAATTAGCAATGGTTGACGATGTTTGTCAGGACATGTGTGCGGTAAGCTACGCGGCAATACGCACTGCAGTTTGGTTCTCAGAGATTTTGGCTATAATCGTTTGTTTAATTAGTTTAGACTGTTGAAAAGTCACACAAACTACACACACATGCATGTCCTGTACAGTAATTGTGAAGTCCCACAGTCCCTGTCATACATCAAAAGCGTTGGCCACACATCGCACTCGCCGCCGTCCCAGGAGAGAGTCTGATTGAAACCTGGCAACACGGCCTAACAGCTGCTTCAAACAAAAGACATCTGCATATTTCAGATTTGTTTTTCATAAATTAACACCGCAACCTGCCAAAAACCAAGCACAGGGAGAACATTGACTTGTGTATAATTAGATAAAGTTTACAAGCTTTGAAAGTTGGGGAAATTAACATGAGGTAAAGGGGGTGTCGACGTGGGAATTAGTGGCATGTTTGGGACCCCCACCCCTCCATCTTTTTTTTTTTTTTCTTTAACCTCTGCTTTAAATTTTTATTGGAATAAAAAAAAAGCAATGGCAAAAACTCTTGCTCAACTCTGATAAGTGAGTTACAATACAGTGAAAATGAAAAGAATCTCTTTTCAGGGGAGTCCTGGCCCCAGATTTGTTTTTTTACAGTTTATATCGACAATAATCTGTGGGGAAATATGGTGTCTATTATATTTGAAAGGCTAAACTGCACGTGTTTTACGTTTCATCTGGGTCGCGACTTGTCATCCTAGGGTGATGGTGGGTCCAGATGCCACACTTGTTAAGAACTTCGCATAACTGTATTCACACTGACTTTTTCAATGTTGGACTGTCCACTAAGGCCAAATTTGGAACAATCTTTAAAGATGTATTTGTGTTAAAGGGGGGTATTATGTTTTTTCAATCACATAGCACCAGTCTATAGCATACTACAATGATGACGTAACCTTCTGTTGGTCTGTATATGCAGTAAATTAAAACTGCTCTCTCAAAATTGCTCTCTCAAAATGGCTGTACTGAACGTCTTGAAATAGGCCTCTGTCTCTTTAAGAAGCTTTCCGACACGCCCCCTTCAGCACACTGCTGTGGCATCTAAACAACAACACTGTGCGGGGAGGGGGCTCTGCTGAGCTGAGGAGCAGTGGTTGGTGGCTTTCTGGTGACGAAAGGTCCAGAGGCATCTCCAGGAGGTGGGGGCGTTCCTAGGAGGACTGAGGCATAGCTACACCTAAAATGGCTGCCGTCGAAGTTTTTAGTGATTACTCAAAAATATGTGAATGAGCCAAGGCAACACTCCAGGCATGTGTTTAATGAGGGAATGACATAATAACATGATATAAAGATTGAAAAAGTCGATTTTACATAATACCCCCCTTTAAAGTACGCAGGTTACACAGTTATTGTCTGTATGTGATAAGACCTCTCCCTGTCTCTTGTTGTACGGGTCAAACAGAGATTTGTTGCACTTGTAAAAACCTACTCAATTATTCAGTGAAACCAAGTGTTCTCTTCATCTCGCCCTCGCCTCCTGGAGTGTTTAGGGACCTGCGGAGACCGAGAGCTAAAAAAGGAGAAAATGGTGAGCGCTGAGCAGAGGGATAGAAGGATGGAGGGATGAATGGGTGTGGATGTCTCCTCTAAAGCATTGCTGCCTAATTACTGGCTCATTTAGATCACCCACCGCAGTTATAAATATCCAAACAGCTGGCACGTTCGAAAACAGACAACACCAAAGACGGAAATGTAGCGCAATATCGCAGTCAGCTGAAATGAGCGGAGGAATGCTAATGGTGTCGCTATAGTCGGTTGTTTACAATCACATGGGGGGGAGTAAGTTCAGTAAAAATAGATAAGAATCTATTGCAAAACACTGAAATTAACAACATTTCAAGAGAGCATGTTTGTGCCGAGGCTGTGAAACGAAATGCAGATGGATCAAAAAGAATTAGAATGGCCACAATTACCAAACCTCTGTGCACAACAAAACATCAGGTCTCCATGTCTTTATTGGATTTTGCTATTCAAAACCCTATTGAAACCTTTAGTTTAGATAGCTAGTGTTTAGAAATGAATGAGATTATTGTGTGAATTTAGCAGTTGATATGTCAGTCTTCTCACAAATGTCAATGCTCCTGGATATCTTTGTGCGTTGTGGACTAAATCTTGATCTCAAAAAGACATCTAATCGAAATAATAGTAATAAAAAAAATATAAATTGTACAGCGCTAAGCCTACAGCAGTGAAAAGAAATTTTCGCGCAACTGTTTTAGACACTTGATGAGAACGCCTTGAGATTGAGATTCTATGGCTAGAATGTGTGTCTTCAACACGAGTGAAACCTCTTTCAGAGATGTGTGGTTTCTCTGTTAAATGATTACCCGGACAACTTGGGAGTGATATAATTGCCACAAACATGGCGGCCCGAGTGGAGGTGATAATATATGGTAATTAGCAGTTTCAGGCCTGCACAATCTGGAAAGACTGTATTTAAGATAAAAGCTCGAAAACAACCCCGCAAGCGTCTTTCTTTTTTTTTGCATGTCGTCATGGTGTTTGCACTGTAAAGACAAGACAATGGCTGTAACCGTTTAAGAGTTGGTAATGAGATAATGCTGTATCCCTTCTGGAGTACACATGTATTTAAACGCCTAACAGGCCTCAGAAGGAACGCTTTAAAGCAAAACATTAAAATCTTCATCTGCACAATGTGAGGGGAGACCACTTTGGTTTTACTTCTTCACTTGAGAGTAATTCATGGATTGAAACAACAGTTTAAGGCTAGACACGGACGATAATCTCTCTAAATTAATTTAACTCCACATTCCATTGAGGTCACAACTGCAAACCTTTTGTATTAGGAATAGGCGTTTCATCAGATGCCCTTCCTTATTGGGAAAGTCAAAATGGTACCTGTACTGATTGTCAAACTTTCAAATTAATACAACTCAAAACAGGTCTAAACCAGGATGAATCCAAGACTAATGGACATTTAGGACTAAATGAGCTCTAAACCAGGAATAAACCCAGGAGTCAAACCAGGACTAATTTAGGACTGAACCGGGACTGAAAGCATCATTTTGTTAAGTAAATATTACCCACTTGCCTGTGATACTGTAGATCTGTTATAGTCATTGTCCCCTGACAGACATTTTGGCAGCAGATGACAGCTCAGCGGTTGGAGACGACTGGACCAAAGACACTGCAGTTCTCTGTTTGCAAACAATGAATGGGATTCTGTAGAAGCAAAGTAGAGAAACAGAAGGAGAAAGGTGATCTTTCTGTCTGTCTCACAGACAAAGACAGACTATGACGGAATATGATAGTCAAATACCCTTTTGTACCAAAATATGTTTCTCAAGATTGTAATATTTTTGTTGTGGATTGATGAGGTACATCAATTTAGAGCCAGGAGAAACAGGAGACGTAATACAAAAAGTACGTTAAAAACAGTTCATATTATGCAGTTTCTGCTAAATGATGCTGCTACAGGCGGGATACATCAGAGACAATTGTTTATTACTGTTCCATTTATTTACACAAGCCAAGTTACAGTAGATGGTCCAATCTATTAATTGAATCCCATTTTTTACACATTGTATTTAAGCCACTATGAACATCCTAATTATTATCACTGCTGGTCGTACTATTACTGTAGTAAATAATGAGTTCAAAATAACTCACAAGTCACAGTAGAACATTACCAAGTACATTCATAGCAGTACTTTGGGAGTTACATTATATTAGTTGTGGGTGTCCCCCTCCCTCTCCTCATAGGAAACTCCAGCGTGGGGTGTTCACCATATGCTCCGAGGGAACGGGCTGGCAGGATAAAAGTGAACGCTGCAGCCTTCTCCATCAGTGTGTTCAAAGCTCCCATATGAAAATGACTTTGTACAAGACTTTGACGGAGGCCAAATTTAGATCAAAGCCAACCCCGGGCAGGACCGGGCGGGGGCATGTGGTGGTGGTAGGGGGTCTGCTCTGGGGCTTGTGCATGAAATAGAAGTTTGCGTAAAGTGATGAGCAAAATGTGTGCAATAATAATGAGTGAGAAAATTTGTCAAATTATGTTTGGGCAGTTACATTGAGGTTGTTGATATTAGAATGGAACTGTTGCCTGTGATGTGACCTCCAGCTGTGAGAGATCGGCCATCTCCTGGTCACAAACATAGTGGCTGATCTGAAGTATTATAAACATATTTCACTCCGAATTCACTTGAGTGTGGTCATTATCAACCTACTGAAAAAAAAAAATTGCATTATAGAAAGAAACATAATGTTGCAATACTACTGTATAATATGGCACCACAGACTACAGAGCCATCTATCATTTTAGTAAAGAATTTGGAACTGACATAAGGACAATGCTGGCTTGTGACCTTTCATGTTAGCATTTTTTGCATTTTGAATATGAAAAATATTATATACAGAACAAAATAAAAAGGTTATCTACACAAAAAAGACTAAGTAGATGATCAGCATTTGATGCTTTAAACTGAGGCATTTCTTTTCCATTCCTTGAGCTGCTTAGCCCACTCTCAGCCTCCTCCTCTCTCTCCCCCCTCTCTCTCCTCCTCATGGGTTTGGACTCTCCAGAGAGGAGGTCACATGCTGCAGACCTGCTCCGTGCCATCTGGCTGACTTCCTGTCATCCTTACCCCAGGAGAGAGCCACTCTGCAGGCTATTGGACTGAAGAACCACCCTCCTCCAACTTCTCCACTCCTCTCTCACTCTGCGCCTCCAGCACACCTGAGCTGCGCAAAACACACACACCATAAACCACAATGAGATTGCAGAATATCAAGAATGACTTCTTTAAAAAAATCATGTGAAAATGTTGCATGCTGCCAATAATGAAAAGGGCCTGCCGTTCTGATGAAAAGTGATTAATCAAGCCTGTTACCATGTGGTTTCGGGGGAAATGCACTGGACAGATGCCAATTCTTGATAATGACAAATCAGATTTGCAGCACAACCACATTGCTGAAGGGCACTTATAGAGTTTTTTTCCTTCTTCTTCTTCATTTTTAAAAATCATGAGCAAACTTTCCTTTAATCAACGGAGCGATATTTGGTGGTTCAACATAGGATTCAAAAGATTACTCAAACAAACGCAACATTATCTCCTCACCTTGTTCTCACACGTCTAACACGAGAACATTAGGATTGGTTAGAAGCAGCAGCAGATTAATCTTAATGTCACACCCGTGGTCTTGCATATTCATATAAATATAACATGACTGCCGCGCACGTCTGAATTTATTGGTTTTCCTCCACTGCAAATTAGGGGACTCCAATTGATGAATATTTTAGCACATGTGCACTCTGCGGGACATTTATCATCAGCTTTGCTATTATAAACAGAATAAATGAGCAGTCAAAGTAGGCTGCTGCCATAGTGAGCTGCACTTTCTCCAATTGCCTCCGCTGCAAAAGGGCTTCTATTTCATGTTACATTGTGTCTATACTTGGAAGCTATTCTACACACATACTGTATCTTAGTACAGAGAGTTAGGGAATATACTGTATCTTTTATACAGATTTGGGAAACATTCAAAGAAAAAAATTATCAAAATGATCAAATCAATTTTTTAACACATTAAAAAATATAAAATATTTAATTGCGTTGATAAACCATTATTAACTCATGACCGCTAGTTTTGTAAAGTTTTATCAAAGCTGCTTTGAACTTATTATCATCTGCACTGGTAACTTATGTACCTAAAGTACATGTGTCATTAAAGCAGCCTCTGAATCTATGTTAAGTGAAGCCCTAAGGGGGTCGAGACAGAGGTTAATTGGATTGACTAAAATTATGTTATTTCATTACACATATTAAGTTTTGGAGGTTAGCCTAGTAAAATAGATGAATTTTAAAATAATGTTGGTTGGTCTTTTTTCCCCTGATCCTTCAATCACGTTTTCTCACTATCAGCAGCACCTTTGTACTTTGTATTACGTTTATTCTCTTAACTGTTCTATCAGAATGCAGCAAGATGTATCAACATTTAATTTGTATGTTATACTGTTTCCATTCACCTTGGATCATGGCATCCCTCTCCATCTCACTTCCCTGCCCTACTGTATGTGTGGCACCTCCTCACACCTACAGTATTGTAGGTGCAACCATTAACTTTTTGATGCCATTTCGCAATACACCAAACATATGACTAATATACAATGGTTTCAGCCATGCGCTTCCAAGCAGGTAGTGACATGTTGATGGACTAGACACCTAAATGATGAAGGAAAAACAACACAAGTACAGAGACCACTTTAATCTTCTCTTCTTCCTTCCTTCCTTCCTTCCTTGTCACCAAAGTCACTCACTGCCGGACAGAAACGCAGGACACCCCTTAGCATTTCCTCTCACCCACATGACCGAAGAAAGCTGCTGGGATACTCTCTCAAACAGGCGCCAAAGCACCTAAGGCATCATCTAACCATCGCTGAAGCCCACTGATCTGCCACTGTAGAGACAGGCATTGTTTCAAATGCTTTCATTCACAGTTCCAGCCATTGGCAACTCCTGTGAAATGGGTGAAATCCCAGGCTGGCGAAGTTGGCACACAAGCTATAGCATCCTGGATCGCTTCCACTTCAGAGAGCTGTGCCACATGCTAACTGTCATCCGTGAGGCAGTGTGAGCCCAAAGGGGAGTCTGGCAGAGCAGGCGGGGGCAGGGGAGCAGCGATGGTGGGATAGAGATGGCGTACACCCCTCACACATATAAACATGGGACACACTACAGCACCAGGGGCATCAAAGGTGATTATTATTTACGCCGACACTGTTCCGAGTTAGTATTACTTTCCAGTGTCTCTCTCACCTGGCATCTACCCAACATGAAGCCTCACTGAGATCCCCCAGTCCACATAAGCACACACAAACATCCATCCGCCTGGTGCATCCCCTGGCATCTCTTCTCCTGCTTCATAAACACTAGCAGCTGCTTGGGCAATTAGCCATTAGCTCTTTACTTTTTACTATAATACCCAGTCCTTGAAAATCTCCACAATTAGCTCCTTAATTGCTTCTAAACAACCCAGGCGTAACCAATAAATAGAGGAAGGCGGGCTGCGGTTAGGTGAGGAGATAGGCTTCTGTTGGGACAGTCTCCGTAGCTTGGAGAGCGGTGCACATTGCAGCTGCCTTCTCTCTCCTCTCATTGAAGCCAGTGGCATTTTTCTTCTTGGCACAGAAAAGCTCTCACAGAAGGAGAAACAGAGAAAAGGGTCAGACACAACGCAGCTAGAAACTGATGCCTCATATTTAAATGTAAAGTGACATAACTGTGCCCTTTATTCTGCGTCTAACTATCATTTCACGGAAATGCTAACATTCAGTGTGACAGAGGGTGTTATGGTGACTTTTGAACGGGCACGAGACAGTGCCCTGCAGGCCTGGATTTGCGTGTGCAGTGTGACACAGCTTGCTTGACAGAGCAATGGGAATACCCCCAAGATTAGCTGAATGCATTAAAGGAAAGCATGAAACATATCTAAGTGTTGATTAAATCACTCTTACATGCATTCTGACGGTTCCAGTTAACCTCTTAACAATGGCAACAGCTACGCCGCTAACTTGACAGTGGCCCCTGGGCCTCAATGTGGCTGTGCAATAAATGGGCATTACTGTAGCTGCACATCAAAAGCACACACCAGATCAGAGCAATATCAGTCTGTAAAATATCGTGCATAAATTAAATCAATATATGAATTAGCTGTGATTTTTTTTCTCTCTCAAAAAAAAAAGTATAATAATTTTACAAAATGTTTATTCATCAGCTTAGATGGTGCACAGTGGAGTTGACATCATGCAGTTAGCAGGGGGAAATGTGTGCTGATGTTGTAATGAAACAAAAATCCCACTCTAACCTATAGGAGTGAGGTTTCGGCTGCAGGTTCTGTTCATAAAGGCCTTGGTTCTCACTCAAAGAAACACAGTTGATTGGTCTCCCCAATGCACATTATTGATAAACTGCTTCCAAATGAAAACAATCAAAGCAGAATCAAGTGTAATCAAGTAATTCACTGCAGCCGCATGTATCCTACTATACACTGTACAGTGTGTGTCTCTGCTCCAGCACAGGGCCTTATTCACAAATCTGCCTGCATTCACTGACACATAGTCGAGGAGTACAAGCACCATCTAGTGCCTTAGTCTGGAAATGACTCTGAACTATGTTACAGATAGGAATAATTGTTCTGTTTTTACATAGCCTACTGTTTGCTAGACCTCATCAATGCTGAGATTTATTTATTTATTTAATTTGTATAGAGGTATATTTGGTGAGTAAAAATGTTGTTGCTACTTCATCTGTCAACGTGAAATGAATGAAATGCCAGAAACACAGCATTTCAAAGTGGTGTATAAAATCCCACATAACGATAGACTAAATAGACTATAGAAAAACCTAAACAAATTGAGGCCCAACAAATGGTAAAATTACTTTAATAACGAATAGTTCAAATGCATTGTTTAAATTAAATTCTCTTTCATTTTAGGTTTATTGAAGCCTATGGGTTAGGAATAAAATGCTTTAATTGAAGACTTAAAAAAAGCTAATTTAAATAAATAATATTTCTAAAACTGTTGATGTGCTGCTATAAGTCTTGTATCAACTTTTGTGATGTGAAGGGGAAAAATATCACCCATAGCATCACCTCCATCTAATACTTTTCATCAGTAGCTAATGTATGGCATTGGGGTGTATGGTTGGCACCCAAACAGGAATCCTCAAAGATATTGACCAAAGAGATAAATCCAAGCTTGGTTGGTTACATTTTAATGTGCTTTAGATTATTTATCATTATCATATTTAAATCGCATTGATTTGAGAGAATAATTGACTTTAATAATTGAAAAGGATAGGAGCCTTCTCTGCGAAAAGATTAAAAAAGAAAAAAAAAACTCCGCGGCTACCGTAGCCTGGTGACGTCACGCCCAAAACATGGCGGATAGTTCGAACAAACGCACAAAAGACTAATCATAGAAGTTTACGGACAAAACTCAAACTGCAAAAACTTCAAATCATCGAAGATGGACAACAACGGATATCGAGGATGTGTTTAATCTGGTAACTCGCTGTGCACTTTTTATCGCGCTATGTCAGGAGCAAAAACCCATGCTGCTACAAGTCAGGACCACTGTGTTTCTGCTGCTGCTGCTGCGCCGGGGTTCTCTGACCTGTGGAAGAATGTCTCCAAATTTACCCACGGAAAAACACCAGAGAATAGAAAGACTCACACATCGGCTGGAAATGCATCGCCACAGTTCACTGGTTAGTGAGTGTTTGTAGCCTTGTCAAACCCTTTCTTTGTCAAATTATATTAAAAAAAAGAACAACCGCTATGGTTTAGATTTGCATAGTCCAAAAAGAAGACCCAGGTTGACTGGAGGGGGCAACTCTGACTCTCCTGGAGATGTGGAGCCCTCACAGGATATCATCTGGGATTCAACTTCACCAACTTCAGCTACCTCAGGTAGTTTTACAGTAGCCTATACCATCATCGACATAGTTACTAATATCCCTTGCTTTGCAGGCTTCAGATGCACCAAAGTGGAAATTTCAGACCTTGTCAATCGCATTGCGCCAAAGGTTTGTTACTTTTGTTCATCTTTCTGTAATCGATAATTCAACACATTTGTGTTGTGTACTTTCTATTTTGTTATTTGTAGGATGTGAAGCCTCAGAAGTCGTCTCTGCTTCAATGGATTGGGGACAGTGCAGTGTCATGTACACCGGATATTCCAAAGCCAAAAACCAGGAAGAGGTCATCACGGTATGACCTTGCTAGAGAAAGTTTATTCAATAATAGTTATCCAGTTGTTATATTGTAGAGCTGGACGAATGTATCAAAATTCAGTTTAATTTTTCATAATAAAAATAAATACATATAGCTGATTCATGAAGTCTCCGCCAAACAAAAACAAATGCTTTCCTAGTTTCATTTAACACACAAAATCTTCCATTGGCTCATCCAAACTCCAAAACTAGGTGCCGTTTCTGCCAAAGAATTGGCTGTAAACCTGTTGAATATTAAGTCCTACGATGATTATTAAGATTGACCAAAGTAAAGATTGCAATTTCGATTAATTGCGCAGCCCTGTTATATTGTAAAATGTATTGATAATCGTTGTAATATTAATTAATTTTTGTATCTTTTGTCATTTACATAGACCCAACAGTGTTGAAGACCTAATGAGATGGCCAGACAGTTTGATGAGAACATGCAGCAGGACAAAGACATGAATGAAAAAATGCATATAATCAACAACAATAACAAAAGTCCAAATCCTGTGGATCCAAAAGAGCCAGCCCTGTCGTGTGACCCTGAGGAGGCGGCGCTGCGTGCCTTATTTGACGGCTCTACGCAGAAAGTCAGCGGTCCCCTCAGCCAGGGCTCCACATCCTCTATGTCACAGGAAGTGACGCGGCCCCCTGTGATAACTTCATCGCACAAAGCTGTAAGAGCAGAGAAGCCTCATAAAGTCTCAGAGTCAAACAAATGTGATGACTTTGACGATGACTGGGACTGGGAGAATGATGAACTACTCAGTGACTCTTTGTTGATGGCAATAGCTCCTGAGCAGCATAGTGCCACAACTAAAACTAGCCTTCAGACTAACACCAAGTGCATTCCAAATGTTAAACTCTCTACAAATGCAAACCATGCACCTAAAGTTTTAAATGTGCACTCCAAGCCAAGCTACAGCCAACTCCAAGCCTTATGTCCAAAACCAAAGACTACAAACAGAAGCACTTTTAAGTTGGGACCAGAGCCTGTTATTCACCCCCCAACAGGGTTACCTAATCAACCTCCTGAATCCAGATTCACTGCTGTAAAATCTTCCAATAAAACAAAGCATGTCATGTCAGCAGATAATTTTTCAGACAGTCTGTGGGACGATGGGGATGATGCTCTGCTGTACCAGGTGTGTGATTCTGTGGAGAGCATCTCCAACAGTCAGCCTCACACAGTGAACCCTTCAGGCTACCAGGACAAGTGCAATATGTCTATAGACGGACCTCACAAAGCCACAATCCCAGTGCCAATCAAAGCTACTAACACTAGTGTCAAAAAACAGTCGGCTGCCTTTGTGCGCTCCAATTCACTACCAGCAACGAGCAGTGCTTCCCCGAATTACCAGGGATGGGACAAGCCCACGAAGAGTTCCACCATTAAACCTCTGATCTCACAGAGCTTCCCTGGAAACCATGCGTCAATAGGATCATTCAGCCACATAAATCACAATCCCAGTACTGCCAACTCAATACAGAAGTCCAGTCATACTGCCTTCAAGAGGAATGTGTCAGACTCTGCAGTGATATGCAAAAAGGCAAGTCTTGAAACACAAGTCTTAACAAAATCCTTTTTATTATAAGAATTATTAAATGTGTTTTTCTCTTAGTTTTTGTCACCAGTGAGAAGACAGGGAAGTGTTCAGTAGCTGAAATTGAAAAGAAAAAACAAGAAGCCTTAGCACGAAGACGTCAGCGTGTGCAGAATTCTCAAAAAACATGAAAGAGTTGTTTTTTTTCCAGCAAAGGACTTTTTTGTCATACATTACTGTTAACAATTTTGCAAATCAAGAAGAGATTCTAAATAGTTCCTTAATTACCTTAAACTGTTGAAGTTGCTGTAGTATTAAGCTGCTAATGTACAAACATACTGATCATATTTAGATGATTTTCTTTGACTAAGAAAGATAGAAATAGAATCTTTGATTTTTAGACTGTATTGAAGGCAATCAACAGAAGTTTCTTGTTTACATGCTTTTAGGATTTTTAAGTACTCATGTAAAATATAGTAAGATATTTACCAGGCTTAATAGAAATTATTGTACAACTCTTTTCTGTGTCAGAATTAAGCAAAACAAACAAACCCGTATATGTGCCTACCGTTTACCGTGTAACTAGCCTGAGACGGCTGAATCTAAAGCATTGTCTAAAACATGAGACCAGACCTTCACTGTGTCTGTCTTTTCAGTATTTGACTGAGTTTTGTAGTTCTTTTGTTTATACATTGTACATTTGTTTTCTACATTTTGCACAAGTCCCAATGTATGGACATGTTTTTGGGCATTTTAAGTGTTAAGAGTCTCTAACAAACTGATAAACATGAAAGGTGTTTTGTATTATCCTTAAGTGATCATATATAAAACCTGAAAAAAGCTAGTTCATAGTGCTTCCCATTCTGTTTTACTTTTGTTATGTGGTCAGTCAAAATGTAACAAAGCAGTCCTTTGACAATCGCACAGCTCCTGAGGATTTGCATTGCCCTCTCTTGAGTCTAATCTAAATCATCATCACCCATTACTTACTATTCTGTGTATTTTGAGGTTGTTGACAGGTGAGCAAGTACTACACCTTATTTTAGAAACATCCAAATCAGTTTTCAACAAGTTGCTTTCACACAAGGAAGACCATTGTACCTTGCCCCGGTGCACATGCAGAATCATTACCAGTTATTAGTGAGAAGGATTATTTTAATATGGCCCTAATTTGTGTCCTTTGACCCTTTATCACTCCCCCTCACCTGCGTGTGTGAAGTTTTGCACAATGTTTCTTTTGTAACTTCAGATGTCTTCCTTCCATAACAAGGCCGTGAGAGCCTCCAGGTGTGTAACAGCGATCCGCAGGTGTCTGAATCATTATGCCATCCCTGTCCTGCTGTGCCCTATAAGCCCTCGCCCCTCCCCGCCTATCTCTGCCTGTAAATCAGATCAGAGAGCAATTTGGCAACAGCATAAAGGCCCCTCTGGTTTTATGACTATGACTATTATGGTTATGATGATGACTATAGTATTTATTTCAACTATCTGATGAAATGCCAGGCTAAAGCTAACAGGTGTCGGGGCAGGCACAATATCGGGCGCGCTGAAGGATCTCTAGTAATGTCGCCCATAGAAGGCTTAATATCTCCACGCTAAACAAGAATGGGACTATTTCAGCGGGGCAATTTCTGATTATTGGATGGGAGTGGAGCGCCCACAACGTCCTCTTTGTGGAAAAGGGGGTTGATTTATGGCCGTTAGTCAGGCATAAGGCAGTAATTGCACGGATGACGATTATGTTACCATGGCACCTGTTTAAACTGTCTATTCTTATGTGAATGTTTTCGTTTTCGGCGCTGCTGAGGAGAATTTGCGCAGACGTTAATTGAAGTTTGGGGGAAAGTGTCTGGGAAATTGTGTGGTAACAATTAAGTTGAAAGGAGAGGACATGATGGACAGAGCGGCGTTGTGCAATCTGACAGATGGCGAGAAAGTTTGTGAGAAGCAAAACAAACACCAAGTAGTTTTCTTAGTAAATACGCAAAAGTTGAGTTCGCAAAGCAGGGAAACTTGACCATGCATAAACATACAGTCAGCAAGCAATGGATCTTATTCCACCACTGCAATAGTCATAATTAGAGGCTGCGGCAACACACATGCAAAATGTGTGAACCTTTACCTCAATAAGAATAAGAATAGAAGGGGAGCACACAGTCCATACAGAACTGCAGTTTTCCCCCAGTTAAATGTTTCCTTTAAGAGACACCACAGAAAACAGTTTGCCTCTTAGGTTTTCCATGTGCATATTAAAAAAAAAAAATCATATCAATTGCATGGGCTAAAATAAAAGCACACAATGACCACTGGCTTATGACCCATCCTACATTCTTTCCTATATTCCTACATTCACAATAACAATATTAACATTGTCTTTGAATCATCTGTCATAATGTGCAATTTTTATATTCTTTTGCCATATAATTTATACTGTACAGGCCCTTCCTGACAACACCATATTCTTTTAACAAGGCTTTGGACAGCAGTGATTTTCACATTTTACCATGGGTTATAAAGATGCTCTTTTTGATTCATTCTGGCTTGGGACGGGCACAAAACACAGGCTTGTTGCTCTTTGTTGCCTGATTATTCCAGCACACTGAACGAATGAATGTTATAAATTTAATTCCACCTAAAATGCCTGAGGACATTGATCTTGCCAGCAGAGACACGCGCAAACAGCTGCAGGTTTTTTTCATAGCAAATCTAGAACATATTAAATCATGTAAAGTTGTCAATCCTGTGATTAAATTTACAGTGATGCTAGTTCGGGCCGTATTTCACCTCTGCCTCTTTCCCCTACTCAGCCCGGTATGGGGTTGGAGTAGCGGAGTGAGTAATGGGCCTTGGTGGAAAGGCTACGTGTGGTGGATTATCAAGGGATACGCAGTAGATTAAAATGAGCTCAGGTTGTTCCACGGGCATCCACTGTTCAGCTAAACAGAGTAGACAAACAGCCACCATAAATTAAGTGTCTTTAGAAATATGACCTGAGGTAGCTTTTAGCTCCTCCAGATAGCATCTCTAATGGCTTTCCCATGCTGTGAGGCCAAACACTGAGAGACCATGAATTGTTTTCATAGCTTGCAGAGTACCTCCACATGTATGACTATTAGACTGTGCAGAAGTCCGAAAGGCAGATGATTAAAAAAGTAAAATAATACGGCTAAAATCTATTGAACCAATCTTAAACAAAAAAAGCTGTTGACTGTAAGACAGTGCATCTCCACAGTTTGAGAATCCCGGACCAAATGGCGACTTGGATCCACTCTAGAATCTGCCATTGACACAATGATGCTCTTTATTTAAAATCATTCAGACAAAATTGTATCCTCAATAGCATTTTCCATCAAACTTTTCCAGAGTAGTGCATGAACTCCACTGTGACTGCTTATCTCCCTGTCCAAGGCATCAGAGTGTGTGTGTTTCTAAGAGCTTGTCAGCAGTGCAAATGACCCGCGAAGAGTTTCACGGTGCGTGTCATTGGGCGGTTTTAGATTTGTTTCAACAGTGCTTTACCTGAGGGCTGCATTCACGGGCCCCAGGTATGACCGGCCTCTCCTCTGTGGGGAGGGGCTGTGGGGTACAGCAAGCGAGCGACTCACCCAGTCAAAACTGCAGACTGACATGAACAGTTTTTACAGACGTCTGAAACAATGGCTGAAGTCAAGTCAAAGCTGCTCACATGGTAACACTGTATGAAATGTATCCTGATGATTGCATTGTTTACCTTTTTAATATTGTAATGTGTACTGTATGTATTGTGTTTTGTGAAATGTGTAGCTTCCTATGGACAAGTGTTGCAAATTAGCAGTTTTGGTATAACACTAAAAAGCAATGTATCTGGTTTGTCCAATGCAGTTGTTATGTCCATATCAAATAAACTAATAATAAGAAAAATGCAGAGACAAAATGACAGGGCAAGGATACTGTTTGCAGGCTATCATCTATACAACTCTCATCAGTGTTTTTCTTCTATTTTATTCATGCATTACATAATATGTTTTACTTAAATGAACATTTTCAAAACCTCTTCTATCTGTTAAATAAAATATATATAATATGCATGCAAGTTTCTTCAGCATAAGTCATTAGTGTTTTAAAGGAAGGAACAGCAAGACGGAGGACGCGGTTATTATTGTAAGGAAGGCATAAAGCACATCTCAAAAAGGCATGCATGGATTTCAGCTGAGGTATTTTTGTTCTTTGTCTTGATTCTAAATAAAAATATGCGGCATACGGCCAGGCCAAATGTGAAATTACAAGGTATTACTGACATTTAAACTAAATTTACGGGTAATTAACTGCACCATTGAGCCACATCTTTCTATTATAACTCTTGTGAATCAGACTTGCGAAAGACTTCTAAAACTAGCTCTTGTTATTTCAATGTAAATCATGCCTTCGGCCTAAACTAAAGGAGGAACAAAAAACACAATGTGAAGGATTTATTCCCCCATTCAACGCTTTGCAAACAACGCACCTCTCCAAAACCTCTATGTACTCTAGCCTGGATTATCACATGTGTTTTTGTAAGTCTTCTCAATCCATACTGATCATAGTGATATCTTCGGCATCTCCGCGCTTCATTCAGGATGCTGATAAGGGCCGGTGTGTGTTTTGAGGAGCTCAAATAGTGCAGGCAGCTCAACAGTGTCCCCCTGGCCACATTCCTCGGGCCCCTGTCTGCCAACACCTTTGCGCTACAATGGGTCTGGCTTTTTTGTGCTGCTGCGTAATAGTCGGCGTGGGATGTAATGGTGTGTTGACAGGTTTAGGCTGAGGTAATTTCGTTGCCGGGCCGTATACAGTGAGGTGCCAAATCTCCCCCCGAGGAAAGCCGAAAAGATCTTATAGCTTTCCAACATGTATATTTAGATACCAAGCATTGTTGGGACTTAAAATTGATTGTAATACAAATGCTTGTGTTGAGCGAATGAAGAAGTGTGACTTGTCAAAGAACTACAATATAACAGAAATAACTAAAATGGGGTTCATTTAGAACTCAAGTAAATTGTTTAAACTTTTGAACTCTTTTGTAATGTAGCAATAATCTTGTGAGGTAAAAGCTCTTTCTACATCTCCGCAACACAAAAAAAAAAAAGACCCATCTTTCCATATTTAGGGGGCAAACCTATCTAAGTTACGAGTGCCACACAGCCCATTATTTTGAAGCAGAGCATTAAAACTAATTTGAGAAGCAGCTGTTGGACCATCACAGGCCCACTTATAGCAGCTCACTGAAGGCCAAAGAGCCACAGATGACCCCAGCACCTGCCTGATGACCATCTCCTCTGAGGGGCCAGCTAATGCACTCACCACCCACGAGCACAGCCTCACGCAGCCCGGGGTGTGACCTTACGGGACTCGCACAGGGAGGGACTCGCACTGCCAGCATGCTGACGGAGTGGCCCATCATTAGACGCCAAAATATCTAACACTGCATTATTATACTTTCTCTGAAATCTGGTGGTCAAATAATTTGGCCTGGATACAGTAGTAGATATCTTTTAAAGGGGGGGTATTATGTAAAATCGACTTTTTCAAGCTTTATATCATGTTATTATGTCATTCCCTCATTAAACACATGCCTGGAGTGTTGCCTTGGCTCATTCACATATTTTTGAGTAATCAGTAAAACTTAGACGGCAGCCATTTTAGGTGTAGCTATGCCTCAGTCCTCCTAGGAACGCCCCCACCTCCTGGAGACGCCTCTGGACCTTTTGTCACCAGCCAAGCCACCAACCACTGCTCCTCAGCTCAGCAGAGCCCCCTCCCCACACAGTGTTGTTGTTTAAATGCCACAGCAGTGTGCTGAAGGGGGCGCGTCTTAAAGAGACATAGGCCTATTTCAAGACGTTCAGTACAGCCATTTTGAGAGAGCAATTTTATTCAAGGCATCCATCCATCCATCCATCCATTTTCTTCCGCTTTATCCGGGGCCGGGTCGCGGAGGCAGCAGTCTCAGCAGAGATGCCCAGACTTCCCGATCCACGCACACCTCCTCCAGCTGTTCTGGGGGGACCCCGAGGCGACACCAGGCCAGCTCGGAGACATAGTCCCACCAGCGTGTCCTGGGCCTTCCACGAGGCCTCCTCCCAATAGGACATGCCTGGAGCACCTCCCGAGGGAGGCGACCAGGAGGCATCCGGAACAGATGCCCTAGCCACCTCAGCTGGCTCCTTTCGACGTGAAGGAGCAGCGACTCTACCCCGAGCTCCTCCCGGGTAACTGAGCTCCTCACCCGATCTCGGAGGGTGCGCCCAGCCACCCTGCGAAGGACCAAGCGGCCGAAATGAGTTTCCTTATTCAAGGCAGTTATTTTAATTTACTGCATATACAGACCAACAGAAGGTTACGTCATCATTGTAGTATGCTATAGACTGGTGCTATGTGATTGAAAAAGCATAATACCCCCCTTTAACCTCTTAACCCCCACCTGAACCAAGCACATTTTCTCCAGTTGGGCTGTACCCAAATCTAAAAACTTCTCGATACCTATAGGCCAGTGTAATGCATTATTTGAAAGCTAAGACCTGCATAATTGATCCAAACTTTTGGCGTTTTAATCACATTTTTGAAGTGTTTTTGTCATGTTTTCGTCTCTTTTTAATCAAATTTTTTATTATTTTTTCGTAGGTCTTTTTTCTTGCTTTTTCATTGCTCTTTTGCCACTTTTTTGTTACGTTATCATCCTCGTTTTCATCCCTATTTTGAAGCTTTTTTTCAGAATGCTTTTAGATTTGGAAAATGTGCTCGGCAATGGTTAAGAGTAACCTCTTACTCTTAGAGTAACCTCTTAGAGTAACCTCTTAACCCCCGCCTGGCTATTTTGCAAAACGTTCTAACAAACGTCACTTTATTTCAAGGTAGATTTGAAGTGGACTGTCTAATGTTGTCTTATGAACAGATTATAACAGTTGGCTACAAAAAAAAAGTTTTCACATCACTATCATTGCTGACGTTTGTGTTGGCTCTCAGTCCCCCAGGAATTTTCCATCGTAGTAATAATTTTCCAACATTGTCAACTGGATTGAGTTGAGGATGTTTAACTGCACTCCATCACCCCAGTCCCGTATCCCTTTTTAAAATTTATTTTAAGTTCGATATTCATAGCCAAGCATTAAGAATTGTGTCATAGGACTGTAAAATTAATAAAAAGGCAAATGAATGAAAAGCAACAATAAGGAAATATAATAAAGCTATTACAGTGCTGGCTCAGTTAAATAAGGACTGGACATCTGGCCAAAGTTCTTGTGGTCTCTTCTCGTATGTGATACAAAGCTTTGATACTGTAAAAGGTTTGATTCTCTAAAACTTACAGTTTCATGCTGTAAACCTGGCACCAGAGTACTCGGTGCCAAGAAGGAAGCAAAACAAGCCCTGCCAACAAAAGCAATGGCAACGTTTTCTACACAGCCTTCTCCTCAAAGGCAAATTGGGAGTCCCCAGTCAAATTACACGAGCTGTTTCCAAATGCAAATATGTGTTATCAAATCAACAAGGCAACTAAAGATGCAAATGGAGAGATCCATGCCGCTCGTTTAGCATCTGTTGGGAGGTGAACAGAAAATTAAACATTTCCATCAAGACCGTGCCCTGTTTTCTCTGCTGAGAGCGAGATGCAGGCTTGTATACGTATTTCTGTTCGAACAAACGCTGTTGAAAATCTTCACAAAGAATCAGGGCTCTGCTGGCACCGGGGGAATGGACTGAGCCCATTTGGAAGGTCTTTTGTGGTGCTTGAGATGTGCCAAAGCTGCAGTTGGAGGGAGTTTGGATGGCTGTTTGATATCTTGGAAGAAAAACACAAAGTTCATCCCTTCAGGTAAACTGGATTTGCCCCTAAATGGATCAAAAGTCTGGAATGCCTCAGACGTTTGAGGGTTATTAAAAAATGTATTACTCACCTGAATTGTATGTTGTTCTTTATTGTGAAGTGTGAATGATTGACAGCATGAACTTGTATGATGACAAAGTTTAGCACAAATATGGTAAAATATGAGTTTGATAAAGTATTCCCTTTTTATGGAATGGTAACTTTTCAGAAAGACAGAAAAACCTATTCCTTTCTTGGTAAGGCTACGTGTTAGTGCATCATAGGCGATGATAAGTTAAAAATGGCCATACTTATGAAGGACAATATTCTAAAAAAATAACGTTTAAAGTACTTGCCAAGGTCATGCTTGTTTCTGTTTAAATTGTGTTTGTGTGTATTTAAGACACTGCACAATTTCATTTACTATGATGTAACTAGAAATTCTACTTAATGATCATGTCAGCTTAACCTGCTTTGTTTACATATAGACGAGTGTGTTATTGTGTTTGTGTCGTTTCTTGGACGCCAGGAAGAATAGTTATTGCTGTGGTAATAACTAATGGGTATCCATAATAAAGATAAAGGGAAGACCGTGCCAGACAGATATGTACTGTATAGCATAGTGAGTAATGAGTGGTGCTAAACATGTTAAAGGGGGGGTATTATGTAAAATCAACTTTTTCAAGCTTCATATCATGTTATTATGTCATTCCCTCATTAAACACATGCCTGGAGTGTTGCCTTGGCTCATTCACATATTTTTGAGTAATCAGTAAAAACTTAGACGGCAGCCATTTTAGGTGTAGCTATGCCTCAGTCCTCCTAGGAACGCCCCCACCTCCTGGAGACGCCTCTGGACCTTTTGTCACCAGCCAAGCCACCAACCACTGCTCCTCAGCTCAGCAGAGCTCCCTCCCCGCACAGTGTTGTTGTTTAAATGCCACAGCAGTGTGCTGAAGGGGGCGTGTCGGAAAGCTTCTTAAAGAGACAGAGGTCTATTTCAAGACGTTCAGTACAGCCATTTTGAGAGAGCAATTTTATTCAAGGCAGTTATTTTAATTTACTGCATATACAGACCAACAGAAGGTTACGTCATCATTGTAGTATGCTATAGACTGGTGCTATGTGATTGAAAAAAGCATAATACCCCCTCTTTAAACTGCAATCTCCAAATCAGCACACAACAGCTGCCCCCGCTGATGTGCTGATGAACAACAACAACTACTACTACTACTACTACTACTACTACTACTACTACTACTACTACTACTACTACTACTACTACTAACTAACTAACTAACTAACTAACTAACTAACTAACTAACTAACTAACTAACTAACTTACTACTACTACTACTACTACTACTACTTAAAAAAACAAAAAACACCAACATCTTAAAGGAATAGGCCACCGTTTTTGCAGTAACAACACCTTAGGAGCACTTTGACTTTACTGCGTGGACGTCGAAATGCTCCTAAGGTATTATTACGCCTTACAATATAGTTCCCCTTTTTATCCACTTAGAAAATCAACATGTTTAATTATGTGTTACTATACTTGGATCGTGTAACTACTTACATAACCGTATTTAAATAGGGAAAACGTGGAAGAGCTTGATTTCACTTCTAACTTCACCCCCGTTTGGCCCCATAGAAGAGAGGAGGAGAGGCTAAATGCTAACAACATCTTCGGTCTTTTTGTGTGACTGAGCGCACGCGTAAAGACCAGACAGGTACGCATCAACTCGTCTAAGCTCAGGTAAGAACATTATCTCAGTATGGAAAAACGGTGGTCTACTCCTTTAAAGTCTGCTTCCTTCAATTCTGCATAAAACTTTATTTATGTCTCCAACGTTAATTGATTTTAACTTCAATACGGTCTATGCTGTCCATGCTGTCCACATAAAACTTCTCAAAAATGGCAACAAGAGCACTTGTTTACTTCACACTCCAGTTCAAGACGTTAGATTTGATCATATTTTATGCTGGAAAAACTATTTAAAAAAAGAATGCATAAGGAGACAATAAATACCAGATGAATGAAAGATGTTTTAGAGTATGTTCATGAAGTGAACTGAGGCACTGATTATGTTTGCGGTGGTTTTATAATGTGGTCCATGTCACCCGGTTTTTCTTTGACAATATGGCCATTGTCCTTCATGTTGTCTGCGACATCTCTATCCTGTTCCCAGGTCACTCATAACACCTTGACTTACACGGTCTGTTTACATGCTGATAACCACTGCCTCGACCAAACACCCACGCACTCCAGCCCACGCTAAAGGTTACCATGTCAGGATTTTAATCTACATGTGAAATGTGCTCTCCCGCGCGCTCTTCGCTTCTGTCAACTCAGCAATCTCAGCTCGTGAGGGACCCTCTTATATTGATCGAATAGGTTTTAGTCAAGAATACACACGAAACATCCATTTAAGTCTACCGCACACATGCGCTGGGGAGGGATGGGTGTCAGGCATGTAGCGTGATGGGTGAACATCAATCATCGCCTGTCAGACTCGCCCCCCCCCCTCCCATCTCCAAAACCATCCCCCTCTCACTTTTCTTCTTCAGCCTGACTGGACTGCCTTTGTTTTTGAATGGCGATGTGTTGGGAATGTTGTCGGGGCAAATGCAGCTGATAGGGGCTCCTCGCAGGTGTTAGCGTTCTCAGCTGCCTATTAACTTCGCCCGCTGTCTGTGCACAGGTCAGGACAAACGCATTGCATCTTAAAGTGGTTGGTACATTATGTGAGAGTTGTTCCGAGGCTGTTGTTGCATGTGTCTGTAAAAATAAGCCTATTTTCTGTTAGCGCACGTTTTGTATACAAAACATGGTAAAAGAGGTCCAGACAAATAGTTCAAATCATCTGATTATTGTTCAAAGAAAGGTGTCAATTTCTGAAACATCACAGTTCTACATAACAAACTGCTGTTATGTGACTATTATTATGTGTAATGTGAATGCAATTCTCACATTTGCTGACCTAATGTCCATTTGACTTCTTCTTCATGTCTTCAAAATTCAAAGAAACTTGTGGAGGATAAGAAGACATCCGGAACTAATAGCCTTTCCAAAGACGTGAGCTTGGAATATGACGATTTATGAATAAGCCTGGGACCAGTGCTACGTCTGTTTGTCGGGGAAAGCATATATTTCTCCTTTTGCTCTTTTTGGAAAAATGGATTTGGCCCTCTACCAGTTGCTGGGAATGTATTTGCTTCATGTTGTGCCAAAAACTACAGCATGCTTCTCCTTTTCTGTTGGTCGGCCCTGACTATTTGTTATTATGCTTTGTGTTGTGTGTGGAGAAAGCCCCAGTGTGTCTTATTTATAATGGGTGCCAGGGGCCGGGGGGAGATGTGTTTCAATTACCACTTGGTAGAATGAACGATGGTGGGACAATCAACCACAGGATTGCACTGCGATTGTCTCTGTCTTTGCATTGGAGAATTGTGTGCGTGCGTGCGTGCGTGTGTGTGTGTGTGTGTGTGTGTGTGTGCGTGTCGGGCTTGCCATTGTGAGTCAGCAATAACTTTATTTCATTACATTGGTCATTTATTCTTCCAAATTGTTTAGCTTTGTGCCCAAATATTTGTCTGAACTGAAACTGAATAAAGGATATGGGAACGAAAGACAAAGCAAATCCTGACCAATACTGTCATCAAAAATTACTTTGGAGGGATTGTCCTGATGAAACCTTGGCCGAGTTCTCCAAAGGCATATTTCAGCTGGTCACTAAAACTAACCACTTGATTAACTACTGACAGGAGTAACTGTGGCAGGAGTAACAAATTATGAGTCAGCTCAGTTACAAACCTTCCTTTGCAGAGGTTTTGCTCACCATACCAAAGGTTGGTGGTTCAATCCTCAGCTCCAGCCAGTGAATACTGTCTTTGTGTCGTTGGGCAAGACATCTCAGGACACCTTGTCTCCATTATCTGTGGTTGATTATTGTGTGCGTGTCTTAATTATTGCAAATCCAGGGACCATGGAATTAAAAAAGGCGATGGCTAACATGGCGTGTGTCTCATGTATGTTTGTAATTTTCGAATTTACCTCTTACCCTCCCCGCTTAAACCGAGTGTATTTTCTCCAGTTCGGCTTTACCCAAATCTGAAAGCTTCTCAACTGGAGAGCAACAGTGTGACGCCTCATTTGAAAGTTAAGACTTACCTCTTTTCCTTGCTCTTTTGTCACTTTTTTGTTGCTTTTCCGACATGTTTTTTTGGTAATGGGAAACTGGAGAAAATGTGCTCAGTTCAGGTGGGGGTTAAGAGGTTAATAATCATACACATATATCGTTGTAATAGACAGATACAATGAACCAGATTTGTAAACAACTAGTAATGAAAAGCACAATGAAAAATAAAAACAAATTGACAAATACTAGTTTTGTTCCCCTCCTCTCTCTTCAAGGGTGCACAGTACAATACTGGCCAATAGTAAAGTCATGAGCATAGATAATAGTCAGTCATATTGCACTGGTTCTATGCCAAGTGCCCTCCCTGACACAACCTCTGACATTACTTCTCATATATTTGAACGGCATTAAGGTGCAAACACCAGAGGATTTGTACACAATACTGTATATAAAACAATTTTACTTGGTCCATCTTTTATGTGCCTCATTCATGCACGTGGCTGTATGCGCCCGGTGCATTATGGAGCCCTGGAGTGTGCTGTTAACTCCGATGTCCAGGACACAGATGGAGTCTATGAATGATTAAACACAGGTGCAGCAGCCGCGCTCAGCAGCCAACCACATCTACTCAAGTGTTCTGGATCACCATCACAGGCTTTATGTACAAATATTGAGTGTTTTAGGGACTTACAGCAGATATAATTATGTGGCTCATCATATTTGGCCAAATTGAGACGAAAAAAAGGACGAAACTACAGAAACTGATACTAGAACGTTATTATTATTATTCTTTTTTTTAGAATATACTTATTTCTCATAGTCTACAAAAAGTATAATTCTAAACTCTTTTTTTCTCCAGTGAAACAAAAGAAGCTGGTTAATAATGATCCTTTTTTTTTTTTTTTTGCAGTCACAGTCCTCTGTCTGGAGAAATGCAACACTGACCTCTAGTGTGACTGCCTTACTGCAGACATGCAAACAAACCAGCTTTTAAACTCCACACATAAATTGATTCTTGCATTTTTTCATTTTGGGGATTTGTATAGCATGCAATATGTTTGTATCAATAGTCTTACACAAAAGATGTTCATATTGTCTAGAAAGATTGCAGTGCGACTCTCACATGCAGGTAGTTGCGCTATATTGGTAAAGTACTTCACAGACTACTAATCACAAAAACATAGATCAAGTTCCAATCTGTGCCTTTCACTCCCCTGTGCATCCCGGTGTTCAGCCCGCGGCTCTACAATGAAATTTTCATGCAGCCATATGGAGGAGCATTGGTGGGAGAGATTTATTGTCAGAGCTAGACGTCCCGCTGGAGAAAACAAGGAAGCCTGAACACATTGGCTTCTGTAAATCAGGGGGAAGTGGGAAGAGTGAAGGATTTCAATAAAGTTCCCCTGTCCTGACGACCAGATCCAAGAATCTGAGAGTTTGTGTCAAAGTTCAGCTAAGCAGGTACAGCAGCACAAACAGAGCAGGTGTTGACCCCTATTCTTTGTTGCTTCTATTATGAAGGAAATGGAGGAAATGGAGCTCGGAGCTTTCAAATCGACCATGAACTTTGGAAAAACAACCCTCAGTGAGAGAAAAGGTCACTGTGGTTTCAAAACAAAGAACACTGGCTAATGCTGGCTGTGATGCAATGTCTTCTCTATAGAATCAATTGTGTAGGCTGCGCATTGGAAAAGCAGGTATACCCTCTTTAGCCATTCATATATGAAAATGTATGGGATTAGGAGACATGGGCCATTAAGAAAATACAAATAACTGAGGCTCTGTCAATACTCATGGGTAATAAGAAGACAGAGAAAAACTTAGAGCGTAGATGAGGATAAAACGAAAACTTAATTTGATGATTGAAAAACACAATCATCAATTTTCCAATCCTTGCAAACCAATGTAGAGGAGATTATCGAGGAATACAAATTACATATTTCTGGCAAATGCAAGATTTTTTGTTTTAAAATTCAAGTTCCTGATCTCTCATATATGAAGCCTATTTTCTGATAATACTCTTCTGTGAATGCACACGCTGGAAATCTATCAAAGTTCATTTGCCCCAAGGAACAATGTCCATACGAGTCAATGTGAGTCTATATAGTTGAATGTGTGCCAGCGTTGAAGAGCAGTGTAAACATCCAGGTCTCCTCTCGGGGCCCTCTGAAGCTCACAGCGGCCCCTCAGCCCCTGCCTCTGCCAGCACATTCCCCCTCAACGCTGCAACAATCTCCCCTTTGTCAAACCCGTGATTGATGACACACAGGAATTTCATTCACAGCCGCACCGTGTTTGGGGGTTACCGTGACGACCAGGTGAAAACAGAGTGCACCGTGGGTATTGAGTTTCCAAACGCTGATCGCGGGGGAAGAGCCAAGAGAGGCAAAACAGAGGAGAAACACCGCAGAGGTCAATGTAAGAGTTAAACAAACAGCCATCACTGTTATCTCAGAAGATAAACCGGAGGAATTATTTTGTGGACATTAGCAACTGTTTGCAAAGTTTAGTCAGTGCCAACTTGTGATGTGCCCCACTGAACTTTTCCATTTTATGTTTCTGGTACATTTGGTAGGAGCCTGAAAATCTACCATTTCAAATTTCCCAAAATAACTGGAACGGGGCATTATTTCAGTAAAATGATCAAATTAAACCTGTTCAATGGACCGTAGAGTAAAATAATATTCTGTAACAAATAAAATGTCTAGCCAATTGAGCTTGGGGCTGTTGGCTTCAAAAGTTGTAAATATTTAAGGGGTGCATTCTAATAATAGACCAATGGAGATTATACAACGTAAACATTACAGTGTTAAAGATGTACAAGAAGGGAGGAAAATGTATGTGAACGCTATGGAATTGATCACATTTCTGCCTAAACTGGTCATAAAATGTGGCCTGATCTTAATCAAATTCATAAGAATGAGGAAACAGTGTCTGCTTAAACTAATACCACCCAAACAGTTACATGTTATCATATTTTTAATGGCCATAACATGTAAACATTCACAGGACAGGGAAAAGTAAGTGAACCCAGGAATCTTGCTGAACTGCAACAGTTTTGTAAATTGAATGGTCTATGATTCATCCTGATCATTGTGAGTGTTTAATCTGCAACTACAGCAGTTATTGCTGCAAAAGAAGGGTCAGCCAGCTATTTAATACAGGGGTTCACTTACTTATTCCACGCTGTTGTGAATGTCTCAGGTCTTTCTGCAAAATATCTTGATAAACTTGTGAATTCATTTTTCTCTTGATGCTAGCAAGTTGTCCAGGTCCTGAGGCAGCAAAGCAGCAAAGCAGTGGTTGTGGTGATGACACCACAACCACTCCCTGCTCCATACTTCACATTGGGGATAGGGTTTTGATGTTGGTGTGCTGTTCCATTTTTCCTCCACACTGTGTGTTCCTCCCAAACTATTCAACTTTGGATTGCAAAAGAGCTCTTGGATGCTCCACAGCACTACTGGCAAAATATTCAGTGGACTGAGTTCAATAGTTTAGTGTAGCTGGCTGACCCTTATTTTGTAGCAATAACTGCTTTTCTGTAGTTGCAGATATGACGCTCTCGCAAAGATCAGGATGAATCTTGGACCATTCCTCTTTACAAAACTGCTGCAGTCCAGCGAGATTCCTGGGTTCACTTACTTTTTCCTCCCTGTCCTGTGAAAGTTTACATGTTGTGGCCATTAAAAATATGATGAACATGAACATACATAATTGTTTGGGTGGTATTAGTTTAAGTAGACACTGTTTATTCATTCTTATGATTTTGATGAAGATCAGACCACATTTTATGACCAATTTGGGCAGAAATGTGACAAATTCCAAAGCATTTACATACATTTTCCTCCCACTGCATCTATTAGTAGTGACCGGCAGCAAATAAATCTTTTCAGAAGCTATTGTCTCTACTTTTTATATTGTTTTTAGCTAATATTGTTTCTAGCTAATGTTAGCCTATGCCCCCCCCACCCCAAATTTATAACATTCAACATTCAAACCAAACCTCTAAGATAAGAAATTATCCTTTTGGCCTCATCACTTCTATATGAATGGGCTCTGTGTTCATCCTGCAAATTCCACTTCAAGACAAGACACGACTACTGCAACAACAGAAACCAGTGCAATTTTCACTTTTAATTATTTGCCCCTTTGCTTTGGCCTGTGCATCAGTTTCGCACAAGTAAAGTGCACTAATGTCCACATTAAACCCAGTGCACTTGAAGACGTGAATACTTACACATAAATAAAGGCGCATGCCTTGACCCTCTCCACCACATACACACATAGACGTACTCACAAAGTCACATTAAGTACACTCATTTAATGGGCAGAGCTGCTTGGTAAAGTGCACCATTAGGAGAGATGAGAGCCCAAGCATAACAAAGCTCTGATGCAATATTCATGCCCGCTCATTCTAGACTAATGCTGTTTTCCTCCCATTCCCAAGCAATGGATTCACACATAGTATGTCTCAGTAAAGTTTTAAAGTGAACCAAGAGCAGGTTTTCTTCAACCACTCAATTACTTTATTCAGCACCACGTAATTAGTGAGTTTGTTTGTAGTACCAATCTATGGACTTGAGCGCATTAGGTTAAGGAGATGGAGAGGTGTTGCAGTTTGGCGTAGGTGGCCTGTGTTTGCTGATTCAATGAAACCTAAAGTCATCTGAGGCTAGAATATTGTAAATTGCTTCTAGACCTTTAGTGTTAGGCAAATGCACTAGTTGTGATCATATAAAGAATAAAGAAACTTCAATACATTTGGAGGCAATTGGGATCTAATAAGATTTACATTTGGAGGAGTTTTATGCTATTTTGTTTATTTTTATGATTGACTAAACTGAAGAAATGTAGCATGATTCATTGGTGAAATATTAAGTTTACAAATGAAACAACTTTTCTACCTAACCACATCCCTCAAAGAAGGGTGAGCACTATTGAAATAAAATTTGAATATTTGATTACAGGTCAAAACCTTTTGAAATAACTTCTGCCTGAAGCAACGACTGTCACATAAATCTAGGCGCTCATCCACAAGTGTCAGCCAAGTGTCAGGTTTCACAAGGCTCTTTAAAGTTACTGTACAGCAGGTTGGCCCCATTGATGTGCCATCTCTTTGTGAAAACAAAAATATGCTTGTAAAACACTGGCATGCACAATCAGAGTCAAGGTCAAAGCTAGTTCAAAGCTACATTATGCAGCGTATGAACGCCAAACTGACAGAAATGCAGGTGAGGATAAATAGCCTGACAATAAGTCCCTTCATACAAAAGCCACACCTGATCTGGCTCCGGCCCAGACACAAAGAAGTGAACCAGCCGGTTCCCTCGAAAAAAAACAAAAGCCTTTTAGTGACACACATTTGCAGCTAATAAAGCACTCGGGCATATTTGAGTTTTCATCCGCTTTGCAATAAATTAATCTATGAAAATCTTGGATATCCTCATCTGAGCTTCCATCAGATATGAATAATTCACCTGAGCATGGCTACTCCATTATGTGCCCAAGCAGCCACTTAGACCAGACCTCCTTCTCAGCTGGAAGGAGAAAGCCCGGTTTTTCAATGTTCGCACAAATCACCAAAAGAAGGAAGTAAAGAAAAAGTATTGCTACTTCATATCCACATACTTCTCTCTAATTTGCCATTAAACTATTAAAACAAAACAAAACATCGATCTTTAGACCTGTATTACTGAACAATAAGTGTGAAGAAGGCACACTGAATACACAATCTGAAATAGAACAGATGTGTGCCCTGCGTCCCTATAAACTCTACAGTCATTAATTTAGAAGCCCCATTACCCGTCATATTTGTAATATGGAGATTTTATTTGCCTCACAAAAACTTCCCTGTCCTCTGTCATTGTCCTATCAGTATCATCTCACTCCCACAGCACAATCACTCCACTGTCACTATTGACTTTCTCAGCTTTAAATGTGGCCACTTTATCTCCTTGTCTTATCAAGTGTTTGTTTGGCATACTAACCACACATTGTACAGGAGCAGGAGTGAGGAAGCCACCTCTGCCAGAGCGCACAGACAGTGACAGTTTAACAGCCAATGATTACACTGCAACTATCAATTATGGCACCTAGCGCATTAAACAAGACACCATCAGACTGCTTCCCATAAATGTTATTTGTTTGTTTTTAGCCACTGGATAACCTTAGCGTAATGATGATTATTTGTAATTGGATGACATCAGGTTTTGTCGCGGTAGTTGCATCGATCATTTAACAAAGTCGTACTTCATTTGGAGAAAACTTTAGTTCAAAACAAACACAGCCCTGAAGTTAGTGATTAACTTCCCGGTACAGCAGCATGCCGAGGCCTCCAATAGCGCTGCCACTGTAATCCATTGCACAATGTTCTCATTATGGCCACCTTGGGTTTTTCAACAGCTTGCTCAGTCCGTGGTGAGTTCGGTGTCCTATAGTGCACAGAGGTTTGGCTGCAGCTGCCAGGTGTAAGAAGAGAGAACTGCTTTGCTATATTTTCAAGTACAGCTACAAGGGCTTTATTCACTTAAATGTTTTTGCGCAATTACATGTTTCGCACATATAATTGAACACTTGTTGCATGTTTTTTGCTCTTGGTGGTGGCGATGGGGATTGGGGTTTGTGTGCTGCGAAATATTTCTGTTTTTTTATACAAAAAATTGCAAGAGCTTTGTAAAAGAAACATATTGAAATAGTGGCAATTCAGATTTGCAGTTGCAGTTTGGAGAAATGCTGCAAACACAAAGCAGTACACGACGCCCAGGTGCTTTTCAGGATGAGAGGAAATCTGGAGCCTCAGTCCACTGCAGCACTCCATGAAACATGTATGTAATCAGCGGGGTCAGCGCTGTTACGCCAGTTTCTGCCAGACTCATCCATCACAAGGAAACTGGATCTGCAGGGTCCGCCATTCTGACTCAGCCTAGACCAGCCAACAGCACACCGGGTCTAGAAGCCTTACTGAGCAGCCATTTGATACTCACAACAGGTCGTTGACTAGTTCCAGTATTTTGTTCAATTTTCTCTCTCTTTTTAGAATCCACCAGCACACAAAAGGCTTTAGCCCAGCTCTCATGTCGGGATGACTGAAATGTTAAGTGCCCGCAACAACAGTTTGTGTATGTCTGTAAAATATGGAACCAAAAGTATAGCTCGTGTAGTAGAGTGGTGGTCATTTAAACCAGAAAGTACACGGTTTGACCTCCCGTGTGTGAGTGACTAGTGGGACCGGAGAGCTCTTCGGTGCAGACTGAAGATCAAATTTTAGTTTTTATCGCAGTGCTTCAGTTGATGTAGGTTTTGTACGGCCAGGCCAAACCTGCTTTATCCATAGACTGTACAGAATTAAACCATTATTTTACAAATGCACAAACCAGACGTTTGAGCTCTAGGAACTCAAATCCACAGGTAAATAAGTTTCTTTATAATCTGTATATCCTTTTACTGAAGACGTCCACCTTTTACTTTTTATTACAAATGCAATAACTATCTCGGCATTTACGGTAGTGGCACAGTACGTTTCAAACAGGATTGCCTCGGTCAGCACAGTTCCCTCAAAGCCTTTGGTGGATAAACAATCAGCCATTTTCCGCATCTATGCTCATTTTAATTAAACAATCCTATTCCTCAATTCAATTACACTATTTTCTCATAGTCACTCTCTCGGTGACAGCTTTATTCTCCATTTCGCCGCCGACACATAATAAATTTAGGCTGTGTTCGGTTAATGTTTATTCTCCTCATCCGAGCGCCCGGTGACAAAACCAATAAAATGTAGATTTACAACACTCTGAAAGCCACGCAGAGGCTTATCACAAAAGTCCAGCACATCTTTCCCACTGCGCCCGTTTTTATGCATTGTCGCTCTCTGCTTAGCCCACTTGGCTAAGGTGATACATTTCAATACATCGGCTAATCCTCTTTACTCCCGTCCCCTCCGCCAACCACCTTAAATCAGCCGCCGCAGCAACACCCAGATTGGAGGGGGAAGGCTGCTGTATCCAATGCCCCTGACTGACCCTCTTTAAATAGGATGTCTGGATGTGTTATGGGGGCTATTGTTTCCTATAAACATCTAGCACCGGGGCAATAACAATCGCATCACGGCAAATGAAGTTATCTGAGAATGGAATTAAACTCAGTGTGACCCCGCTGTCTGCTCGGCTCACAGGCCCTCCATTAATAATGACTAATCTAATCAAGGAGCTGAGATGGATGGATCCGCAACCTGCGAATCTTTCGATATCCTCTCACGGCTTGCTGGACTTTTAAACTGAGTAAACTACTGTGCACAAGTCCAACAGGATTATAAGAAAGGCAGTGAAACAATAATTGCGCATACTATCAATGCAGAGATTGAGGGAGAAAAACAAAGCTAATGGGAGAGAAGACAGGAGAGTCTCAAGGCACAGCTCACAATGCTATTAAATTATTCATCATTTATTTGTTTGTTTGGTCGGGACAGTGCATGTTAATGAACATATGTGAGACTCATGCATGTAAACACACCAGGCCGGACTGTAGCCATGAGCTCATTTCCATCCGTTGTCCCACACTCACAAAAACATTCTCATTTATCCTGGTATTGTACATGTTTTTATTGGTAGGGGAAACGGGAGCACCCGGAGGAAACCTTCACAGACATGGGGAGAACATGCAAACGACATACAGTACATTCCCGTCTGGCCCGGGAAACGAACCCGGGACCTTTCTGCTGTGACGCGCAATCGCTAACTGCTGTGCCATTGTGCCGTCCAATGCAGTGCTAAAATCTGGATGAAAAATGTTTTCTAGGGGTAAGTTTGTGACAAAAATAACGACGTACAAAAAAGTATATCCGAAATGAACAGTAGTTTTTGTTGGTTCAGTGTAGCAGGTGTGCAATTCGATGACCACAAGTGAATCGTGATCTTATCCCAGTGACGCTCTGCCAAGTGATTTAGTGCTTTTCTGTTTGATGCCGCTCAGGCCTTATGCGAACATTTAACCAGACCCATCCTTGAAAGGCTCTCTCAATACAAGACATTTTCAAACAGATAAAGTTTTCGGTATCTTGAACTAGAAGGAAAAAAATATTTTGAAGTCACTTAAAAAGGCAAATTCTGGACCAATGTACAGCTTTCCTTATCTGACTTCCAGCAAAGACATGTAACCGATAGACGAATAACCCTTGAGTGACTGATATGAGCAGGTGCAGCCACAGAAAAAACCCCATAAGAAATAAGAGAGAAGAGTTCATAAGGAATCCAGTGGCAGGTGGAGATCGTGGGACATGACTGTGACACAGGTGCAGTACTGTAAAGGTAACTGAGAACTGTAACGTCCCTGCCTTTGCTGGAACCTTGACCTGATGCTAGAACTATACAGGAGCTCTTGTTTCAGACTCTGCTCTATATGGGCAGTTCCCTCAACGTTAATTACCTTACGCATTTGTAGAAACCTAGCAATACATATTTCGAAGAAGAAGAAGAAGAAGAAGAAGAATCAGAATCAGAAAAAGAAGAAGAATCAGAATAAGAAGAAGAATCAGAATAAGAAGAAGAATCAGAATAAGAAGAAGAATCAGAATAAGAAGAAGAAGAAGAATAAGAAGAATAAGAATAAGAAGAAGAAGAATAAGAATAAGAAGAAGAAGAATCAGAAGAATCAGAATCAGAAGAAGAAGAAGAATCAGAATAAGAAGAAGAAGAATCAGAATAAGAAGAAGAAGAATCAGAATAAGAAGAAGAATCAGAAGAAGAAGAAGAAGAATCAGAAGAAGAAGAAGAATCAGAATAAGAAGAAGAAGAATCAGAAGAAGAAGAAGAAGAATCAGAAGAAGAAGAAGAAGAACTCTATTTATATAGCGCCTTTCACAGACATGGTCACATTTTTTAACCCCATGCTCCCGCCATCTACAACATCGCCTATTTTCGAACATAACTTTGGAACAGAATGTGATAGAGACTTGTGCAATTTAATTGCGAAATTTCAAGCTTTCAAACTACCTCTCCCTGGTCCTTCTACGCCTCCGGGGAGCCACGTAACGTCGCAGTGAAAATGTGTACATTTCCTTCAGAAGTACAGGTTCCTCCTCCAATATAACTGTTGTGCGCACATTTCATAATGGTTGATGATGTTCTATTTGTTTTAATTATAAATAGATAATCATAATATAATATAACAATGAGAATTATAATCAAATTGAACCCGGGACCTTGTAGCTGTGACGCATGTGGGCTAACTGCTAACAATTACACTAAAAATACAGAAAATGTGGTCAAATATGAGAACACACACAACCATTTGTAGTTCACAGCCAAGCTTGAGTTTAGAGCCAATATAGAAGGTTCAGCCCTTGAACTTACATGACGGTAAGCTAGACGTACAGGAGATAAGAAATGTACTTTACTGAAAAAGTAGCCTAATCTAAATATAAGTCATCATAAACAAAAAATCATAAACTAAGAAACAAGCAAATCAATCAAAGCCTTTCTGATCTAAAATGTATACAATAAGTCAGTTGGAAAAGTCTGCAGATTGTGGCAGATGGCAACAACTGCTAGAAGATAAAACTTGAGATGTTTTCAGAGTTAGTTGTGCATGATTGAGGGACGTCGTATACTGCGCAAATGTCTTTATTTGAAATACGGTAAGAACATTTGCTTTTGACTGATGATGGCATTTCAACTGAAACATCTGGTGATCAAAAGATGTGGGAAGCTTCAAAGCAGAAGAAATAATGATCTCAGTGTTGAAACAAAGACAGGGAAGAAGTTGAACGTCATTAGCAAAGTAAACAAGAAGAAAGTATTTAGGTTAAAAGCAGGGACAGAGAAGAAGAGGGTCATCAGGAGAAACGGCGTGGTTCATAAATGGGAAACTCGAGAATGTGCACTTCCTGTGTGCATGACCAAAGAAAATGATGGCATAGCAATAATAATTTTTGTTCACATGACATAACTATCTACACATCTAAAGAGCAGATGGTCTAACGTTGAAGTGCAGGTCAGACGTTGGAATTTGAAGTTACAATATCAAACTGGCGATGTCATAACGTGGTTAATTTCTCTGTATTTACTGGGCCTATCCACACAAAACAAAAACTGAAGATAAGCAAATGAAGGTGGAACTATTTTCTATACATGTAAGGTGTGTGTATCAGATCCCTTACAAACAATAACCAGGTTCAAAATCTGTTGGTTTTCAGTAGGTTTCTCTCAAAAACAGTGAATCCTAAAGAGTTATTGAGGTTCCTATACTCCATCTGAAATTCTATCATCAGATTAGCTTTTGGACACTACAGTGAGTTAGATATATTCACCTTACTACTATTCACTCAGCTTTGTTTGTTAGTTGCACCTAAAATGGCAAATTTCTACGGTAATTTTCAAACCGAAACTCTACTCGTACACTCTGCATTATTGAAGTCTATTTTCACACAATTGTGGGGTATTTAGTGCCATATCCTCGGCTTCCTGTTCTCTCCATCAGCTCGCTTTTATCAGCCTCCTTGGCCCATTTATGAGGCCCTATCTTTATATCACACCTCCTCTGCTTTTATGAGGTGTTGTTTCAATGGTGAACTGTGGTTGACTTTCTGAACCAGTCATTTCTTACTATTGTGGGATCATCACTGTAATAAATCAAGCAGCATAAGCAGAAAAGAGTGCAGTCGTGTCATTTGTTGAATTAATGATGATTTGTGATTGTGGGATGGGAAATAACAGCTCCGTGGCATTAACCCCTAAACTTCGATGTCCAAGCCCTGTTTTATAACAAGGGCTTTCTGAAGGTCCTCTCTTTCCGAGTGTTTTCTTCCTGTCTATGCAGTCACTTGCAAGTAACAATCTTTATTAAAGTGTTAATGCCAAGGCGACAAGGTAGCACAGGAGTAACGTATCTGTGTAGGTTTCCTCCAGGAACCCCAGTTTCCTCACTATAAACATGTACAATAAGTTAATCCTCCAGCCAGGTTGCCCCAGCGGCATCGAAGGACAGGTCAAATGCATGAGAACAAACTTCCCAATAAACGTATACCTACAATAAAGTATAGCTTAACCTTTAAAGCTGGAAGGTTCATGAGTGAACATGAATTATAACATTTTGCAGGTATTTGCTGTGTGTTTTTTTTTTTTATCTAAGTGCTTACACAGCCATTTTGTTTTATTGGGACAATTGTCATTTAGGAAGATGATGTCTTGTTGCTTCATTCTTCATTCTATTATGCCATAAAAGGTTTCCTCTCTGAAGTGGGTTTCACCATCTGAAATGAAATGATCTTGGTTCTGAAAGTCCAGCAGTGCTACAGTGTAGCATAAAGCATGTCTGCATCGCTGATGAAGTCGTTGGGCCCAGTCTATATCAGAGGGCATGTATTGGTCATGACATACACAATCAGATAAGCGAACCAACGAGCTTACCTTGCTCTTCCTTTTTCTCCACTCAGCCGCTTCCTTTCCCTGGCCACTTCCCCTTTTTGACATAAACAACTCTCTAATTTACGACCAATAATATCCTGATTCAATCACCTGATTGATTTTGGACTTGTGTCCCACTAATAAATCTTGAGTCTTCCTTCAGTTATTGAGTTCCCATAGGCTCTCCACACTCCCCTGCCCCAAACACACACACATTCACACACACACACACACACACACACACACACACACACACGCACACACACACACACACACACACACACACACGCACACACACACACACACACACACACACACACACACACACACACACACACACACACACACACACACACATAAAGTCTAATGGTATTAGAAAATCAAAGTCTCTCATTTTGCCTCGGTATATCCGCAGGGCCTGGTAATAGATCTGGCTGTACTTATCTGGGGAGGGGAGAGGCAGGAAGCAAGGATGGGGGGGACAAAAGGATAAGAGAAAAAGAGGTTAAAATGGAGTGCACTGAGCAGCATGAAGGCACTTAATCAGGATGCATTGGGGTAGAGTCGGATTTAGAAAATTTTTATCAGGTCGGTATTAGGGCTAAGGGACAGTGACACAATTAGCCAAACACAGCGGGAGGCGCAGTGAATTTCATGTTACAAGATAGGCTTTAATGTGGTGTGACTTTAAGTGCAAATCACAGCGCATAGAGGGACAAAAGACAAAAGTGGGATTTCCCATTAAGACTAAACTAAGATGAAGAAGAGCAAGCCTAAAGAGAGGGTGCTGCACAGTAGTTGCAGTCCTGAAGGCAGTGTGGCTTAACTTTGTCTGGCTAAACGAACAGTAAAGCATACTGTACTCACTCTGACAATTTAAGGAAGGATATTTATAAAACTTGAAAAAGCAATTTTAATTTGTTTCTTTTCAATCCAAAACATCAGGAAAATGCCCCAATGAATCCTAAAGATGACGTAAAAGAAGAAGCCCTCGGGAACATGGAAAGAACAAACTGTGGTGCCATAATAACCTGGCAAAAAAACAGATTAATATCTGGAATGGCTTCGGTTTAAGGGAGGACAGAGGTTTGGGGGGGAAGTATTTGGATCAAGCAAATTCCGTATTAGCCAATCACAGCTACGTCTCAAACCGCACCTCAACAACAAACCACTAAACCAATCAAATATTTAGTTCTAAAAATGCTCGTGTTTGTGAGTCTGTAGCAGCGTTTTTCTGTCATCGTTGGGTTGTTAATTTGTATGAATAAAAGTGCTTAATGCTGTCAGCAATGTGAAACCTACCTCTTCTTTCCAAGTGTATTGAAAGAATCCAATACATCTTGAGTTTGTGTAATCACAAATCTCGCGGGAATTCAATGTAGTGCAGAGTTCGCACCATATTGTCATCCAAAATAATGGTGAGAAAGTAGTCTGGGCATAAATTATCTGACAGTATATGCAGTAGTATCAAGCAACTGAGGTCTCATAAAACATGCTAACATTGTGTAAGCTCACACATGCGTTTATTTGTTTGTTCATTTACCAGTTGTCCCTTAGATAATTTATCTAAATAAATATTCCTGCTTGAGATTAACCATTAACCTTATATGCCTTTGCATGTCTCATCATTGGCCAGAAAGTCAAAAACATCAATTAACATCTAAATGGAATTATCGTTTGACAGCTCAGCCGGAAGACTCTGTACACTATAAACCCAATGCCATCCAATCCCACGCAGTGAATGCTCTAATCACATCTGACTTTATGTCCGTATAGGTTGCCAATGCTCTTGCTGTGCACCTTGTGGCCTCTCCTCCCATTAATATAATTAAATTCCACTACAAACTTTCCCTCTGAAACGAATTAATTAAGAAGCTATTATTTAGCCATTGAGAGGTTAATGATGGCCATTAGCAGCAAAGGCTACATCCACCATCATCAGCCAAACTTGGTTATTTGGTCCATTTTGGTTATTTACTGAACCGGAGATTGATGGCTGCTAATACTAGCCGTGACGCTAATTAGCTTTTAAAACATAACACACTCCATCACTGCTCGAGGCTGCTACAGTGACTAGAGAACAATCCCATCATGCTTTGCTGCTGTCAAGGCATAGAGGACATTGTAGTGAATGGGGATTTCTAAAGGACACTGAGTCCTCTTTGCCAAACAGAACGACTTTCCAAAACAAAATCGCAAAACACACTATTGTTCCTACGTTTGTAATGGCGTGACGTGGACATCGCATATAGACTAACTACAAAAACTGGTAGTGCTGTATTGTAGTATATTGTAGTATGTATCTAACTTTCCCACGCCACGTTTAAGAGACAGTAAAATCCCTCTCCCCTTTTTTATATGCACCAGAGTTAATTCCTGTCCTTGTTTGATGATGTCATTGGGAGGTCAGGGGGGTCAGGCGGCGGACTCATCCCTGTGATTGGCGGCTCCTCAGCCTCTGTCCAATCGCGGTAATGGTCACAATCACCGAGGGGCGCCGATGAGTAATGCAACTCCCCCTCCAAAGGGCATTTACATGACATTGTGGGAATAACAGAACTTACTGTCAAGCATTTACACTGGAGGCGATTTACAGCTCGTCTATAAATGTTTATTAGCTTTTCTTCTATTTATACGCATTGAAAAGCATGATACGGCGAGTGTGCCCTTCGATGTCTACTCTTTTATGATCTGGGAGAGCAAGTATGGCAGCACTGAGGAATCTTTGCGTCTACTGTAAGGCATGGTGTGCGATCACATGCAACCAGTCACTTTGTAAAAATATGTATAAACACGATTTCATATGAACACTTCACACCTTTTCCCGACAGAATCTAATCTGATCATCAAACTCATCCATTATCTTCAGCTACATACCTAAAAATAATAATTGACCAGTAATAGATTAAGAAAGATGGTGCAGGCACGGAATGTGGAAGAGTACACTGTATGAAATGTGAACATCAGTTTGACCCGGGACAGAGATTTATGGTCTCTGTACATGACATGGCAGAAGCACAGTCCTCACTTCCCTCCTCCTCATATCTCCATGTGGGCCCTTGATCCCATCGCAGCTGTTCTCACCCCGGCCCACTTCTGCTGCACCTGCCCCGGGACGATCCACTCCAACACCTCGGACTGCCCCTAAAGACACACAGCTGTTTTTTTCACTGACGTAAGTGATGTACGTCCAACCCTCCCACCGCAAAATAGACCAAAGTAGCCTATCTTTCCTGCTGGGGTGGCCAAAGAGTATTATCTATCTACCACGTATGCAATCATTTATTGATGATACGTATTTGACATACATTTTGTTTGTTGGTCCCATTATTAAACGATAGTAATCGAAAACAACAAATAGACATCCCCTATTGACCTGCAGGCTCTGTCCGCCGTAAGCTATAAAGCAAATATCATTAATTTTTTCTCCTCATACTGGAAAAATTAACACTCTCTCGTCTTTGAGGCAGGGTATTCAGGAGAGCATATTTAAGGCTGCACTACCTGAATCAAACTGAAAGTTTTAGGGTAGTTGAGTCAAATTTAGCCTTGGACTTCCTGGTCCGCACTGAAGGAAAATGCGTTGTATTTAGACACAAAACAGTGCATATGGCCTGTTTTTCTTCTACAAATGTCAAGTTTACAATGTAGATCTATAGTGCCAAAGAAAATAATTTGATTAGCACAGCTGTAATAGGTAAACGTTTTTATAAGCTGAAATATCCATGTCAAATGTCAGCTCGAGGGCATCAAGTAATTATGCATTACCAAGATGTATAACATTGTGGCTGTTTTTGAATGTCCTGCACAATAATAAAATAGGTGATGACTCACGCAAACTTTAGGTAAGTTTAAGATAACAAACAGTAGACGTTTTAACAGAGCAATCCATCATGTTAAATGTCTAATAATATCAAATTTGAAAATCAGTCCTAGTCTGTTTTGCTTTGGAACTGTATCAAATGTATGTATTTGCTCTATTTCTTGAATGCACCGTAAAACACCATTTTGTCAGTTTTTGATCTAATATTGTACTTTGTGTGTCTGCATCTCAAGCCTCTTTGTGATTCCTTTGTACAACTTGACAACACAGGTAATTATTACCTGGCAAGACACTCATTATAAAGTACATAAAATAAATAGTGAAATCATGACACTGGGGTTGAGTTGTAGCTCTGCTTTCTTGATTTTACAAGAGTAATTTATGGTAATTTGATCTACAGTGGGGCGAGATTAGGATCAAATAAATACAATGTACAAGATATTAATATTGCTTCAAATGAGCAACTAATGTGGCTCAGCGTAAATCATCACAGTTATCTTGGAAGAACAGGGCTCTTCTAGTTCAGGGGTAAATGCTTTATTCTGCATATCGAGAATTTTCAGGTTTAGTGTCCTTCACAACAAAAACCTTTTCAGACCACAGTGATTTCCTATCAATTTTCCTTTTTTCCTTTTTTTTTCTTCTTGCGTATATAAGCCTTTTAAGATACAATCCCCCAAATGACACATGCTCTGTATCAAGATGCCTGTGTTTTGCTCCAGATAATGATTACTTTGCATACAGATTTTGGTAGGACTGTTCTGTTCTGTCTTCAGGATGTTGGCTTGGCGTTCTTGTGCGACTGTTTATACGTCTCAACACAGAGCTTGCCACTTTGGCCTTGGGGGTTGAAACCCGAACCCGCTGCTCACTGTTTACATCGGTACACTGCAATCACGGGAGCCAACTTCCCAAAGCCCTGCTGCCTGCGACCGCATCAGTGTGGCCCTCCAAACATAAACACGCTTGATTTAGGGACTGATACACACTCTTAATAGGTGCGTGAACTGCGTTTTACATTTGGCCTTTGGACATTTAGGCCGACAATCTTATTCAGAGTGACAGTTGTTTTGTATATAGTCCCATGATCAAACGAGGCAAAGATACTATGATGTTTTATGCTTTTGCTTGATTAAAAGTGTTGTGGCTATGATGGTAAAAGGAAATTGAAAGCACTCCGAGGGCAAAGAGCTCCGCCAAGGCATTGACGCAATCGCCCACGTGTCACCTGACCTGGACATGCACTGAAAATCTTTTACTTTGACCAATGGACAAGACTGATATAAAAGTCAATAAACTTTTGATCACAATTTTGGTTCCTGAACAGACACAATGTGTGCTGCATATCTGGGGTTAATGAATGCGTCCCATTGGAAAAACAGTAACTGACTCCTTCGAATGCAATGCTTGAAGTGACCTTTAGTTGTAGATTTACAGTTGAAATAATGGAAATTTTAGAGCAGACAGGAGTAAACCCCCCGTCACAAAGGGGAGGACATTTTTGCTTCAAACTATGTGATTTTCTTCCCAACTTTGGCAAGAGAGCAGGATGACATAAATCAAGTCAAGGGCCTCCTCCTCCTCATCCAACCCTGGAGCACTGAAACTCAAACCGGCTCGAGGTTACAAGAAGTTCAGAGAAAGATTTATTTTAATTGTTTCATTGTAATTTCTCATACTTAAACAAATGTCTTCTTTGTTGAGGCCAGCTGTTGAATTATGCCACATTTGTAGTGAGAGGTTTGAGGTGTCAAAACGCTTTGAGCTAAATTCATAAGGGTAATATGAATTTAGCTTCAGAAGGTTCATGTAAGGAGCAACGCAGGGAATCACACATTGTATTAAGGACGTGTCAATATGCGAAACTTGAAAGAAAGTAAAAGAATTATACAGGGAAACAGACAGACTTTACGACTACATCAAGCAGGTATCACAAAACGATAATTTCTTTTGCAGAGAAATTGCGATTGCATTAACCAACACAATACATGAATTATCGTTTATGGCAAAATAGTAAGTTCAAGGATTGTAGAAGTTGTGTCTGCAGTGCAATATGTCCAATATATCCAATAAGGAACCTTGGTGAACCAGTAGCTGATAATGCATGTGGTCCAATATAATGTATGGGGCAAAGAGAGGTGGCGATAAAAGTTGTGTTTGAGAATTGTAGGCAGCCACAGGGCTTCCCAATGGGGCTTGAAGGACAGGTCCCATCTTTCATGACACAAGTAGCTGAATACAGTTGTAGGGGTATCATATTATGAGCACTTCAAAGGGATTACATTGTTCATACTGATTGGACAGGTGTACACTGTAAAAGCAGTCCTCTGAAGTTCGGGCCAGCTCCTGATCTCGGCCGCTGCCAAGGGAACTCGGAGAATGGCTCTCAATCAAAAGCAAGAAGACCGAACGGGAAATAAATGGCATTGTGATTCTGCCCATTCTTTCATCTCCAGCTGTGAACAAGTCTATTTTCAATGCCTGTGCCCCGCTGCATGCTGGGATGCACCCCACAAGCAGGGGCTGTGTATGATGTTGTAATTATTAACAAAATAACATCCTGCCATCTGCCGTGCACTGTGCTGTTCCAGGGTGCACCACTGAGGGTTTACCATGTTGAAAAGGATGAGGTAATTTGTAGAATATAAATAAGATGCATTTGCTCATGGGTTAAAAATCCGATCCTGATATTTTAGCAAACTATAGGCCCATATCTAATCTGCCTTTCATTTCAAAAGTCGTTGAAAAAGTAGTGGTCAAGCAGCATTGCCGCCACCTACAGGACAATAGTTTATTTGAAACATTTCAGTCAGGGTACAGAACTTATCATAGCACAGAGACCGCCTTAGTCAAAGTTACCAACAACCTGTTATTAGCAGCTGATGCCGGATTAGCTTCAATCCTGGTTCTGTTAGACCTCAGTGCCGCCTTTGACACAACTGACCACAATATTCTCGTGCAGAGGTTAGAAACTGGCGTAGGCATCAGGGGAACAGCCCTCTCTTGGTTTAAATCTTACTTATCTGATAGGCACCAATTTGTTAATGTAAACCAACAGTCTTCACCGTGTTCCAAAGCGTGCTATGGGGTGCCACAGGGTTCAGTCCTCGGGCCAATTTTATTTATATTGTACATGCTTCCATTAGGTAACATAATCCGAAATCCCAATATACATTTCCACTGCTATGCGGACGACACACAGCTGTACGTATCAATGAAACCAGGTCAGACAGATCAATTAGATACGCTTAGTTCCTGCGTAAAAGCCATTAACACCTGGATGACTGTAAATTACCTCCTTCTTAACCCTGATAAAACCGAGGTTATTATATTAGTCCTCAAAAACTGAGAGAGTCTTTTTTCTCAGCAGATCATCTCCCTGGATAATGTTAGCGTATCGACGAGCTCTACAGTAAAAAACCTTGGAGTTCTGTTTGACCAAGACCTCTCTTTTAAAACACATATAAACCAGGCTTATAAAATTGCGTTCTTTCACCTGCGCAACATTGCTAAAATACGAAACATCTTACCTAAGAGTGATGCAGAAAAACGTATTCATGCCTTTGTTTCATCAAGGTTGGACTACTGTAACTCCCTGCTAGCAGCGTGTCCTAAAAGTTCATAATGCAGCTGCAAGATTGTTAACGCGTACAAAGAGAAGAGAACACATTACACCTGTGCTAAAGTCTCTCCATTGGCTTCCTGTTGAGTTTAGAATCAAATTTAAAATCCTGCTCCTCACATTTAAAGCCATAAAGGGTTTGGCTCCACTCTATCTCCAAGATGCTATCGTTCCATATCGGCCAACCAGAGACTCCGCTCTCAAAACTCAGGGCTACTAGTGATTCCTCGGGTCTCCAAATCACTGTAGGAGGAAGATCCTTTAGCTCCAAGCTCCGGTTATATGGAATAAACTCCCAGCTCACGTTAAAGAAGCAGACACAGTCCCTACATTTAAGACTAGGCTCAAAACTTACCTCTTCAAATTAGCTTATGATCAGGTCAGTTAGGTAAAGCTCTAACCCACAGCCTGAAGTAAAGCTGCCTTAGAAGAAACACTGCTGTGGGGAGTACGGTACACTGAGCGCTATCCTGCAAACTTTGTCTTATTATGATACAATATTTATTTTATCTGTAGTCTGTTCATTGCTATTCACATGGTGTTTCCTGTCCCACTCCCCCTCGGAGTGCCTGTCTAGATCGAGCGGAGGAACCCAGCTGAACGGAGGAACCCTGCCTACTGGATTGACAACAAGGACTGGACGGTCTGCGATCTTGGCCCGTCTGCTGAGGGACTCCCATCGGCCCTGGGTCTCTATAGCCTGTCCGTCCATTGGAGTGGATCTCTCCTTCTGTGGTTCTCCCCAAGGTTTCTCATTTCTCCCACCGGGTTTTTGAGTTCCTTGCCGTGCTGGAGAGTGTAAGGACAGGGGACACCCGCGCCGCTCGTTGCCACCCACTGCTGACGCTTATTTGGACATTATGTTTGCCTAGATACTTGATTCGCCTGAGCTTTACATCGTCTTACTGCTCTGTTTTATTGCCTTAATGTTCGGTGCAACTCCTGTTGTGATATCGGGCTATACAAAACCATTGATTGATTGATTGATTAACAAATCTAACAACCAATTCATATTTATATTGGTGAAGTTGTTTTAATATACATTACTAAAATGTAAAAAGTAGAAAAAAGAAGCTGATTTAAACATAATACTGAAAGTTAAATTAAATAGCATTATACACTTTGAACTGCAATAAAGTTAGCTGTGCCCCAGTAGATCCTTCCTGGGTTCATTATTAGTTCATGCGCCATAATAAACTGTCACGCGTCATTTATAGTTCAAGTGTCCGCCACAAAGCCCAAAGTAAAACTTGCTAAAATGTCTATAAACTATTTATTTGTCGCAAATCCCCCTGAGTCATCCCTCAGTCCGGATCACTCTGCTCCTACTTAGGTTCAAATCCTAGCCCTCTCTAAGTCCCAGAGCTCATGTAAGTCACACCAGTGCAGAGTCGCTTCGCCTCTTTATCACCTCCTGCTCTCAAAACTGCTGAGGCAGCCCTGCTTAAACACACGCTCCCCTGACTTAGCCAAGTTCATCTCAATTTCCCACAATTTTCAGTGACTTATTCTAAATTTACTTTTTCCACACTTGTGCTTGGTTTATGGAGAAATCCTCACTATAAGCAACGAAGAACGGCTAGCCCTTTCCCTTGTGACTCTTGTGAAATCACATGGCAACCACCGTCAGCACTTTATCCCTGATCCAGACATAGTTTCCCAAATACATTATTACGACCTTTATTGCAAAAATATGGAACAAAATAGAATACCATATAACAATAGCTAATTACATAATTTCATCTACATATTTCTAATGGCATAATAGAAAGTAAGCTCCTCCAACCCCCAATGAGCTACTTTTACAACAGAATATAACTGTGGGACTGAGGTGGAGTTCACCCTGGACAGTTAGTATCCAAGAAGATGTTTTAACACACTATATAAAGTTTTTACTCCATTTCCACCTGTCAGTGTTTGGGCTTTACTGCAGTGTGCGCCCGGGGACAAGTGCATCTGATTACTCCCATAATACGCCCCTGGTATGGTGGGACAGGATGCCAGATATGCCCAGCCTGTCGGCAGCTACTACCCGCTGTTTCAGTAAAGTTTCAGTAAAGAACAAGATCCCAGGACACTGATATTTCACACTGTCTTCATTTCAACCAACTTGATACAATGTCACACTCACAGCCATCTTTGAGCTTAAAGTGTTTGTGTCAATGTCTCCTGCAGTTTAGCACAGGATACATTATCTTTTAATGTTCAAACTAAAAAGGGTGATGCAGACAGGCACCATTTAGCTTTAGCAAAATAATGTACTCTTGTACCATCATTTACAAACGGGTCTATTTTATTAGCAAATTCTGTACTCCTGTTAAAAGGCAAGATGCAGAGGAAGTTTGAATTCAAGATGCAGAGGAACTCAACTATGTGTAGAAGATGGCAAGTGAAACCACAAATCACAGAGGGACAGCCACAAAACAGTATCATTCTGACCAATCCCAATGAAACGAGTATAGGTTAACTTATATAAGTTCTCGCTATTGCTGGTTCCACTATGTACCGTCTAGAGGCTTGTCACAAGGTTATGCATATGTGATTACCAAGAGTCTAAATTTAGCCCAGCAATTTATCAAATCAGATAGAAGAAAGATGTACAATCAGAGTTTAGGGCTGATCCGCTCCATTATTCAATAAGAAAGCCCCGACGTAATCTAAAGTGTAGCCGTGGAAATTGCTGCAGCGCAGCGATGTTCTTAAAATTAGATCTGTCTTATTTGGCTCTTCTAACGCTGTCTAATGTGCATGTGTATGAATAAATATGACATAATTTTATTGTTCTGCTTGACTCTGCCCAATTTGTGCTCATAAAATGAAATGAAGATTGCCTTTGTGCTTTTTTGCTTTAATGTTCGCATCTGTAATAGACTCTCAGCAGGGACTGCTTCCATTCTGAGCGCACTAATCGAAGCGTTCATATTAATTTTAACTACATCCGGAGTGCCAGGGCAGTAATGTGGAGTGAATACTCAAAAACGAGGCACGTTTTGCCACTAAGTTGCGTTTTGTGTAGTTTTTTGACGCATTAAAGTTGTAAAGACACGTAATGTGTAATAAAATGTTGTGGGGGGAGAGCAGAAGACAGCTAAATCTCTGAGATGCTTTAGTGCAATCTGTCTTGGCTGTTAATAGCCTTGAAATTGAAACAGAGATGTTTTACAGGAGCTCTGCTGGACCTTGATGAGCATTCAAATGTGGCATTACAAACTTTTTAAATAAGAGGTCAAGGGTATATTAGGATGCTCTGAAGTCCATAAAAGATGGATGCAATAAAGGAAGTACAGATACTATCAATAACATTAAGACATGATCACTTTGAATATGGTCACTCACAGCTACCATGAAAAAAGATTTATAAAAATATGTATATCCATTTAGTATTACTGCACAAATGTATAATACAAATAGATTAATGGTTAAAAACTGAAGAGGTCACACAGAATAAAAACTAAAAGTGATTATGATGAGGCTATATCCCCCAACACTGCAGTTTATTAACTAAATAAAATGGTTTCATTCTATACTATGCTAAAAAGTCAGTGGAAAAAACATAATGTTGCAGCACAAATCTGCGCCAGCTTAATGCCCAGAGTGCCTTTATTTTTGCAGTTAGAAAAGTCACTTTATCGACCATGAAAAGCCATTACACAGACGTTATACATACTCCAAAATATGAGTTCTTGAAATATTGAAACAATAGCTGCTGGTGGCAAAGTTAAGCCTTTGCCACCAGCAAATTTCCCTTTCAAACAGACAAATGGCCGTGACCCATTTTCTTCACAAGGGCCTTTAATTTACAGTATCACTGGCACTGGACTTGTAACAAGAGTGGACATCATCCACTCGCATGCCATTCCCAGCCTCTTTGATACAGTGATTTATGGTTTCCAGTGAGGGGACATTGTGTTAAAACATAGCACATTGTCAGTAAGGTCTAAACACTGAAAGGCTGTGTTTGCAATGCCATCATACCAGAGCTAATCCTGCTTGTTGGTTAAAAACAGCAGTGTCAGGTGTCTGATCTGCTCAGTCCACTCTCGGGCCGTGATGACAGGGAATATGTTTATACCAGGGGTTCAACATTCAATAAAACATAAAGGTGATTTTTATGGACTATCAGGGAATTTCAGATATTGCTTTTATAACGAATTAACAATATATATTTTAACTATTACACTGCAACCTTTTTGCCAATGGGATAAGACACTTTCCCTTGTCCTATTGGCATTTTTGTTTTCTTATTTCAAGCCATATTATTTTACCAGTCAGAAATGTCATAAAATAGACTAAACGATGCAGATAATATTAAGTAAATATAGTCAAAACCTCTCAAAATTGTAATTAATTATTTAGGAAATCAAGTAAATTAAATTGATGTTTTTTTGTAGTATGTTGATACTGACCAAATTCACTTCTTCGATCTCTTCCAATGCACTGCACCAACGTGTGTGCTTTGAAAATTAAAAGCTACTCCTGCATTACTTAATGGTCTCTTACTGCCCTCTAGAGTGGAGATATGCTTGTGTTGAAAGTTGAAAGTGTGCACTAAATAAAGCTAATAAAGCTTGCCATCATTTTGTTTTGTACTGTAATTACTTTCTTGTAATTCAACTCGACAGATCATGAAACGAAATATTAACATTAAGAACATTAAGAATGAAAATATGGCAGCTAGCATGTGACAATTCAGTGATGCTTGTTTTTTTTCCAGAAAAAATATCAAATTTGTCCAATTTAGAGTTACTAGAAGTACATGTGGAGGTATGCACTTAAGTTGTCGCCACCCGCCGTTAAGCCAAGGAAGAAGAAGGAGAGAATCTCTTTAAGAGGCGTCAAAACAAAATGCTATTCTTCAAATGATAATCATAATTAGGAAGAATGTTACTGCTTCATAAACGTATGTTAAGACTTCAAAATGAGAGTTGACAGAAATGGAAATGATTAGGAATTTTTTTGGGGAATTTTCAGCAACAACCAGCAGACTTGTTAAAACCTCTGACCGGGTCTCCCCAACACGACGGTGCCTGTGATGCAGGAATCTGTCTCTCGCATAGCTATGTGCTGATGTCTTCTGCGAGGGACGTGCGCTGAGCTGCTGTGATCCGGTTAGTGTCCCCCCAGGTGAGCCTCTGTCAGCTCACAGACAGATAAAGCAATATGAAGAATAACAAAGCCCGGACATATCCCAGAGCTCCTCCCTTCCTCCAGGCAAATGGGCAGTTTGGTATTGCCCAAGACCTGTCAGATCCTGAAGGGCTTTAAAGAGGGGAATAACCTGAAGAAATGAAGGAATGGCCCGGGACACAAAACAGACGTTCAGCCCCGCAACCCCTCTCTGGAAATATGCACTATGTGGTGAACCGGGACAGCCTCAAGTCTCTCAAGGATGAATAGTTTTAGATTTACATAAAGCAGGGAGCATACTCATCATTTACCTTTGAATTTATTTGTGTGCAACTCTATAAATAGATTATACAGTATATATGTGTACATTTACAGTAAAATACTCAATGCATTTTGAAATAAACGTACACATACCATATTTGGCTGCTCCATAAGTATCTATCAGTACTAATGACAAAGCAATCAAATTATGAAATCAGCGTATCATGTGACATAATTTATTTAGGTATATTTTGATTGTCGTATTACTAAAAGTATTTAGTCAGCCAACAATTGTGCAAGTTATCCCACTTAAAAAGATGAGAGAGGCCTGTAATTTTCATCATAGGTATACCTGAACTATGAAGACAAAAAAAGGGGGGAAATAATCCAGAAAATCACATTGTCTGATTTTTAATGAATTTATTTGCAAATTATGGTAGAAAATAAGTATTTGGTCAATAACAAAGTTCATCTCAATACTTTGTTATATACCCTTTGTTGGTCCGATGTTTTCTGTAACTCTTCACAAGGTTTTCACACACTGTTGATGGTATTTTGGCCCATTCTCCATGCAGATCTCCTCTAGAGCAGTGATGTTTTGGGGCAGGCGCTGGGCAACACGGACTTTTAACTCCCTCCAAAGATTTTCTATGGGGTTGAGATCTGGAGACTGGCTAGGCCACTCCAGGACCTTGAAATGATTCTTACGAAGCCACTCCTTCGTTGCCCGGGCGGTGTGTTTGGATCATTGTCATGCTGAAAGACTCAGCCACGTTTAATTTTCAATGCCCTTGCTGATGGAAGGAGGTTTTCACTCAAAATCTCACGATACATGGCCCCATTCATTCTTTCCTTTACACGGATCAGTCGTCTTGGTCCCTTTGCAGAAAAACAGCCCCAAAGCATGATGTTTCCACCCCCATGCTTCACAGTAGGTATGGTGTTCTTTGGATACAACTCAGCATTCTTTCTCCTCCAAACACGATGAGTGAGTTTTACCAAAAAGTTCATTTTGGTTTGATCTGACCATATGACATTCTCCCAGTCCTCTTCTGGATCATCCAGATGCTCTCTAGCAAACTTCAGACGGGCCCGGACATGTACTGGCTTAAGCAGGGGACACGTCTGGCACTGCAGGAATTGAGTCCCTGGCGGCGTAGTGTGTTACTGACGGTAGCCTTTGTTACTTTGGTCCCAGCTCTCTGCAGGTCATTCACTAGGTCCCCCGTGTGGTTCTGGGATTTTTGCTCATCGTTCTTGTGATCATTTTGCTGGACGCCCCAGATCGAGGGAATATCAGTGTCTTATATGTCTTCATTTTCTAATATTGCTACAGTTGATCTCCACCAGCTGCTTACATGCAGATTCAGTCTCAGCCTGGTGCAGGTCTACAGTTTTGTTTGTGGTGTCTTTCGACAGCTCTTTGGTCTTGACCATAGTGGGGAGTGGACTGTTTGAGGGTGGCAGGGTCTTTTATATGATCAGTTCAAGCCATTATCAGTCGAGTGGAGGACAGAGGAGCCTCTTAAAAGAATTACAGTCTGTGAGCCAGATCCTGCTGTTGTTATTACCAAATACTTATCCACCATAATTCCAATGTGATTCTGGATTTTTTCCTTCTCATTTTGTCTCTCATAGTTGAGGTTTACCTATGATGAAATTACAGGCCTCTCTCATCTTTTAAGTGGGAGAACTTGCACAATTGTTGGCTGACTTAATACTTTTTTCCCCACTGTATTTTGGAAGATTAGAATCAGAATCAGAATCAGAATCAGAATGGGTTTTATTGCCATGGTTTGAGAACAGGTTCACAAACTAGGAATTGAACTAATGGAACTAAGGAATAGTTGAACTAAGGAATTGAACTATCATTAACTAATGATAGTAAGAACTGAAAAGCCAAGTGAGTGAATGGCTCCACCTTCTCTGATGCTGAGCGATTACGGCGAATATTCTATTTTCCGGACTATAAGTCACACTTTTTTTGGCTGGGGACTTATACTGTATATCAAAATATATAATTTCACATGTTTGTTATTTTCACACTGACAGCCGCGAAAGGGCACTCTCTAGGCTTGTGTACCAGTATCTGCTACTCCTGTACCACTGAAAATGCATTTTTTTGCTGGTGCGACTTATACTCCGGAGCGACTTATGTCCCACAAGTGGGAACCCGAACCATTTTTAGTGGACCGTGGGCCGGTTGTTTTTGATCATCGGCCTTATAATTAATGTTTGAATACACAGTTCTCTGTAATGAAATATTGTGGTTTTGTTTTTTTTAATACCGTATTTTCCGGCCTATTAGTCGCACCAGCCACAAAATGCATAATGAAGAAGAAAAAACATATATAAGTCGCTCCAGAGTATAAGTTGCACCCACAGCCAAACTATGAAAAAAGTGTGACATATAGTCCGGAAAATACGGTAAATGCCCCTTGTTTAGGCAAACTGTAAAATAATTGCAGAGTAAGTTATTTTTATTTGGATTCTGGACTGATCGGTTAAAGGTGAGTCATTACTTCAACTTTGTTTTCTTTTGTTATATTATCTTTGCACTCATCTGAAAGAAGTCAATATTTTGATAACTACAACGTGAAATCAAGGGCAATAGGCACATTTTGTTTTTAAGTGGATTCACTAACTTTAGTGTATATAATATCACATCTGGGACATTATACACTGGCCTGCTTTTATTTCTCATTTGGTGGTGGTATTTTGGCCTGGTTTCTGAGTGACCATCCACATCGGGCGCAGTGTCGGACGCCTCTGGGGTCCTTGAGCCATCTGTTGGAGGTCCCGCTTTAGCAGAGGGAGATATGTGGCGGTTTTCTGCTTAATTAGGTCCAGTAAACAGGCACTCATCAAAAAGCAGCTGCTAACGTGGCCATTAACACACACACACACATATACAGTATATACAACAGGCAGGCAGGGACACTGGTAATGACTGAACCAATTTTAAAGACTTTGTAAACTTTTTTACCTTGACCGCATGACATAAAGGACGTCCCATGTGGCTATAATGTTATGAATGAGGGGCACAAGTGGTGGTCAACCATTACATGTGGGCCTATGGGCATTCCTGCACCGTTACTGAGCGGGCTGTGTGCGCGAGCAGCTACTTGCCACATTATCACCTCCGATGAATCACAAGGAGTATATGGGAACACCAATGTTTAACAGCGCACTTCTGGATCTAAAAAACACAACAAACCAGCGGGAGCGAGTTTCCTTGTTTGCGAATTCACACACAACAAAGTAGTAAAACTGGAGGGAAATATACTTAACCACACATGGATGTTTGCCAAATTTCCATAGGGCATTAGCAAACCAACTGGTGCAGCCTCATTAAAGAGCAGAGAAACCTATAACCATTAAAAGGCCATTAGGCAGCATGTAATTTTGTGGAACTAAACGGCGGAGAGTAATCAAAAGCACATGAAGCCCAGCTGGCCGACTGGGCAAACTGTTTCGATTAGGGACGAATCCATCATAGACAATGGCAGCTTTTTGGGGGTCAATTTGCCTCTGTCACTTCCACTTTTAGCTCCTTCACTGCCTGCACTTGCATGATTCGGCGTCATTATTATAGGCACATCTGGACTCACTGAGATCTCTGGGTACACCTGTATGAAGGGTCTAAATGGGCTGGAATATTGAGTAAAATGGAAGAAAAAAAAAATCCTTAAAATGTTTGGTTACTCTACACACATACATTTCTCTCAACTCGCATGTATCCCACTTGGGTGGAGTGCTTTTCAACTGCAAATAAGGGCGACTGGTCCTCATGCTGCGACAACAAACAACACTAATGCAAACTATTTTAATGGAAGACGGTACCAAAACATAAGTTAGATGAAGAAGAAATGTACTTTATTGCTAATACCTTGTGCTATTTGCTCTAATCACTACCAGCCAAACAAAGAATAGAAACATCCCTCGCTCAATAAAGGACTTTTAACTACATCATCAAAGTGCTCGACATTGCATTTTATTTCAGTTCCATGTCTTCACGGGTTTTGTCCTTGAGGAGCACCTAATTGTTGTTGTTTTTTTTACTTTATCTGGACCCACTGATGTGCTCTCCCCATCATGCTTTGAATAATACAGATTAGTTTGAACAACATGCCCCATGACTCTATAACTTGACCCAAATCAAAGAAAGGAAGTATAGTTCTGTTAGCCTGTTTTGTATGATTTAGCTCAGAAGATAATCAGCATGCTGTATACTAAAGTACTATAATCGTTGAAGGTTTTTTAAATATCATAAAACGACCAAATCTGTGCCTCAAAGTGTTCTAAGCTTCTAAGAACTACTAACTTCACCATGTTCTTCTGCTAGCTTCATGAGGCATATTGTGACTGCGAGGCACAAGCCAGTGATGAAACTCCAGAGTGATGAAAAGAGCCCCACTGCTGGTCAACTAAATCCTCTCCATGTTCCACAGGTAATAAACAGAGGGGAGTCAGGTGAAAACGGCAGCTCGAAGCTCATTAGGGCCTTGGTGTTACACTCATTTTGGCACTTCACACACTCGCTGCACTTTTGATGTTGGGCAGAAACGTGGTGAGTTTCTTCAAGTTCAGCCCTCAGATCAGTTCGCCCTCACAGATGTGTGAATTCTGACTATGATTGCTTAAATATGGAGCTGACCAACTATTCCCTACATTCTATTTGGTAAAAGGACAAGGTTATGCACGTCAATAATAGCATGGGGATGGCAGTGCGATAGTCTGAGTGTCAGCCAGGCCTTTAGACCAGAGGATATCCTACTCTAATGAACAGCTTAAAGGGGGGTATTATGTAAAATCGACTTTTTCAAGCTTTATATCATGTTATTATGTCATTCCCTCATTAAACACATGCCTGGAGTGTTGCCTTGGCTCATTCACATATTTTTGAGTAATCAGTAAAAACTTAGACGGCAGCCATTTTAGGTGTAGCTATGCCTCAGTCCTCCTAGGAACGCCCCCACCTCCTGGAGACGCCTCTGGACCTTTCGTCACCAGCCAAGCCACCAACCACTGCTCCTCAGCTCAGCAGAGCCCCCTCCCCGGCACAGCAGTGTGCTGAAGGGGGCGTGTCGGAAAGCTTCTTAAAGAGACAGAGGCCTATTTCAAGACGTTCAGTACAGCCATTTTGAGAGAGAATTTTATTCAAGGCAGTTATTTTAATTTACTGCATATACAGACCAACAGAAGGTTACGTCATCATTGTAGTATGCTATAGACTGGTGCTATGTGATTGAAAAAAGCATAATACCCCCCTTTAATGATTGGGGTTAAGAAAGTTTAACATGTTGTTCTTTAGAGTATATTATGTATCTGACAAGAATATATTATATTATATTTTTCATTGTCCTGTTGTGCACTTTTCCTGAGGTGTTTGAAGCCTTTCCAATTCCAAACAATAAATATTGTACCACTACTAAACCACTATTGAATCCATATTAAAAGGATAGTGGTAATTGATCTACATTTTGACATCAGACTATGCCACATCTTCTCCTTAATAAGTTGAAGTCTTATATGAGCTATTTGTCTATTGTTGGAAAACTCCAATGGAAAACTTGAGCCATAATTTTGTGTTTATCTTCTGTCTACCTTGGTGAGAGTATCAATGTGCAATGGAACAACTCTTGGTCTCTCTCTCCCCCCGCCCACTCCCTGTGTCTGTCGGCTGTCTCTTGGCTGCGTCAGGCTCTTAAGCCCCTGACTTGTCTGATTTACAAGGATGAAAAAGGGGAGTTAAGATGTTAGTCGATGAACTACAGCCACGCTTGGCTTTCAGGGCTCTCCTCGCTCCTCCATAATAGTATTTTACAACCGACCCGACATATCCAGCAGAGCATATAGCTTTGGGTCTGACAGGAGAAGGGGTCCCCAGCCAAAAGAGAGGAAAGTGCCAGCAAGTCACGCTGTCCCAGACAACAAGCCATCACCAGACAAAACTCCCACAAGAAATGAACTGCAGTCAAGATGTTCAGATTACTGCAAATAAGATCGGAAATAAGAAAAATATATTTTATTTACTCCATGAATTTGCCCCTCCTCCTCAAGATCCAGGAAACGTGACATTCGAACACTCTCCCAGAAGATAATGCAGAACCTATTCCTTCATTACTAATTGTTTATTTGATTGTTGTAAATTAAGTGTAAATATGCTACACAATTTCATCTACAATGACTACAAACAAACTTCGCTTTCTATAGTCCACCAGACCTTCAACAGCAAAGTGAGATACTCCCAGTCCCCACTGACCATCCCAACATCATTCTCTAAGTCTCTCCATCTCTCTCTCTCACACCGCAGATTTATTCCATCTCTCCAGCTCACCTTGTGATGTCTGGGACTCTGAAAGGCACCACTATGCAGCGCGCTCACACTCACTACATCATCTTTGGAGCTAGAAACACAGTAACCCAATATGTGGAGTTTCCCCTTCGGTTTGTTGGATTTCCCATAGCCACCCTTACGGTCTAGCTTTGGCTCCAGCCCCATGATTCAAACCAAGACAGGAAAGACTGAGGCGAGACGTGTAATCCATTACTACAGAGCGGAGGAGGGAAGAAGAGGAGAAGGAAGGTGTGGGGGTGAAGTGGGATGGAGAGAGGTGGCAGTATGTCAGATGTTTGAGAGAGGAAGGCAGCAGTTGATGGCTTTCAGCTTATACGTCTTCATACATGTCTTTAGGACTAATCATTTTAAAGTAAAGTAGAGATGTCAGTGCCATAGAGCAAAGCTAGTGTGTCGTAACAACATGGCAAGATCTAGCAAGAATATGTAACGCCACTTCTATGTCATTGACAATTAGCCGTGCAAAAAATAATAACTCAGGAATGGAGGGTCAGATCATTTATGATTACTATCCCCTAGTGGGAACAAAGAGACTGAACAAAACAACCACATTAACCAATATAAGCCCAGTTTTATTTTTACAAGATTGAATTTACCTTAATTTTAGAACTGTTAACTATTCTTCTCAAAGGTTTGGGGACAAGATTTACTTTCTGAACAAACAGACCCTGCTCACTGTTGCGTATTATGCAAATAATGTATCATTGGGACTTCCATCAAGGCATTGCATTGCTGACCTATGTATGCGCTGACCCCTTGTGGACTTTTGTACCAGTCAGGATTTTGAACTTTTAGCTCTGTTCTCATTATTTTCGCTAGTGATTTGTTGCTTGACTGTCTTGAGATGACCACAGTCAGTGTGAAGCACCGCTCCTGAAGACACATTCTGACAAGCTCAGACCAGCCTCCTTTGCTACAGAAGCCCCCTGCCGCGCTGTGACTTGTCAGCTTTTATTTATATCTGTGGAAGGAGAGGTGGGGAAAGCTGAGATGATGAGGGGTAAAGATATGCACCCAACACATACTGGGACATGAGAGCCCAGAGAGACACCGCTGCACCTGCTGCGGCCACTGCACGCAAGGCTCATCTCCACAAACACCTCATACATTATCCCCCACGTTTATACATGAGCCTTTTCTGACTCTACGCTGAAATCCAGAAAGAAAGTAACTTAGTATATTTATGTGATAGTGATAATGCCCTTTGCATTGGTGATATTCAGATAACTATGAAAACAGTTTGGGGAACACATTTCCATTATTTTATTTTTAAAAATTAACCCAATTAAAGCATTTGAGTGTTGATATACAATTGTATTCATTTGACAAATTGCAGCGCTATGTTAAAGTATAGACAATCTGTACATTCACAGCATAAAAACACCTAAGCTTGTGGTATAAAAAGTGAACATACTTATGGCGCTAAAACGTTGATGTTTGTTGGGTCTTGAGGCAGTTACTACGCAGACCCAACACAATTACACAACCTCAGTTTATGATTATTATTTTGTTTCATGGTTGTAGGTAACACAAAATATTTCCCAATGCACCATGAATTGTTAATGCTAATAATGAAATGGTGAAAAAGTGGTAACCAACCCCACTTAATCTAATGTTTATTGTTTATAGTTTTGAACAAAAAAAAAAAATCAATTTTGAAATGCCTTGCGCCAAAAGAGTTGATTATACATGAGTCTAGACACAATCAGTACCAATTATCTCAGCTTTAATATGCATAATTTGACAATCTTGGAAAAAACTTTTGGACAACTGCATAGGCTACATTGCTGACTGCTTAATCTGCAATCTCACAATCTAAGCATGCCACATCCCATTTTCAGAGCCCTCTCTCTTTTAACAGCACCCGACCGCCTGCATTACAAATACAAATCACATACTGATAGCAATCTGTTTGGCTTTAGTTACATGCATAAAGCAGAGTTTCGGTATGTGGTCATTCGTGGTATGTTCCACGGGTGTTATGGGAAAAAGTCATTACCTGTCTGGAGATTAGAGTCAGTGGGTGGACGAATGGTGGACAATTTATTATTTTAAAATGTGGTTATTTTATGTTTATGTTCCTCTCTTTGAAATGTAGTGCAATTTAATCACACAAAATGTAGTTGAAAAACTAGAGAAAGTCAAACAATAAACATAGAAGTTAGAACGCTAATATATTTTGAAAGAGGTATTTATTTAAAATGCAATCTTGGACGCACTACAGATTATGTGAATGATCAAAAAGGACATTTCACTCTTGCCTTTTAAGCAGGGCCACGTTCAAATAAATAGACAAGGCAGGCTGAAGTTTAAAATCACATACAGATGATGAGGGCTGATGTTCTCAGTCACACGCGGTGGGAGCCGTGTGCTGCGTTCAAGAATATAAATGGAGTTTTTAATTGTTTCTGACTCAAGACTGTGGGCTGGGTCTGCCTAAAGCCAATTAGGAGAGCGCAGGAAACAGTGAAGGATTGTCTGCGGAAAAGGGCTATGACTTTCTGAGAGGCAGGCAGACAGTATAGGCTTGTGTGCTTATGTGCATGTAATATGTGTGTCTATGCGTGCTTGTAAATACCGCTTCTTTCCAGACTGCGTACGCATGAGTGCGAGTGTGGAGGAAGAAAATGTCATATGGCATATCTGATTACGTCTTACAATGTTTTTGTACAGTATTGAGCTCTTTGCCTCCCTTCCCTGACACAGAGAGCCCAGGCCTTTGCTGGAGTATCTGGAGATTGAAATCAGAGCCAGAAGTCTGGTCGGACTTGGAAGACAAACAGAGGGAAACTGCGATGCAGAAAACCAGCTCTTTGGTTTTATGTGACTTATGTGGTGCTTGAATTTCACCCATTGTTTTGCATCGTCAAAACACTGTCTCGGGATGAAGAGAAACGTGGTCAGAGAATTTACAGAACACTCGGCCAAATATGAAACTCGTATACAGTTTGTGAGGTCTGTATCCTGGTGCCATCTGCGCCAGGGCCAGGGTGAAGTTAGGAAGTCGTCACACGCGGGTTCCCAGGCTGTTTCTAGCATTCTACATCACAGACACATAATCTCCCACCATGTACTTGCGTCTACCCACAATGCTAAGCTTTTGTCACGCAGTTATGTTTGGCCATGGCTGAGATATGTTCTTTAAAGCTTAGCAATTACATCAAATTACTCAAAATCCTAAAGGAAATACATTCATGCATGTGGCTGTAATGTGGAGACAGTTTAAATCCTTGCCAAGGACAAAGGGGTTATGAAATGAGTTACTGTGTTTCTTTTGGTACAAAACTGATGATATTATGAAAAAAAAATGAGTATAATATCTCAAACCTACTGTAAACTCTACCATCCTGACACAAGCCTGTTTTATATATCCAGGCTTCAGTCTAGAGGAACTAACGTAATCACAATTTAATGACAATATGTATGTCCTCTCTATTATAGTTTAAAGTAGTTCAAAATGTTCTAAAATGCAGCATCTCATATTGTTTAGCATTTCACATTTCAGTCGTTTCTCAATTATTATTGTTTTAAAATATAAGGTGCTGTTGTAGTTTTAATTGCAATCCTCAAAGCTATAAGATATTTCCAAAAAGCACCAGCACAAACAGTAACATACAGTTTGATCAAATGCAGATTCCACAGCTACATTTTTGGTACTAACATTGACACAAACAAACTGAAAACTACATGGCTGCTATTGTAATTTCAGCAAGCACACAGCAGCACTAAACAGGAGCTAAGGTCACGATTTATACTTCATATGTTTACAATGCGGTGCTATTATAAATAATGAGGTCCCTGAGGTTTGCATGCTGACAGTGCAGAGGCTGTTAGTAGAGCCAGGTAGTAAGCTCCCTTGTGGCAAATAAGGGGAGAGTGCACCTATTTCACAACTTCTTCTCAAAAGCAGATGTATTCAGTGAAATTAAGAGTGTAAATACATATGCAGTGGGGAGCCGTTTGACTCAGTATAGCTGCTTATACTAGTGTATGCCTAAGGGTCTGCAGCAGTGGGCATGTGTCACCCATATATTCCGTTGTGTTGTCCGGTTTGGTGGAGGGGGGAGTCTGGGAAAGGCGCACAGGCAGAAGACCTGATTGGTTGGTGAGGCTGCCAGCTGGTGAGGGCTAGTGTTTAGTGTGTTGATCAGACCATCAACAAACTGATAAGCGGACAGGAGAGGGTGGGGGGCTCAGTCGTCCAGTCCACCTTCTTAGGTTTTTGGAAGAATTTGAAGTTTAAAGGGATGACGGAGGTTGATTAGGTAGCTACTGACCATATTGTAATCACTTTATATAAAAGTCCAGAGCAAATACATTTTGCAAGAAGAATCTAGGTTTGATCCCCACACGGGGCCTTTCTGTGTGGAGTTTGCATTCTCCCTGTGTCTGGAAATTGGCCCATGTCTACAATCCGATGTGGCGTGTTTGCATGCATGAGACCTATGTGTGTTCATTAATATGCACCAACCAACCAACCAAATAAATAAGTATAGGACAGTGTTTCTCAAACTTTTCAGACCAAGTACCACCTAATGAAACATTTGGCTTTCTAAGTAACGCCTTATGAAATGTTTTTCATATAATAAGTTATAAGTACCACAAATCCTAGATCAACATCAAATCCGGACTAAACTGGGTCTAAAAACAGTTTAAGATGTCTTAAATACTTAAATGCATTAATAAGACTTTAATTGATCTTTAATAAAGACTAAAACTGCAGAAGACCCTGAATGCCACCTGTGGGAGTCCAAGTACATGTATCATAATCATCATTACATCTGACTGAAAAGTATAAAAAATCCATTCCCTACGATGTAGGGTGTATGCCCATGTCGTCTCACCTCCATTCTTCCAGTTGACTTTTCCTGGGCGCTGTGTGCATCTGGCCGTGGGCTTGCTCCGGTCTCACTCTGGGCGAGGCAGCCGCGCCTGGGGCTCTTTGGAGAAAAGCCTCTGCTCACCTGCTCCAGTCCTGCTGCTGCTGCCGCTTCTGCCGCTGCTGCCGCTGAGAGACACACAGGAATAAGCCAAACCAGGACTTAGGATTCAGATGATAAGACGTAGTATAGAAAGATTTCTGTCTTTTTAAGGGATTGAGTTTCCGATTGTTTACTTTAGTATTGTCCATGATGATACAACAATCACACTAAGCTTCTTTTCATAAACATCACATTTTCAAATATTTCAGTTTACGTAACATGTAACACTCCAAACATGGTAGTTTGTTATGCATTGGCAATACATGTTAAAATGACAAATATCTCCATGGTGCTGGGACATCCGTGACGACCTTGTAACTGCAGTTACTTAGAGGGAAAAAGCGTGTAGTGAGGTTGGCCAGGCTAGGTGTATTTATGTTTCTCTAAAGAATCATTTTCTTTTCAAACTATTTCCTCGATGAATTTTCATTTGAATCTGACATTTACCATCTTGAGATAAAGACATAACAACCAACCAACTTAATGTCTTTATAAACCAATACTTATAAACCACATTGGTCTATAATTAGGCTGTTTATTCAATCACAACAATGAAGCAAAGTGGGTGTATTTGTTCTTGTAACAGTGCTCAATGCATCTCCATATCTCAAAATAAATGGAAAGCAGTTACACATCTACATTCTAACACGTCCTAAATATAGTAGAACTCCATTGCACTACATTAGAGTGTCAATTTTGGGGGCTATAGCTTTGTAAAACAGAAAGGACACCCGGACAAAGACAAATTGATGAGTAGAGTGGAGAGGGGCAGAGTGGGAAGTGAGATAATGAAGACAACATAAAGTGGCTGTGTGTGAGATGGCTTCACATAATAAAATAGATAAAGTGCATGCATTCACCCAAGACCACAGTGCTGCTGCTTTTATAGCAAAATGAAAACCCCACTTTCATTTTAATTCACTGTTCTTCCTCTTTTCTGCACACTCAGTTGTAATCTAATTTAAAGTGGCACAAAGTTGCGTCAGATAAATAAAGTGAAGCACAAAACGAATAATGCAAAAGTCCCAGTTTTTGATGCAAACATCGTATTTAAAGATTTCTCCAAGCAGCAAGGTCTAGCTTTTGTTTCAGGGTGCTGTGGTCTGATGAAAGAGCCTTGGGATGTGTTTGTGAGTTTGGTGGCAAACATACTGTAAATGTCAATGCATTCATAAGACTAAACCGCACACCTTTTGGCCATGACAGCAAAACTGGATTGTCACATAAAAAAAACAACACATATGAAAAGATCTTACTCATTAAGCAATCGTGTATCTGCTGCACAATTAGACTATGAACCAGGAATGCTATGAAGTATTATCAAGTGAGAGATCTAACACACGAGAGAGAACTGACCTTCAGTAACACGCATCACTTCATCAGCTCCACCTTCAGAGCGCTGCAGGGCACACACTGGCGCTGGTGCAGGTGGGCTGGACCAGGCAAGGCACAAGTAAGAACAATAGTAAAACACCAAGTGAAAGGATCTCTGTGGAATTGGGACAAAAATGAAAACACATGTATGTTTGAGGTATAAACATTCTGAATAAAAATAACAATATTTTTTAAATATTAAAAACGTGGTGAATGGGGAATTGCATAAATTAAGTAAAATAAATATACTAGAAAAAACAAAACAAAAATGAGACGGGTAAGAATTGCAGAATGAAAAGACTAGACGAGATCTATTTTGCAAGTCAAGTGAAGTTGGACTAATTTGCATAAAGTAGTATCAAGAGAAGGCGGCGGCAGACAGTGATGATACAGATCTCAGAGTCAGTCCTGGTTCATGTGAGCCCTGCAGGGAGCAGAGAGTCTTTTGTGGCTTTGATATTTGCTACTGGCTGTAATTCAGTAAGACATACTGTAGATGTGTGATTGTTCTGCTGGAGTTTGGCCAGTACAGTGACAGTTTGGACAGAATACCAAGGATTATTGAAGTGTAGATATTAATTATTACAAGAGAGAGATACAGGTGAAACTCGGAAAATTTGAATGTCGTTCAAAAGTTGAACTTTAAGTTCAACGTAAAATGTGAAACTAATATATGATATAGATAGATAGATACAAAGTGACATAATCTCAAGCCTTTCTTTGTTATAATTTTAATGACTATGGCTTACAGTCCATACAAGTTGAGCCATAAAAATCAAAATTATAACAAATAAAGGCTATACATATGTCACTTTGCATGCAATGAGTCAGTCATATATTAGTTTCACTGTTTAAGTTGAATAACATACGACATGAATGCACTTTTTAATTTTTTGACTTTCACCTGTATTAGATATTACAATAGCGCATTATCGACTGTGAAATTAGCTCACATCCACAGCAAAATAAATATAATTTTAAAAACGCCAATATTGTGGTAAGAGACATTATTCTAATCTTTGTATGTATTGACACGGACAAACACGACAAACTCTGGACCCTGTTTGCTCCATCACCTTGAATCCCAGTTGAACCTCTCCACAGACCCGTTGACCTGCTTTCCAAGTCGTGCCACCTCTGGCTGAGCAGCCGTGCAGTCTTCTTTGAGTCTGTGAAAGAGAGAAGTCATGCCCATAGGGAGCGCTGGTCTGGCCCTCGTGTGCACTCGCCCTCCTCTGTGACCTTTCACTCAAGCCAGCAGCCGGCAGATATCATACCGTGGATCAAAGACACTTCTGCACCTGGACCGCACAACAAGAATACACACCACTATTACACATTTGTACAACTTGAGGTATTTTATCACAAGAGAGAGAGGCACATGGTATACAAACTCTTACAAAGGCAGCATATGCTTTTCTCATTCACCTGTACACTACAAAAACCCAATTACCCATGCAGTTTTGAGAGACAGAAGATGGGCGCGATAGGGAAGGAGAGGGAGGATAAGACGATGAGAAAGTCGCCCGGAGCCAAAAGCCGGCTTGGTTTTCAAGAAGAGAGTCATCCAAGCTGCCAGTCTGTGTGTGTTCTTTGAGAAGGTAATCCTCTCCCCTCTCCTCTCCAGGCAGATATGATGTCCCATGTTGTCTAAGGCAAAGTGTGGCATGAATGGAGCAGATGAGGGGATTGGAGATCTTCAGTTGTCATTGGATTCATTAAAGCTATTCTCATTTCAGTTTATTTTACTGTATTTCATTTGGAGATTGTTAAGAGGGGCAGATGTCAGACAGAATTTGATTTCTCAAAATCAGCCGAAAGGTTTAGTATAATAGTATTATGAATTCTTTGAAGAATAATGTGTAAAAAGACAATTGTGATGCTGCATGGTACCTTTATGTGTAAACAAGATCACGACTAAGGTAAAACTGTGTAACCACTGCGAGACATGGTCAATTTACACATGTGATCCAGTGACTCTTTTGCAGATAATGGAGGCAAAAGTAAAGTTGTCACATGTGGACTTTTTTTTTAGTTCAGTGAAAATGCTAAATCCATTGAACTCAGAATTAACTAAACTATTCAGACGGCTCCAGATGTACACAAAAACTCACGTCTTTGTGAGTTAAAAAAAAAAAGAAGCTTATTGGTATAGCCTATTTGTTCAATTTAACCATTACTTTCTGAGCCATCGTTTTGTAACAGAGCAACAACAACTATTGCAGCAAAAACATGGCCATCTTGACCTTAGTAAAAACAGATGCTATCGATTACTATTAAACCCAGCAGGAGAATCTAGGATTTACGCTTGTTGAGTCACCCTTAATGTCAACATAAGTTCACATGTAGCTTGTGTATGCGAGCGTGCATGTCTTAAATATACACTTGAATCCGTACAGGTGTTACTGTGTGCATGTGTGATCATGTAAAGCAGCTGTGATGGGGCCTGGTCTTTGGGTGGTCTCACACCCTCATCCATAAATTATTACTGCACACTGCTGCGGCAGCAGTGGCTGGCCTTGATGTGGGTGCAGGGTAGGGTAACACACTTTGGCAGAATGCATTACTGTCTACAACATTATTTTTCTTCTTTTCTTTTTTTTTACATGTGACAGATATCTTTCAAATCATTGTCTCTTGTGATAATTATTAAGACTGTAATTATGTTTCTTGAAATCCAAGTTGCGTCTCGCCCAGTACGAACACACTGCGGAAGGCAGTCAATTCCGTGACATATTCTTTATAAATAAAATGTCCCTTCTGTTTAAATACAAGTCAATCATATTAGACAAAACGTCTTTGTAGTAAAACGTTTTCATTTTCAAAAATTAAAATTGACTGGTACACAAGTAGATTTGGATTCTCAATTATTAATCTATTGCAAGATGGTGCCAATTAGCTTGTTGATAAAGATCTGCGCTTTCCTTAAAAAGCTGTAATATATTAAAAAAACAATACATTTCACTGACTGGAAAATACAGCAATTCAAAATCATAATTATTACATGCACTCCAATTTATTACGATCTGATTGAAAACAATAGGACCATGTTTAAACAAACTAAACTGCTTACTTTGCAGGCAATGATAAGGATAAGTCGCTGTCAGTATGCATGATTGTTGTCATAGCTCATAGCGCTAGTGTAAAGCTGGTTGGCTAGAGCTATGAACTAATGATGTCAACATCCAAGAATCATATCTTAATTGCAATGTTTATTTTACATGTTTTTCCTACTAACTTAAACAAATCGTGCATGTTCGGAAGGAATGTGGTTTGTCTGGAGATTGTGGGCCCCTGTTAACACAACACTGGTGCACTTCACATAGCGGTTGGTCAGCGGCAGAATACGCACAACTGAGTTAAAGCTTCTTTTTTTTTTTCAAGTCAGGTACAATGACTGACTGTCCTTCATTTTTTTAACGTAAACAAAGCATTGATAAAAAAAATTGTAGATACGAGCAATGCAACAGACACAAAGGGCCTGATTAACTAAGCGTTTGCACACGTGCAAACACGATAATCTGTATTAAAGTGGAGCAAAAAGCAAGTGCATTTGAGATCCGCGACGCTAATAAACCCCAAAAGTCCACAGCACAAATTTAGCGCATGAGATCTAATGAATATGTAAACCAGGGTGAAATGCAAATCATACTGTTAAGCAGGTGCTGTCCAATTTATCACGACTGTGTGCACCAAAAAGTAGCATGTTTGAGAAGCAGTTGATAAAAATTTCCCTCAAGGCTCTCAGTTAGGAATAAGAGCAGTAGCAGTTTTTCTCTGCCTCTGACTGAAGGACAGATTCACTCTCCTGTTCACTCCCTCTGCTGCCCCCTATTGTGAACATATGTATTTGATATTGTGTTAACTATTGTCTTTTTGCACAAGGGGTTTGAGAGAAACTAAATTTAGATGATCTGTATGTGTTTTACATGTCGTAGAATAGACAATAAAGCTAACTAAACGAAAACAGAAATATTGCGTTCGAAAGAAACCACTGAATGACCCTCGATGACCTCTTTAGACTGTTTTTTAACTTCATTCGGCATCATTCAGTGTTGAGTCGAATTTGGTTAAATTGCTCCATATGTTTTTAGCCTGCAGTTGAGCCACAAAAGGCGTCTACAGTGGAAATAGAAAACAATAGTCTCAAGTGAAACTAATTGGAAAGTCACTCGCCCGCCGCATGATAATCTAACCCTAGCCGTGCAATAAAAAACAGGGCCTCTTTCTCATAGGCTGACATCAGTTGTTTTGACTCCGGCTGAAACCAAATGGAATACAGTGTTCGCATCTTTCGCTCTTGGTGAAATCCCGAACTTCAGAACCAATTCAAAACATGGCAGCCAACCAAGGCATCTACTGTGCAGCGGAGTATTATCAAATTCCCAGCGATACTTCCCCCGCCACTTAAACTGCAACGAAAGTCAAGGTAATGAGCTCAACTGAGTAGGACACAGGATCATTTTGAAGCGAGGTAAAGATTGAGAAAGCACAAGAGACATGCAAAAAGCCTCTCAGATTGTATAACCTAATCTTATAAGAATAAAGCAGTCCAAACACATTCAAAGATACTTCTAGTCCAAGTTCTGAGTCTCATTGGGAGTTAGAGCATTATTGTTACGCCAAGGTTTTATAAGCTTTTGGACATTGAATATGCTTGCAAGAATCCCTTTATAGCAAAACTGTATATTGCATTTTGGCAGTGTCAGTGTGTTCCCAAAATACTTGTTCAATACAGTGCTATCTTAAAGCTAAAAAATATTAACTTATGTCTGTCGTTAAAGTCTATTGGAAAGCTCCCTGTGCTTGTTTTGAAAGTTCATCCTAGGCAACAGATGTTGTTCATTCAGCCTGGCCGTGCTGAGGAAGAGCAACCAAATCGTGTTTTTTCAGCCCAAATAGCTCACGCACAATTAGCCTGCCGGGGAGCTGTATGCACTGGCACGTTGCTGTGGTTCCCTCTTTGTTTTCTTAATAATTAGCTGTGTTTTCACTGGGGGATTTGTGTGTGTTTGGAAGCAACCTTTCAAGGCTGTCTCATCAGGTCCCCAGCCTGTCTGCGCTCCTTACAGTATCCCCTTCTGTCTCTATGGTGAAGATCAAGTTACCTAAAAAACACTGTGAAAATTACAGCGAAAAAATAAAAAAAAATAAACTGGCATTGCATATCTAAAATAACTTACAGTAGATGTAATGCCTGTCATTGCTCATTAGTGCTTCAAAATGACTATAAAGTTGTAAAAATTCTTCATCAAATAAAAGTTAAAGAAGCATTGAGGGGAGGTGCTCTCATTGAAACTGCGTTAAATACGGCTATAAAGTAAAACAGGCTTGTGTTTAACCAGCGGTGGTCAATAGGCTGAGCGTGAGCCATTCCTATTGATTCTCACCTGCTTCTCGATCACCTTGACCTGCTGCGGTCTGCTTACATAACCCCTGTTAATTTAACCCCATTGATAACCACACAGCCCTAGCCTACATGTCTGCAACAGTGGCCGCTCTGTGCTGCGGATGCCTGGGTGACTCTGTTTTGGATAGCAGGGTGGGAAAAAGAGGGTACTACTTAGCTTAAAGTTTGTAGATAAGTGTAACTATAAGCACATTAATTAAGAAAATGTATTGCATAATGAATTACAATCGAATAGAAATGGCAATTTTAAAGATTACAATTAGCAAATGGACATGGGTGCGTTTATTCAGCTAAATATCCAGGCTCTATGGGGTCATATCCTGTTGTTAAGACCAGTGGTTTTCAACTGGTATGATATTGGGACCCACCATTACCCTGGGATACCAAGCTGCGACCCAAAATTGAAGCCCTGAGTTTGTCATATATAATGTAAAATACATTTTTCTTATAGATTATTGTTGAATAAGCATTAAACAAGCCAAAAAAGCTGAGATTATGATCAAAACAACGCCATTGCAGTCATTTTAACAGAGTCAGGTAGTCTATACTTTTTAACACACATATTAAAAGAAATATTTTATGGGAAAGGCTCACAACCCAGACGCTACCATGTGGGGCATCAGGATTGTCAACAACTTATCAATTAGACGGGCGGGGTATGAGTCCCGGTGACATTCACTATGTTGTCTTCCTTCTGTGGACCCACCACCTGCAGGAGGAGCCATAAGGGCTGGTGCAATGTGATTTGGGCAACTCCAACAGCTGCCCCACGACCCGGCAACGGACATGTGGAAGAAGATGGATGGATGGATGGCTCACAACCCACTAAAAACGGTTCTGCGATCTACTTTAGAGTCCTGACCCACCAGTTGAGAACTATTAGACTACTACAAACATATTCTGAAATGATCACCCATATACTATCAATGTAAGGACTGTTTTTCTCAAACATGGCATGCAATAACAACAACAAAACATGGCTTTAAGGATTCCCATTTTTGTGAGTTTTAAGTACTATGAGACTAATTACAGTAATTGATCCACTATCTTGACAACAGCTGACTGTGCCATGCGCCTGCTGTCAGTGCCACTGTGGGATCACACCTGTAAAGACTGGCAGGTTGATAAACGATGTTGCTTTAAACTTTTGAGACAGACATTTTTGCAAGCCACTGTTTGTCCTCCATTGAAGTATAATAGCGTTCTGTGAAGGCCCTCACGCCCGGGACACAGGGTTGTCCTCTGTCTGCTATATATGAAAGGAGGAGTAACTAGCCCTCTATTAGCTAATGATACATTCGGCTTCGATTTACCATAATAGGACAGAGCAGGCCCCTCACATTAGGCCTGGCATTTCCTACGCGACTGCTTGGGAAACTTTCTCACACAGCTCACACCAGTCAAAAAAATATATCACAAAGAAAAGCTTGAGCTGTGTATACAGGACCATATAGGATTTATTTATTTAAGACTCAAGAAGCCTACTCTTGACAGCTGTATTTACAGAAAAAAGTAGTTGTACTAAAGACCTTTTAATAACCTTACCTTATTGTTATTGTTAGAATGTTGGACTGCAACTTGTGCTTTATTGAACAAGGTTGAACATTTATGTTGTTTTATTGCTAGCTCAACATCTGAGTTACATAATGGTCAAGCAGTGGTTCCTTTTTGGTCACGACTCCAGTATGACAACTGATGTTTGTTTTCCGCGACACCCATGGGGCACGTTTTCCATTCAAACTACATCGAAAATATACCTTTCGTATGATCTGGCAACCCCCTGAAATTATTCCACATCCGTCATGGGGTCCTGAGTTCCGATATCCGAGTTGAGAACCACTGTGAAAGAGGATGACACAAATAAGTTTCATATTCTCTGAAACAAGGACTTCTGTGTAAAACAGGAGTCTCTGGCCTGTAGCTCGGCAGCTATAGCTCCCTTAAGGTTTTCTACCTTTCTACAATTCAGATGTATCAAGTTGCAGTCATAGATGCATTTTCTCTTTGTGCACCTATTGACCACGTTGGGAATACAATCTGCATATTTTTGCACATATGCATACTATATTTAATAATTTTAAGTTTTAAGAGAAAACCAATTTAATTTCCTGTCTTGCTACAAACTTTCAAGGGTGTACTCCACCTAAGTCCAAGAGTAGAGTAAGACAGTAGCTAAGAGTAGCTCAAAGTGAGCTCAAACATAGGGAAATACACTGCATTGAGTTGCTTTAAAGAGGCAAAGACAGATGAAGCAACTTCAAACTTTTTGTACAACTATCTATCATTGTTACCACATTCCATTGCCTGTGTGAAAGCTTGTAACTCATACACTTTACAAGGCGTAGCTCATACTTCTCAGCCCCAGTGCCTGCTTTGACAGAGTTTGCCATATCTGACATTAGATAGGCCTTTTCATGCCTGTTTGCAGTAAGTCATTAGTATATCCTCTTACCACCTCTCTTATCAGATCAGGCTCAGATCGGGGCTCTCCTCACTGTTTGACTTTCAGGCCTGAAGTGATAACGTGACTTGAGAATGACGATCTAGACTGCAGCTGTCTGGTTCTGACGCTTTAGGTAACCTCGTTCATTAAGGCCCACACATATGAGGATAAGTTTGTTGGGTTGTAGGTTTATGTAAGCTACTGTGAGTGAGCTCGTCTTCATGGTGATGTTGCTGATTACAAATAGTCATTTGCATATCTCACTGCAAATAATCCATTGTATGTAGCTCAGCATTGGGAGCATATATTATGCAGATATTGTATGCATCAGTTTAACAACAGTTTTGTTTCTGTTCTGATGTAGACACATATGCCTTGGAATTTTCCGCAGTGTGACTTTAACTTCTTAAAGAGAACATGCAATTTAGACAATTCTATTTTCTGGTCAACCTAAAAACATATGTATAAGGATCAAAGCCATGCAAAATAACACTCTGGGCACTTGGCACCAGCAGAATTTAGATTTAATTTAGTTTTTTTTTTCATTACGCCTGTATAATCCATACAATATCTAGGACATAGTAGAACCACACTCACAAAACAAACAACAAATTGATACTAATCCAAGCGTGCAGTCGCAGAGTATCATCTCGAGATTAGCCGATTGTGCCTGCAGCTCAAATGGCTTTTGTCAATTCATTCAACACAAGATTTATCTAAGAGTAGCCCCAACTGTTACATGAATGGTTGAGTCTTTTCTGCTGATTTAAGGTTATGAATTGACAACGATGAAGATTTGGCAAATTCATGCTTTATAAAAAATCTATTGTGTTCAACTCCATGAATATTATAGGTTTTAGTCAATAAGAGATGAAGTTAAGAATGTATCTTAGTTCTCTTATTTTTGTGAAGCCGAGTTAATTTTCTATTTATTTATAGACCTATAGCAAATCTTACTAAGGCTTAAGTATTTACTTGTAGCACTGGTATTGTCAATCCATAAGTACCCCCATTTCAAAGCCCAAATGTTTATTTGTGAGGTCGAGATGGTTTTGTATGGTGTAATGCTTATATGAAAAACAAGGCTGCACTGAATAGAAATCAACCCCATTAAAACAATCTACTAAGTTTTAGAAGGCTAAATCTATTCCTGCACAAGTAGCCTACTTTCTTTCCATCACTGGTTGTAACACTGTAACCCGTAGACTTTCCCTGATATGTAAGTTCAAGCAGCAGTTTCGACGCACATGCTGTTTGTCATTTATCATGCCACCGCAGCCTGATGTTTGACTTCTACTACAATTACTCTTGTCATTAAACTCAGTGTGTTGCAGTCGTTTTCTTGTGTGATAAGAGTGATTACCGGCCAAGCGAGGGCTAATCTTCTCCAATCTGCTGTTGTGGTCAGCTGAAAGCCAAACCTCGGACACGGCTGCACCCCTGTGTTGGACTGCCTCCCCGTGGGCAACTAGTGTAACTGTCACTGTTGCACTCAGCCCATACAGTCCCTTTTGGACAGGATATTGTAACATACGCTCTTGCTGTTTTAACGAGGTCTCAGCATGGGTTGCCTTTCAGCAGGTAGCTTATATGGACATGCTTTTCTTATTTGAAAGCTCAGAATTTCCAAAATTCAGTCTAATATTGGCTAGCACTAATGTGGACCGGATTCGGGACGGGTGGGGAAAACATCCTTTTTGACAGCATAAGCAGCACTTCAGTTTTGGCTACAGGATCTCATGTTGTTTTATCAGTAGTCTGTACCATTATCATTATTTGTATTTATTTTTAGCCTACATAATAGGCCTAAGTCATTTCTGGGGACGAGGGCAGGTAATATTTGTGAAATATTCTTTGAAATATTACATACTGTGCATCTCTCCAACAGTGAGGCATTAACAGCTCCATGCTGTACTCTATACAGCATGGGGTCCATATACCTGTGTATGGACCCAGCTCCGTCTCCTTTACTCTCTCCATCCACATCATTCACATCATCATAAAAGTAGCGGCCCTTCATCATTTTACTGTACCCCACTGTACTGTAAGCCTGCCCACATCAGAGGCCTGCAGCCAGCCCCTCTCTGCCTGTAAAACCCTGTCAGTCTCTCAGACTGAAGGAAGTGAGATGAGACCTTATTGATGTGCCATAAACCCTTTATATTACAGTATTGAGGAAGCTGTGTGTGATGGATAATATTGTTAGGTAGTGTGCAACAAGTGAAGCTGAGAAATGAAAAAAAGGCAAGGAGCAGTTTGATCACTGATACAAGATACATTTTTGTTTGTGTTAATACTTTTATACTTGAGTAAAATTTCCCTACGGGGACATTTACACCTTAACCTTAAATACAGACAAAATATTGTATTTTTTTCTTTGAGAGTTTATGTATAGTTTTCTTCTGGGTTTATAGAAGTAAGTGTTATTGAAGATAATAAACAATAATAACAAGAGAAAGTTGTTTAAGTCTCAAAGCAGTTGTTAATAAATGATCTGTTGTTCACTTTATTTGCTGTGATCGTTTTATTTTTTTTGACATTAGAAACTTGACCCATACAATGATTATAGAATTTTGTGGCATGACTTTTTATTTCTTGCAACAAATGCCAAACATGACAGTAAAAGTCAACACTAACACTTAACCACTTTGGCATGACTAACAGAACGAGTATCAATATGCAACCTTATCTAAGCCCAATATTCTTGTAAAATGCTGTGTGACAACATGACTCTGACATTTGCTACTGTGTGATGGGGAACTTGGATTCTGACCGTTTATGAGGCCTTTCCAGCTGCTCTGCTCTCTACTACATCCACAGCTGTTGGGGTTTTGGCCGCGCAGTGCGCACAATTTCATGTTTTTTACTGACCAAGCAAAAAAGTGTCAGGGTCACAAGCCAGTGTATTCTTCAACTCAATTCCAAAAAGGAAAAATGGAAAAATGCCCAAAGCAAGATGAACATCGCTTTTAATTTTTAATCTAACATGATTGATCAATGCAATCAACTAAAATAAGATAGTTGGGAGCCATCACACAATGTCTGCACTACGACACCACTTTTAAGCATATTCTAAATCATTTAGGCTGGGTATCCAAGTCAGTAGGCCAGCTATTGACAATGGTTTTCACAAACATCACACACACAGGTCCTCTGGGTGATCATTTGTCATCTGCAGCGGGATCCACAGTCATGCTTTTTTAATGCCAAAGGCTCAGGCGAAAGGCATTCCTTAGAAAATTTATGTCCAAACAGCTGTGGTTTCATCCGTCTCCCTAAGAACCTTGAAGACAACGCCATCCCAGGAGTTATGAGGGGGATCTAATCCATTACACACCTTCCATACACTCCCAGTCAGCCTATGTGCAAATGCCAGTCTGTTTACTGTGTGTCTTTGTACTAAACTCACTGCACAGTGCAGCTGGCTCATCTCCACAAATGGTTTTGCAGTCACTTCTTTGAAGAGCAGACTTTTTTTTCTGCTTCCTCCTATGGGCTTATTGTGTGAGGTGGCCACAATCTAAAGGAAAAGTCAGTTTTGCCTCATGTCCAGATGTGCTGTTACGTGTCAGGGTACAAGTGCAGGAGGCCAATGGGTGTGTGCCATGAAAATGTTCTGTAAGGTATGCTCTTCGTTTTAGGCAATTTAAGCTCTAGTTTGGAACAATTCATGCAATGCAGGAGTTAAGACTGAGTTCATATATCGAATGTGAAGAAAAACAGTATACCTCAATATTGCTATTCTAGCAACTAAATCATTTAAAAATAAATTACGTTGGATTCCTTGGACAAAACCAAAAGTAGTCTACTGAAATCAATAATTTTTATGCTAACAGCTATTTATTCACTAAATGTAAATGTATTTATTTGGGTGTATTAAGGTCTCAACTATTTCTAGAACAATTTAAGTACAATATAAACTGAGAAACAAAATCTGAGCTGAATGATATGATTGGTGTCTTTAGACAGACATCTTACACAAATGTGTGTAAAATTGGTAATTAGTGAGTCAATTTCAAGTATTGACTCACAAAAAAAAATGCTGTTATTGTGAAAAATCAGTGGCTCTCAGCAGGGTCCTGGAGAATGAGAAATGGCACAAATGACTGTTGAATTTCTGCAACAGACTTCTTTAGGTACCCTCTTATTAGGCTGGCTAATCACAGATTTAAAAGAGTCAAATTACTATACTTGAATTACTTTGATTACTTGAATTTACTTCTTAAATATCATGGTTGTAAAAGCTATCAATAGTAGAAAAGAGGCGAGCTGCTTCATCTGGCATGATGAGGTCAGTTCACAGATTCACTGCATGTAACATAAACTTCCTCCACACTGCCCCACAATGACTAAAATAAACAGCCACAGGACAAACCAACATTTCAAGCTTGTTTGCACTCACCATTCCAACATTAGAGTTTGTTTGTTCACTCCAGTTTGCTTTTGTGGTGACCAAAGATATTTACAGCACGCACATATGGTGGAAAGGGCAAATACTGAGGGAGGGGGGGTGTTATGGAAAATTCATATTTTTCCAATTTGCAGTTGTTGATCAGGCTTAAGTTTGACACACGTCTTTGAACAGGTTGAGGAGCAACAACCCAGTGGAAAAAGGACGAGGATGGAGCAGGGCAGTTTGGCAAAACAAATGTAATTTTTGGATTCTGCTGCTGCTGGAAGAAACAAAAAAGGAGCGATGATGAAAAGAACTAGAGACATTCTTCCAGCTAACGCAGTGCCTCTGCGTTTCCTGAGCTTGATTAGAGGGATGCTTAAATTAAGATTAAGATCAGGCAATTATAGAAAGGAAGTAATAGGAGCTTCTATATCAAAAGTAACATTAGCTTAAATTACTCATTAACTTTGCCTTCCCTGAATATACATTTCAACAAAATAAAAAAGAAAGAAAATATCGTTGCTTTGTATGCAGATGTCAAATTTATAAACAGTACAAATACTTAAACATAAAATCGTGTTTTTATCAATATTTAAAAATAACTTTTTGTATCTGCAGAAGATGAGTACTTTGTATACAAACAAATGTGTGATAAAAATTAAACTAAAAAAACAACCAAAAAATCAGTTACATTGAACCTTTCCCCTTATAAATTTTAAAGTCCAGTCAGTCCAACAGTGTGTTCTTGCCTCATTCACATAAACAGTGCAAGGCTCCTTAGTTCTGCTTGGATCTTTTCTATGTGGTGTGTCTGATGGAGTGTCTGCTGCTTTCTTGGATACAGTTTTTTTGGCAGAATTTCTCTCCTCTGGATCATACAGTGCGTTCCTGACAAAACGTGATGCAGCACCTTTATTCAAACGAGCAGCTTTCTTTTTATCAGTGATCTCTTTCACTTTGTTCATGTACGTCCTTATTCTCTCCTGAAAAAACAACAACAAAACATAACTTAACAAGGACAATGAACAGACAACCAATACACAATGCATGATTCATGCCTTACATGTACTTTTTCATTAAAAAAGCTCTTCAGTGCAACACGTACCAGTTCCTGTTTGATGCCATGCTCTCTTGGACTTAGGCCTTGTGTGACTAGGTACACTGTCAATCAATCAAACAGTAAAAAGTAATCAATTTTAACATTTTTATGACATATAAAATATCCCTAGTAAGAACACATTTAAACTTACTCCAAAATAAAGAATTTAATGTGTAGACAGACATCAGATCAAGTTTGGCTTGATCCAATGGATCCAGCTAGGGAAAAAAAAAGAGTTGTATAGATGGTATTACACGCACACACATACACACACAAATCAAATAATAATAATAAAAATAATAATAAACGAATTTAGATCATTTCCATAGTTTGTTATAAATTAATCCATTCAACCCAAGACAACCCCCCGCCTCCCTCCTCCTCAATTTGAGCTTTGTTACCTAGAATTTATAGTGTAAAAACTACTTGATATGTCTGACAACACGTTCTACCTTTTGCAGCAGATCATTTCTGGGCATTGAAATCAAGGTCTCCAACATGCTTTTAACATTTGACACAGATGAATCAAAGGCAGTCAGCTGATCGTCAATTTCATAAGGATAATCTTCATTTCTCGCGTCCCCTGCCATGTCCTGCAGACACACGTAAAACCACATACTGTAAGGCATGATCTTAATTAATGCTGAATAAACGCAATAAACCTACCTGATGTGCGTCGTACATCCACAGTCGGGCCTGGAAGGTGTTTTTGGAAAAAACAACAAAACAAAACAAAACAAATTCTAGCGCGGAAAATACCGTACAAATATTTATTAGCGATCAAAGGCACCTGGAAATACAAGCTTTAACTTTCACATGCCCGATTATCTTCAAAATAATCTACTTTCTGTCCACACAGCTAGCACGTTGTATGCATGGGTTGTGGTTGTGGTAACCGGATGTGACTCCGATCAGATGAGCAAAAGGACTGTAGTTCTTTAGCTCTGCTGCCATCTGCTGTCAGGATGAAAAACATAAACATTCAAGTAAAGTTTGCTTGTTTTTTTGTTTTGTTTTTGTTTTGTTTGTTAATCAAAAATATGTTTTATACATTATACATAAATTGTATTACAGCATGAATATAGATAGGCTTTGTTATCGACAAAGAAAACTGGTTGTCATGGTAACGAGGCATCAGCGTGTTGGCACTGCTGCACGACTGGGATGTCAGTTGGCTCAACAGTGTTTGTGACTACTACTAGCACATCGATTCACTAAGCGGCATTATTTTACTGCTCTATAATGGACAACTGTGATTTAGAAACCCTGTCAGTATCTACTGGAAAGCTGCAGCCAGATTTCTCACCAAATGTTACAACCTACCAAGTTGTAGTGGAGAGTAATGTCGACAAAGTTCATCTGAACTTGGTCACTAGCGACTGTGGAGCTTCATACAGAATCGTAAGTAAGTACATTCACTCATGCGTAGTAGCCATTGAAGCTGACTGAACTAGATTTACTTATATTGCAGCGTTTTGGAGACGAATCTCGAACTATTAAACTAAGCGATGGCTTGAACAATGTAGAAATTGAGGTTGTTGCAGAGGATGGGACCATCAAGAAATACTACGTGGGAATCACCAAGCTCTCTGCGAAGATTGCGGACCTGACTGAGCTTACTTTGGAGGGACAGTTTCCACTTTATCCAAATTTAATTCTAAAATATTTGAATATAACAGTAAGTTTCTTTTTTATGCTTTTATATATTCAGTGTAAATCCAATAATGATATGCAATAATAGTAATTGAATATTTTATCCAGTTAAAATACTGTCTTTCAGGTACTGTGCCTTTTCATGTCAATTCCGTGACACTGCTTACCAAGGCACCAGATAAACACATTAAAGTTAAAGTAAATGGAGGAGACAGCTCTCTGCCTGTTCTGCTTAATTATGGAGATACTTTGGTGGAAATTTCAGTTTGCTCAGCAGATGGTACCTTTTCACAGGTATGCTACAGGCTGCTTATTGGCATTTATTTCCCCCACTGAATAGCAATGATATATTATTGCAGTGTTGGTATGTACATCTTTTACAGTTGTATACAGTGTTGGTTACCAGAGAGTTGATTCCATTTGCTGTTACCTTCTCTGACACCAAGGACCAATTTAAGTATGAATGCCCAGTTTCTCTGAATGCTCTGTATAGGCCTATTTCCATCAGTGAAAGGTGAGGTGCCTGAGAGTCAAATACACAGTCATAAGAAAATTCTTAATTGTTATTTGAAGTAATATACTATGTTATGTCCTTTGCAGTGATCCTAAGCACATCTTCTCAAGGCCTTACATGGAGATGCTGGCTCGAAGATCCAAAGTCGACCCCCTTAACAACCATCCATTGCGGGACATGTGGAAGGTTATGGAAATGAATTTAGAAAGCAAGATGTCTGCCACTCCAGTGAAGTGTTTATTTACCTATAAAGGTGATGCTTTGATGGCCTTTGCTTTTGATCTAGATCTTTACCTGCGATAAAGCTCACTTACCAAGCACAAGTTATATACAGGCTCAAATTCACCTGTGTGTTCTCACTTAACTCTTTAATTGGTGCTGCTGATATCCACAGTCCTGGCTATCATTTGGCTATGGTGTGACATAGTGTTAACTGCTGGTGATGAAAGTAAATTGAAGACGCTTTTGTACGTCTTTTACTAAGGACCAGTGATTGATTTTCAAACCCTCAGAATGGCACGTCTTGATTATTATGAATAAGAGTTGTACCTGACCAGTGACTTTCAAGATTTTTTCTTACTGGTTTTCAAATGAATTATATTGGAAAATTACTGTATTGCATTTTGCTTACTCTTTCATAAAGGTTGTGCTACTGAGGTCAAACTCTCTGAGTTGGGGTCACACTTGTTGGACTGTCCTCACAAACCAACAGGAGAACTCGACGCAAAGGTGACAGAGACTTATCGGCTGAATCCGTGTGTTCAACTTCTCTTTCCCCTTATTTATTTGCATTATGTTTGAAGTAGGTCCTGAGATACATTTTAGATTTCCATTTTTACTGTTTAGTGGTGAAGATTTTTTTTTTTCCTCAGGGATTTGTGTTTTCTGTTAGCTTGATACTGTAATTTCAGTTGCATTTGGTTAAAGCTGAAGGCAAATATGCAAATACAATCAAAATATGAAATCAGTTGAATTGCACATTGTTTATTCATATTGCATTCTTAACTTGAAAGCAATATTGTATCGTAGAAATAATGAATCTATATGCTTCAGGATGTTACTGAGACACAATGGTACAAGGAACATTTTGAAGCGACCAGTTGTTTGCAAATTGAAACAAAGCACAGTGTGGAGGTAATTATGTAAAACTACATCATGATCTCAGTTTTGGTCGTAATCTTCACAACCTACTTTTTGTACTCTACAGGTTCATAACTGGGAGCACAAACTCCTCCTGGCAGCTGCTGCAGAAAACAATGTAGAAAAGCTTTGTGACTTTGCTGAAGATCATCTGAAAATGTATAAGGAGCACCTCCCAAAGCCAGGTAAATTGAGTTATATGCAAGATTGTGTTGACTAATTGTCCCATTGGCCCTTTGGCTTGAAGCTTTGTTTAAAAAATAACTCTAATTACACAGTGCAACTAAGTATCAGTTACTGTTTAATCTAGCTTTGTGGTGAACTAAATAATACATGAAAACGTGCTAGATATAGAGATAACCTTGGGCCATTTTCAATGTGACGTCACGTGACATGTGCTCCAGTTACTGGTCACTACTTATGTGCTACTAATTGTTTGAAGATGAGAAACCTGACACTGATCCCAAGGATTGAATAAAAGTCACTGGAAGTTAACTGAGAAGAAACAACACACTTAACAGGCGTGACAGACAGGCGAGGACTGGTGCCAGTTCATATTCCCTTCCTAAAATATACACAAGGGTTTGGTGTTGCGTTAGCTGGGTCTGAATGAATAATGATCCATTAGAAGTGTTCTTCTTGTAAACTACTGCTATACCTACCTATATTTTGCAAATAAATAATTACCTCCAAATTGATATGAGAGAACCTGCAGATAGTCAGCGACTAGTTACAAAAAGGTAGTAAAACTACTGCGGTGCAGTTATTTGGCTATTTCAGCAGGTTGATCCACGCTCGGAGGGATCTACACAGAGGAGAGAGCAGAGCCAGTGTCCTCTTTTTTTGCTGTGCTTATATAGTGCTGGTATGGACAAACTTTCACAATTGCCAGAAGGGCCGGGCCAAGTGCACTTTGGTGGTGGCCAGATTCATGCAATTTATAAACCATTATACACCAGTAGGCCTGTGAAGGGGTGTGTGACGAGGAACTGGCAGGTGCACCGGTGCAACCAAGAAATACTCGGTCATGCTCATAAAAGATTTGATTGTAATTATGACCAAATTGGTGCACTCTGGAGCCCTGTATAGCCTACACATGTTTGATTGATTTTGCTCAATATTTCCAGGTGGCATTATGCATTACCAGAAAGGCACGTCTCCACTGTATAACCTTGAACAGGCTGCAATCCACTACGCATCTGCCATAAGACTGAGCTCTAAAGAGTCCAGACTCCACTTTTTACTTGGGATGGTGCTGGAGGAGCAGTATTACGCCATGGAGATGTATGGCCTACAAAAAAAGGTATTTTGAAGTGGTTTTGAAGGACAAAGTTATGGGGTAAGGTAAGGTATTTGATAATAATAATCTTATTATACCACAGGTTGACAAAGAGAGTAATGACGTAGGTGAGGCAAAGGCAACATCACGACAGGATGACATTTTAGCAGTCTGCAAACTCCATGGTTTCTTTGGGATTCCAACTGTGGAAAACCAGTTGCAGGCTTTGGATAAAGAGTATCAGCAGCTGAAAGACCAGGGCCAACCAAGCAAGGCAGACTATGTTCAAACACTCTACTTATGGTTGTCCAAGAAGATTGGCAAGGTAATACTTTGAATTTCAATAATTTGGTTGTATGCACTTCATTTAACTTTAATTCTAAACAAAACCCTCAGTGTTCTATAGCCCACGCGAGAACCCTCAATATGCTGCCCTGAGTATCAAAACAAATAATACCAATGTAGAATTGACACTCATTCGGCTTCTGTTGCCATGCTGTTGCTATACATCACCTGCACAAACTACAGTGATTGTTGGATCCATATTGGACTGTTTCCGAACAGGGACACTCAAGAAGCAGGTTTAGGGATGCTTACATTCACCCACGTACATATTCATCACAGTTCTGATGTCAAATGAATCCAGTTATGCCATGAAGAAAATACAGGTTGTTATTGCTGATAGAGCGTATAATAGTGAGCTAAAATGTGAGGGGACAACACCAAAATATGAACTGAAAGGATGCATGCACTCTTCATCACAGGACCATAGTGTAGCCCTGCGAGATGAGGAGAACTGTTTGACCCAGGCCTTGATGAAGTACCTTGATGCCTGGTCTTTGAGTCCAGACTGCTGGGAGTATAACCTGCATGTTGGGAGGCTACTGTTAATACAGGGAAAACCCGGTGAAGCCCTACAACACCTGCAAACCGGTTTGGCTCTCAGACCACTGCACCCGGGACTAAGGTCTTTTACCACAGATTCAACTATTTTATTAAAAGTGTATTGAATGTTGGATTTACTCTGCTGCTGTTCTTGAATGGCTCAGATTCTTCACAGGTTTGGCATTTCTGCAGCAGGAAAAGAAAGCCTCTGATGACACTGAGAAGGAGGCAGCTCTGTTCCTACACCAAGGTCTAGAGCACTTTATCGGCCAGCGCTGCAGAGAGAGGTGAGTATGTGGTGGGGGTGGATGATGCTTTTACAGAACGTAAGGGCATGAGAAGGAGCTGTAATCTGCAGGAACGATATTTAAAAAAAGAATAAAACATACAACTTATATATATATATATATAAAGTACAGTATAAGGACAATGCTGAACTTTAGTGGTAAGCTTGTTTTGTATTAGTATGACCACCAATAATAAGCTACCCTTGATGCCATTGTTTAAAATACAAAGGAATTTATAAATCAGTCGGTTAGCATGTAGAAACATCTATGAACATAAACGGGGGTAATTTTCATCATAATTCATGATCTAAAAGCAAATGTGCGGTCGCTTTCTGCTTCTGATAAATTAACTCTCAATGCCATACCTGATTAATGTATAGGTTTGACATTTTAGGATGTGCGTCTGACTGTGACCCATAGTGGTTTCGTTTTTGAATGTCATTTTTGTTGTATACTCAGTATACTTGACTTCTTTGTTTCAGCTGGAGAGAACAGTTCCCATCGGACCCACTGTCCAGCATGAGCACACAGTTTTTGAGAGGTCTTCTTACTCTAGGCCAACTCCAACAGAAAAAGACAATGAAGGAAAAGGCCATAAGTGCTGACCAGGTTTATCACATGTATGTTAAAGTAATTTAATCTACTGTCATTTCTCAAGAATGTGTGTGCAGCGTGCTAACATACCTGTAAATAGGCATCAAAAACATCACAGCTGATTGCATCCTTCTGAATAATATGAGAAAGAAAAGCTTTGTGTTGGAACGGCTTGTCTCCTCAGTGTTGCCGCGCTCGCTGCCCAGAGTGTGAGTCAGTGTGTGTGCCGCGGCAAGGCAAGCAGTCAGCTGGAGTGGGTACTGCTGGATGCTCACTTTGTGCTGCTGCAGCGGCTCATTCACAAGGCCACGGCTGGGGCTGACACTAAGTCCTTAGTGGCAAAGCGATGCCAGGCGATAATTGGTCTCATCCGTCTTTCATCTATTGCCCCCTGTCAGGAGCTACTGGACATGCAGGAGAGTGTAAGGGTCCAATTTATTGCAATTCTAAAACATTAATGCATATTTTCTTGTTCATAAGCCATGCAATTGTGTACAGGCATGCCAGTTAGCTGTTACCACTACACCACGGGATAACTACACCCTGTGTCTACTTGGTCTGGCCCAACTAGCTCAATATGACAGCAACCCAAAGTCAACCAGGTCACAAGATGTTTTAGCTGATGCCTGTTCGAGCTTTCAGGCAAGCATTCATCTGGAAGGGAAGCCACAAAAAGGGGATCCACCAGAGGAACTAAGCAGTAATATACCTCCATGACTGTTCTAATGTACTCATTTTATTATCAAACTTAAAGGGGCTTCGTTTTTATTTTTGTCAGAACAGAAGTGGTGGCTGGACAAACAGCAAAATGAACAAGAAAAAGTGGCGAAGACCACAAACTCTCAGCCTCAAGTAGCAAAGGGACCTGCTAACACTGGAGCTGCAACAAGAGGAGGTGGCCGGGGTAGAGCGCAACCTGGTAAAGGGCTCTCAGCAGCAGCTGCAAGTAAAGGTCCTGCTCCCATGACCCCCGCCAGAGGAGGGAAAACTGCCCCTGCTGCCAAAACACCTGCTGCCCGGTGAGTCACACTGGTCATGAGTCAAATAACCCCAGCAATGATCTACATATGTGCTGCCTGCCTTCAACTTACAGAAGAATAATCTTATTCATGTAATATCTTTCTGTCCTCTAGAGGGAGATCCGGGGTTGCTGCAAAATCTTCCAACAGCAGTACTAAACGCCAGAACTCCTCTAGCAAGTCTAAACAAGAGTGCCCTGTCAAACCCGTTGACACCGGTATGTGCTGATATGAGCACACACAACTAAATCTTTATAACCCTCAACATTTTTTAATATGTTTTCAGAGACAACAAAGAATAACAGTGTCAGTGAGCCTAGTCCAGTAAATCCCAAGTCTCACATCCCACGCCTTGGCCTTGCTCGTGCCTTATGCCACTCAGAAAAGCATGAACAAGCAAAAACTCTGTACCAAGATGTCATCACTATGTCACCAGAGGTTTGTAGCCATGAGATTTCTCTAAATCTTGCATGACTTACCAGTAGTTTTTTTTCACTTGGTTCAGGTGCATGATGCTTACATTGAGCTTGCACGGCTCTTGGAGCCCTCAGACCCTCAGGCTGCTGTAGAGGTGTACTGCAGGTACCCTCAGAAGCCAGTGGCTGAGCAAAGTTTTGATGACGCGTTCATAACAGGAGAGATGGTTCGAATACTTATGAATCTGGAACTATATGACCATCCTCAGCTTGTCTCAAGTCTTGTGGCATATGGCAAAGTCATGGGGCTAAGTAAGTCATCTTTAGTAGTGTGCACTATACTGTTCCTACTATACTTTATCCAACCAGAAGAATCAAAAATAGATTTAAGGATATTGGTAAACAGCCCTATAGAATGCCTTCCGATTTATAGCAATGTATCAAATTTAAGTGGAGCTATAGCTAGACAGGGCAGAGGGCATGACATATAGGAGGATCATATGTGGCCACTCGACCACATATGACATTAAACTATTTGTAGATTTTAAAAAGCAGAGAAGTTGAAGGAATGACATTTGTTTGATATGTGATTGTGCCCATAGGCTGCATCGAGACGTACATAAACATTTTGGATGACAAATCTATGACCAAACTGCTAAGAAGTATCTACGCAAAGATGCATGACAAACCAGAGGATGACCCTGATCTACTGGACTTTTTAGGTTCAAGTGTTGGATATGATTTTCGCTTTGAAATGAAAAAACAAAAAGAGTTATCTTCCATATGCGTTATTTTCCAAATAGGTTTAATCTGAAGTTATGTTATATTAAAATTATATAAAATACAAAACATACCAAAATTCATTAGAATGCAGGCGCGTAGGACTGAATTAGAAAAACCTATCCCATAACACAAAAGGAAACCAAACATTTGTTGTATAAGTAGCAATAGCAATGCTGCACAAAGACTACTTAAGAGTAAAACATTGGTTGTTGTTAGGCTTTTTCTGTTATGTTAATGACTGAATAAGTATTTTGTGTACAAATGTTGTCAGTCACAGTAATACACTCATGTAATGTGGTTTGTGGGCAGTAGTCTTTGATATTTTCTCCTTATACCACATTCAATTTAGTTACAATGAGAACTCGAACACACTGGTCAAAGCCAGAGCACACACACAGACCCTGCTTGTCGGGGCTCCAGTCGAGGCTGGCGATTGGCTGAGTGGACAAAGTGACATTCTGTAGAAGATTCACTGTACCAGCAACACCAACATCTATATCATCAGAGTCCTTTTTGGTTCTCTGAGCAGGGTACTCACTGTTGAAGAAAAAATACACGTCAGGGACATATTGAAGTCAAACACAATACCTGCAAACTTCACAACGTGACAATGATAATGGCACAATAATAATAAACTAAAGAACATTACTTACTACTTCCATAGATGCAAATTTCCTGCTCCTCCAGTAGTCATGAAAATATCTCGGTTCTGAGGCAAATGTCTTACCTGCCAAATGGTTGATTTATTTGCCTAAAAAAATAAATTAAATCAAAGGCATGTCCAACGTCCAACTGTTTTGTTTCCCGGCACACATACCACATATTATGTTTTGGTAAAGGCCTTAAAATGTTAGCTAGATGGGCCATCTAAAGCAGGTTCAGTAAACTTATGTACACCTTTCTTTATTCACTGTTTCAGAGTCATATTTGGCCAGTAGCACAACACCACAGAAAATACAGAGCAAGCATGAAGAAAACACTTTCCAGCTGTCAAAGCATATAATTAATTGTGCAAGATGGGCAATAATAATTCTGGCCCCAGTCACTTACTTTCTCAGAAACAGAGGCAAAGCCCTTTGAAGGGTGCTGCGTCCTCATGTCAAACACATGAAATTTTCCCTCCAGTGAGGTGGCCACCAGCTTGTTCATGTTTATGTCTTTTCTGTCAAATTCTACACAACACACCTAAATAGAAAATGAAATGTAAAATGTATTTCAATAGAACCTAATGTTACTCCGCTAAAAAGTAATCTTACAGAAATAAAGCAGAGGACATTTTTATTTTATGTTTATAAAAGAAACCAAAAAAAGGATAAATAACTTACCCCATTCTTTATGTTAGTTTCCCATCGTAGTGACATGTTCCTCAGGTCAAAAAGTTTGATATCTCCATTGTCATAGCCGGCACAAACACAACGGTCCTGGTCATTAAAGGCATGGCCTAAAAAGGACACAAAGTAAACTAAAGCTTGCATTTAAGACATTAATACCACTACTGTACTACTACTGAGTTGAGTTGCATTGTGTACGAAATGCGCGGTATAAATAAAGTTGCCTTGCCTTGCCTTGCCTACTGCTGTTTACTTTTATTTGTCTCCCTTAGGAGAAATTTGGTTCAGACAAGGGCTTAGCTGCACATTAAGACACCACAAATTCAGCAAACAGTAGAAAAGATATATGTACTGCACATTGTAGTGTCTTGTTTGCTATTGTATGTATATTTACTTGATGCAATTGATTAACTCCCTTTACTCCCCTTTCACACCCACACATCATATTCTGGGTCATCACCGTAGTAGTAGTAGTAGTAGTAGTAGTAGTAGTAGTAGTAGTAGTAGTAGTAGTAGTAGTTTACAATCTAATCTAAAGGCTGCAGAAAAGTGGCAGTTAACTTGTCTTAATGGACTCCCCAGTTGGCATCTCACTGAGCACTGACAGTAGGTTTAATGTCTTGCCGAAGGAGGCAACAAATGATGCACTAGTTAGAACTGGTATCTAAATAAAGGGCGTACGCTCTACCACCTCATATTAAAATTACTAATAAATAATCACTTTGCATCTGTGGGCATCTATCGCATGCATGCACATACACAAAGATTATTATACCAAATGCAACTGTCCAGCAGTCCCTCTTGGTCTCTCCTTCAAAAGGCTCCATGTTGGCAACCGGTGAATCTCTTTGTCTGGGATCCCATACCTTAACCGTTCCTGTAATGCCGAAAAGTGAAAGAAAAAATATATATAAAGAAAGGTTTTCAATGTGCCAATTTCATGTTTTTGACCCTAACTCATTTTTACCATCTCGACTTCCAGTGACAATCTCAGGTGCTCCATCACCAATCCCTAAACCCCCAACTCCATCAATACAATTTACTATCTCTTTATGGGCCTTAACTGAGTAAACTGGCACTTCAGGGGTTTCCAGATTCCTGTAGACACCATACAGAAAGAGAAATAAAACAATGTACGTTATTATGAAAAAATATATAAAAACACCTTCAAATTTGAGGATTCTCCTACCATATATTAAGATTTCCGTCAAAATCTCCAGTTGCTATGTGTCTTTGCTGAAGTGATGTGGCCCCAAAGGTTCCACATTTTATAGGTTTAGGTTTCTCTACCTGTAAATCAACAGCAGAAAAGTAGTACGAACGAAGTAAAATGACATTTAATCATCATCAATCATGAATAAGGTAACAAAGGAGAAAAGCTCTAACGGAGGTTTGTTTCCCGTCGCCATGGAAACCAGCCCAGACCTTTCTAGAAATGTAACGTTATCTGAAGAGCAAAGTTAGCTAAATGTTACATCATAATATTTGAGCACAATTTAGTAAACGCCACAAAACGGTCAAACTACAGAAAGGATGCACTTCTTGAGTAGATTTAGTGTTACCTCTTTGACAAGTTTTGCCTCTCCATGGTGTACTTCGTATATTTGCATTACTCCAGTTCCTCGGGCAAAGTTTCCTAGACAGACAAATTTTGCGCTGCATGGAATCCATTTGGAGTCAAAAACCGTGTAGTTTAAGCTTTTCTGTATATGAGCAATAATCTGTGGTTTTGCCAGCGGCGATGACATATTGTAGGTGAAGCAAAATGCTTAGAAAACGCCAAATAAAGTACAATACATGTACGGCCAAATCCCATTCTCAAACATATGACGTCTAAAAGCCCCAAGCGCGAAATGAAGGGCTGCCCGAGATATGCCTGTCAAAAAGTCATCTCGAATGTGAGTATTTAATGTATAAGAAAGACCACCAAAACACATTAAATGTTCTGCGTGATAAGTAGTCTTCGTGTGAATATAGTTATGGGGTTTTCTTATAATTGTGTCCTACATTTACGGTATTCACTAAACAGGCAATGTTAACGTCCGTTTAAGGTCCTTTCCTTTGCACGAGGATTTCCATGAGCATGCCTTTACAGTTCATCTGACCAATTTGTGATTACAAGCCTTTAAATCAAACTTAACAATGGATACAGACTCTAACAATGCTTCTGAGAAAGTCGCTGTCGTTGAAAACCAAGAGGAATCTGAGTCTTTCACGAAGATAAAGTCTAAGAAGACGCAAAAAAGAAAACGAGATCAAGATGGAGCAGATATGGACACTGACTCCATGGCACACAAACGACCACAGTTTCCACCTATTTCTGGTGATCAACTAAGGGTAAGCGTATTTATGTAGTTGTGTTACTTAGATGGTAATCAAATCTAGTTTGAAAATGAGAAATGGAATTTTGTTTTGTTTGCGATTGTGTCTACATTTGTGGTAGTGCGCATGCGCCTATTAAAGTTCTGTAAATTCACAGTGTATTTATATTTTTATTTGACCTTTATTTAACCAGGAAAGTCCCACTGAGATTAAGAATCTCTTTTTCAGGGGAGTCCTGGCCCCAGAGGGGCACCTATTGTACATGTTTTTAGTGGTAGGGGAAACCGGAGTACCCGGAGGAAACCTACGCAGACACGGATATATAAACCGTATTTAATTTAACTTATGTGAATGATTTCGTCCGAAGTTTTTTTTTAATTGTCATTGTCAGTGAAAGGATTCATAAACTAGAAATTAATTGAACCGACTGAACAACAACAACAACAACAACAACAACAACAGTAAATGTAAACACTTATGTCTTTGTAATTATACCCCATTTGCTGACCTGTTCCAGGGACCAGACGAGATGCGTAAAATTGCAGTACCAGCTCACAGATACACTCCTCTGAAGGAGAACTGGCTCAAAATATTCACCCCTATTGTTGAGAATCTACAGCTACAAGTCAGATTCAACTTGAAAACTAGGAATGTAGAAATCAAAGTAAGTTGGTTTATTATAACATTTGTTTTGTTCATATTTTTGCTGGATGTCAATTCCAATTACAGCTTTATAATTTGTTCCAGACATGCAAAGAGACACAAGACATCAGTGCTCTGACCAAAGCAGCAGATTTTGTCAAAGCATTTGTTCTTGGATTCCAAGTTGAAGTAAGTTAACGCTTGAAAATGGTGTGACTTTTGCTTTTACAGTGCATTACATCACTGCCACGATTGGCAGTTATTTATGATAATTACATGTTTCATCCCAGGACGCTTTGGCTCTCATCAGATTAGATGAGCTTTTCCTAGAGAGCTTTGACGTCACAGACGGTAATTAATATTTCATTTTATTATTTTTGTTATTCCAACCGCAAGTTACTTGTACAGAAGAAAAATGGGAGAGACCTACTTATGCTTCAAAGACACACACAACACATGCAACTTAGATGGAGTTCACCTTGGAGAGTTGGTAGCCATGATGATATTTCAACATGGTTTCCTGTTTAACCTTGGTATATTCACTTGAATGTTTGCAGATTGTTTCAACATATTTTGAACAAAAATAAAATACATCATTTTGTGAACACCAATAAAATACATCTATGTGATTTATCTTGCATGTACAAATAACATCTTTGGGGAACTATATGGAAATGCCTGGAGAGCTACTGGTTGGAGATCCCTGTTCTATAGTGATATCTGCAAAAATCTAATATTCAGTGCCTTTCACAACTTTGTTTTACAGTTAAACCACTTAAAGGTGACCACTTATCTCGAGCGATTGGCAGAATTGCAGGGAAAGGTGGAAAAACTAAATTTACTATTGAAAATGTCACAAAGACACGTATAGTATTAGCTGACACGTAAGTATCTATTCACTCACACAAACTTTGATGGCCAGGTGGCCTGTGAATCTTTTTTTTTTACCAACAGAAAAGTACACATTTTGGGGTCCTTTCAAAACATAAAAATGGCCAGGACAGCCATCTGTAACTTAATATTAGGTAAGAATAATTGTTTTGGTTTGAGTAATACCGGTTTGAGTTGATGTGAAATGACCTTTTCATGCCTTTGTCCTCCACAGGAAGTCCACCCTCAAAGGTCTATGGTAATATTAGAGTGGTGGCCAGCAGGACTGCTGAGCGATTCTGAACATTGGATGCTGTGTGTATCTACGCTTTCCTCACTGGTGGATTTCTCATCTGTGAAGATGTTGCCAATGACAACACATGTAAACATTTTTTTGGACTTGCTGACGCAGCAGGAAAAAGGGTACACACTGTGTGCATCAAATAAAGTATTAAATATGTAAATAAATATACTGTCAATGAACAAAATGCTCAGCTTTAGACTTGAGTAATATTTGCAGCAGTGGCCATACTTTCAACATTTCAAAGTTTATTTAAATTTTAATTTTCATACAGTATCAAGTTTCCAACAGTCCCACAGCATAAGATGCAGCATGCAGAAAAGGAAAATAAAAGGTTCTCAAACTGAAAATTGTTCTTATATCCCCACACAAACTAAAAAGAACCCAAGTCCCTCAGAAAAAAGTAGCACTTACAAACTAAAGCGCGGTCTGAACTATACAGAGAACAGAGAGCCAGAACTGCATTTAACAAATACTTATATACAAAAGAAAGAAAAACAAAACATCAAATTTCCCCTTTAAGCTGTGTACAGTGTGTGGCAGTTTGAGACAGGATCAGATATGCAACTTTACTGGAATAGAAGCATCTTGCTGACCCGGTTAAAATACAAAAAGTTACATGAAGTTAATTTCATTTGGATAACCTCTCATGTGTACATTTACCAAAGTTTGGCAACATCCATATTGTATACCATTAATTTTTTAATATATTAACATCACCATTCATGTGTAAACAAGAGGATTATTTCAAAAATTGATCTACATGCACAACAAAAAAAATATATTTCCATGTCATGCAAGCACAGGGAGGCCCAAGCCGTGCAGAGCTTTGGGATAAAGGACAACAGGGCTCTCCGGATTCATATCTTGGACTGAAAACATCCTCCAAATGCAAAACAAAAAGCTATCCTATGTATAGCAGTTTCCCTTCTACATCAAAATTTGGTAAAATTCATGTTTTTCCTCCCAATTTGTCGTAATGGGAGGGAGGGGGAGAAAATGAGGTGATTGTGACTAGAAGTGGGAGAAGAAGCCAACTTTTGAAATGTACACAAAAAACAACATACAGTCTACCCCACTGCACACTGATCATGCCAACATTTAGAATTAGGTGTTTCTGCTTAAGAAAACTTTCACCCTGCCTCGGACTGAGAAATGTATGAATTGAAAGGCTCATATAAAGCAAACGCATACTGGTTAAAAAACGCTGCCTGCAGAAAAGTAATAAACTTGCACAACAGTGTATATTCACACATTTTATAAGTTCCTAGCCAAGTCCACATCATCCAGCACCTGCTTTTAGCTTTAAAAAAAAATCTTAAGCCAAGAGTTAGTCTATAAAAAGAGCAGAGCTTTACTAAATACGGTCTTGTGGATGCACAAAAGCAAAATGCTTTTAAACACAAGTAAACCATGTAATCAATTTGCAGCCACAAATAATTTTGGAAAGACATTTTCTTGGCATATTATCTATCTAAATCCATGACAACAAAGGATATCTGCAACAATATAAACATGTTTTCAGTATAAATAAAACTATCAAACCTATCACAAAAAGAAACCTAACGTGTTGTTTTGCTAAGTGACTTAAGTGTTGCTGTGTGTGTGTGTGTGTGTGTGTGTGTGTGTGTGTATGTGATAGAGATAGATATATATATATATATATATATATATATATTCTCCAGACAGTTAACAGAAGACCAAATATGTCAGAAAATTTAGATTTGTGTGTGGTGACAGTTGGAAGTATGGTCAGCGGCGATAAATGAGTAATTACTTGGACTGGTTTCCGGATATGTTCTGGTTGGCACTTCATACCCTACTTTCTAGTTGTACTGTAAGTCAAGTGTTGATTTACTATACACTCCCCCTCACGAGACAACCACAGATATACTTATTTTTTTATTCTTTATAAAAACAACAAAAATAAATATCAAAAATAACAATAACAAAAAGAAAGGATGAAATATGAACAAGCCAACCAGCCTCTTCACTGAGCCCCCATTCCCCCACTTTCTCCCCCCTCATCCAAAGTCAGAGATGCTCCTGCAGCAGACACATAGATGTCCTTCAGTCTCTTAAAGTGCTACGACCGGGTTATCGAGAGGATTACAGTCAAATAACACTTTAAAGTTGGCTTTACGAGGCCTGTGGTTTTTCTGAAAGAAAAAAAGTGGCTTCACAGAGAAAAAGAACGAGAAAGAATACTTCCATTGAGTTACACAGAGCATTTTGCCGGACGTCTTGAGCAGATCTTCAGAGATGGTGGAGAAAGCGAGTGTTGAGGAGGAAGGGGTGGGGACGCAGCAAGCTCTGGCGCTCACACATCCACCACCATCTTTTTGTGTATATCAAGACCTCCCACCACCTGGAACACACAATACACAGCATGAATAAACAAATGTGCCTTGCTATTTTAGCATACAGAATATTCTACACTGAACATTCGAAATGTTTTGTTTATTGCTTAAAATAATAAGGTACTATTGAATGTATGTATTGAATGTATGTAAATATGTAAAATGCAAATCGCACAAAATGTGGAATTTCTTAAGCGCTCCTAATCTCTTGCATCATTTCCATTTTCCACAAAAATGTTAAGTATTAGGTAGAAAAACAAAAAACAGAAGTATAATGTATTTGTCCAACCCAATTTTCCTTTCCAAATTCTGGCTCGAGAGATTAAGATTGAAGCTTGAACGTTTCCTCTGTAAGTATGCTTTGATTATAAAACGACAAGAGCAGAAATGTCACTAGACAGAAACTTTTTTTATCCTGAAAGGGTTGTCATCAACATTATGTCTGACTTTTGTTGCGGATTCAGACAAAGAGCGGTTCAGAAGCCCATTATGAGAGACCAACAGGCCCGGTTACAACCATGAGGCCGTCCTTCTGTGGACCCACCACCTGCAGGAGGAGCCATAGGGTCTGGTGCAATGTGATTTGGGCAGCAACTGCCCCCACGACCCGGCAACGGACAAGTGGAAGAAGATTGATGGATGGATGATATCAGGAATGAGTGACCTGAATTGTACCAGTCACTTTGCTTTGAAGCGCTTGAGCCGTGCTTCTTTGTCATAATCAGGATCCAGTGGTCTCCTGTGCCATCCTGAAAATACTCTCCCGGAAGAACTAGCAGCTTTTTAGTTCAGGACTCTGGGGAGGCAGCCGTCAGATGTGGGCCTCATCTCTGAGTTAATTCCTGTGTCTTTGATAAAAGGAACAAAACTGCGAGCGATAGGGCATTTGACGAGAGACTGATGGATCTGAACCTGTGGAGTACTGATCAACAGTACGAGTGACACATAATTATTACAGTACTGAATTTACCAATAGTCGACCAATAGCAGGAGTTGTTAAAATTTCACACCAAGCACTACTAAATTATTTGGCTTTCAGAGTATCACAAGATCCAAACAAGGTCTAAAATCGGCTTAAACCATGACCATGAAGTATTTCAAAATAAATAATATAGTAACATACAAAAAGGTTAAAAAAATAAATAAATAAAACTGTTGCTAAAATCAAACAAATAAAAGCTGAATAGGAATGCAACAGTTTGAGTGACATTGGCCAACAGCACTGACTGGACTATTGAAACATTGTGCAAAACATCTGACCAGTTCACTGCTCCTCAAATATATTTCTGATATACATTACTTGCCACCGCGGGTTATGAACATCCCTGTAGAGCAGCAGTTGTTTGGAGATGCTCAGATAGTCGGAGCCATCACGTTATGTTGTTTGTCATCAACATACAGTATGGCTGCTTCTAATAGAGAAGAAGCAATGTGCTCGCCTCAGCCATGGTGTTCACTTAATATCTCTGGCCATAATGTTAAGCCTGATGTGTCAGAACACAAAGTATAAAGTCACTCTCTCCACAAGAGCAATGTTTGCACTAAAACTCATCTAAAAGTTATGAGTATCGGTAAAGCATATTATACTGCCTACAAGCCCCATACATACTGTATTAAACTCTCCCAGGCACTGATAACACTTGGGAGACTTAAACTTGTTTTTCTGTACCTCGATTGGATTTTGTAGCAAGAAGCAGCTTTAAGTTTAAGGCCCTTTAAATTGAGTTGGAGATGAGAGGCTGAAGGAGAAGATTGCCTCAATACCACAGAGATGGCACTGCAGCCCTCTGGCGATAACTATGATAATATATTACAGCTGGAGGCTGAGAATTTATCTTGCTAAAGAATTCTAATAACCTGCTCACCTCTCTGCCTTAAATGACCTGTATCATGCCATTTTAGCCATTCCAAAGTAAAGTATAGGCATTTATATGATATATTGTACCTCTATCACTATGGAGTACTCATTTTTGAGAGAAATATAAGTATTTTTGGGGGGTATTTTCCCTACCCGGAAGACAAGACGCTTCGATTCAGTTAACTCCGCCCCTCTCTCTGCTCATTCCACATTTGCAGTATTATAATATAAATATCGCTGCGTGAAGTTACTTCACATAATGCAGTTATAAAGGAGTTGACATGTGCAACACAGTTTCATAAATGGCTAACACACACGCTAACACACGTTTTGATTGACTCACCACTCAGCCTGGACACCCCATCGGGTTATGGGATCGCGTTGGTTATAAAAGTTAATCCACTTTGATTCTGGCCAAGGTTCACCAAGCATCCATCAGGTTGGTTGATATAGTAGCTAGCTAGCCTGGCTAACGCCAGACTGCTGTGTGCGCTCGATCTTTTCGAACTTCACACAGCCTGGGACATGGCCGACATTTTTCCATGGATTTGGGCACTAATCACAGAACGAGGAGGGACAGTAAGACGATGACGTGCTATTTGACATACAGAAGCTTGTAGTTTGTTTAGGGATAAAAAATATATATATTTACGGATCCAACATGACAGCAGCAGACGCGATGCCATCTTTCGATCAAGCTTTAGAACGTGTTCTAAATAGTTTAGCTCAAAAGTTTACAGCAGGTACGTCATACGTCATCGGATACCATGATACGATTGGCTATGGCTACGTGCAGACGCATGAGAGACATTCGTAGCGCCCAATAAACGGCTATGGACAATCGTAAACCACACCTCTCCTACGAGAAAATGAATTGGTGGTCCCCAGACTAAATATCACTTGTGATTTTAGTCTGGCGTTAGCCAGGCTAGTAGCTAGCTGAATCCCAGAAAGAAATTCCAACTTCTGGCGAGTGCACTCTTCTTTAGGAAGGTTGAATAGTACTGTTCCTCTCGTAGCGGCACGGTAGCACAGCGGTAGCGCTCGTGCTTCACAGCTAGAAGGTCCCTGGTTCGATTCCCACCTGGACGGGCCTTTCTGTGTGGAGTTTGCATGTTCTCCCGTGTCTGCGTAGGTTTCCTCGGGTACTCGGTTTCCCTACCACTAAAACATGTACAATAGGCCAGGATGAATGAGAGTGTTTGAGAGTGCGCATGGGGACGACGGATGGAAATTAGCCCAAGGCTACAATCCGGTGTGGCTGGTTTATGTGCATGAGACCATGTATGTTCATTAACATGCACTGTCCCGACCAAATAAACCAATAAAAAAAAAATAAAATAGCCAAACGCGCATTCGTGACATTATCGTTCGGTAAGAAAAAAGAACAGGCGGTGTCCAGAGTAGGTTAGAAAGAGCTCAGTCTTCAAAAACGACACTTCTGCTCGAATCCATGGATCCTCCGGCCGGGGGTGCGTTTGATTAGCCTCGTGGGACAGCACAGACGCGTCAGAGTTCCTTTTTTTTAATTTTTTTTTATTTCTCTCTTACAAGAAAAATAATGAAAAGCTGTTTTTTAAAATTAAAACCAGGCCGTAAGGCATTACATTACAGACGTAGAGCACTTCCGTTCCTTTGTGACGACACAACTGAACAGCTCAGTCGTTTACCAGGAGAGGGCGGAGCAGCTGCTCAGAGAGCAGGATTAAGGAGGATTACTTAGAACTGCGTGAATGAAGCCAAAAACCGCTCTGGGGGTGTTTTTGAGAAGGAAATAGCATAACAACATGGCTAAAAGCTCCAAAAAGTCGATTTTGCATGATATAGGACCTTTAAATAGCTCCTGTTATAGTTAGGGCATCCTATCATGCACACAGAAATTCTTCCCTGTGTTGATTCAGACAGAAAAATGTAGTACGAGTGCGACAGTCTAGCCTGGTTTTACCATACCCTCGTACTCATTTCTTTTCTTACAAGGGTCTGGATCTTCACAATTGAGCTCCGTTATCATGTGGGAGGGGTGAACTCCTTTGAAACGATTGGATCTGATTTTCGCTAGCGTTTGGTCGTGACGTATGTAATGTGCCCGAGTGAGTGAAGCAGCTATCATAACTCTTGGGAGCATTTCTTGCGCATTCCAAGGCCTCAGTTTTAATTTCTGGATATTTGGGGGCCAAGCCAGAAGGATTGAAGAGCTTCCTTTACTTTCGTATCCGCCGCCATTGCCGAACTACAACCAGCAAATGCGGCGCAAATGCTTGACGTCACCTACAACACCCGCCTCCCCGCTGGCTGAATGGTAGGTTGAAATTCAACCGATGTAACGCGGCCACTGAGATCAGACCTAGACGTACATGTAGGGAAATTATAATTGACTAGAGTGTACGGATGGCTAAGGTCAGGCTAGCGACAGTCCAAATCAGCAGTATTTGAACTTACAGCACAGAACTCTTCGAAGGATATCCTGCCGTCTCCGTCCTTGTCTGCGTTTATTATGGTCTTGTCCACAATCTGCTGGAGCTGCGTGTCCTTCAGGTTGTTGCCTACCATCATCTTCAGCACCTGAAAGAGCTCTCCGTTGGAGATGTAGCCATCTTTGTCCATGTCGTAGATCCTAAAGGCAACTGGTGAGTACAGTAAAATAATTAGTTTCTTCTCTGCTGCATTAACCATTACATTAATTATACTGCTTTGTTAGATCTAAGTCAGTGTCAACCTTCTATGCTGTAGTATTTATGTAGTATTGGCAGCAAAACAGTTGTACTTACATCGAAGCTTCTGTTCTTTATCTCCTTTAACACTAAACTGTGAGACTCCCTCAATGAATTCTGAAAACAGAGAAAACATAAAACTCAATTTAAAAAGAAACTAGTCTAGACTCTTGGAAAACAGTAGGAGGCAGGTCACCTTAATGTCCCATCTAAATGAATAGAAATATACATTACATAAAAGATTTTGAAAGTTTCCCGGCATAAAATGTGCCAGGATGTCCATTTACTAATCAATCAATTTAAGGTCCTGTATCAGATTTATTGTTTAAACAAAATTAACTCATTAACACATTTTTTGCATCATTAATTCTTCACAGGGATGAGCTTATAAGCACGTTCCACAACTTTCAGGGAGTAATACTGTCACGGTAACGATTAAACGATTAGGTTCCTAGTTCATCATGAATAAAAAGGCTTTATAATTACATGCTTTTTCAATTTTTTTTTACAAATGTGCACTTACAATAAACCAAACCAATTTGATTTCACTGCTTGAAGAAAACACATTTGATTTAAAAAGTACAACAGCAACAATGTCAGTAGAGTGCTCTCTTGATGAATTGACAGTGGCTTGTTTTAAAGCAATCATCCTCTTGGACATGTCCGTTTTATCCCCGTAAAAGTTGATACAACCCAGTAACAAAGCACCTCAAATCAAATTTCACCCCAGCGCCATGACTGTGCCGCAGGAATCGAGTGCAGTACCCACCTTTAAAGTCCACCTCTCCGTTCCCGTCAGTGTCGAATATGTCGATAACCCTTTGCACCAGGGGGTTCTGTTGCAGCTCCGGCAGCGACATGAACTCCTCCACGCTGAGAGAGCCCGAGTTATCTAGGTCGAGTTTCTTAAACCTCTTGCCTAGCCTCTTAATCTCATCAGCATCGACTGGACAAAGACAAAGAGAGAACAATGGAAATATGGATCAGACAATATGCTGTGAATCAACGTAGAGCAGGTTGTTCTTTACACAGGGCATCTCTAGTAGGGCTGAATGCTATATTAATAAACACACAGGAATATTGCCTTCGACTCCAAACCAGCAGCTGTTACCACTTGGGTGTAAACATGATCAATAAGCCCCGTGTGACGATATTAAAGATTGGCCAATGTGATTGCAATTTTGATAAAGTTTCAACTTTCAAGCAGCAAAGACAGACCAGGTGCTCACTTTTTTTGCTCGCCTTAATCTTAACCCATTTACAATTTTGTGTGTGTGAACCATATTCATAAACGCGAAAAAACTCAACGTCTCAACTGGGCCAAGGACGTTGCTTCTGGCATGAACAAAACATGTGCTCCTTATCTGCCTGTATGTTGAAACTCTCCAAGCAACAGACCCACCATTACATACTGCAGATTAAACTAAATATGAAAAATAAAACCTCAAGTCTAATGAATAAAACCACCGATATATTAGTAATACAAATAAGCATTTAGACATTTTGGCAGCCAGGAAAAAGTGTAAAATCCTACTTACATCCTTTTTGTTGCCGTGCCATCAGACACTATGCAGTATGCACCAACAATGGGCAGCAGCAATACCATAGCAGGTTGTTAATTACACTATAAGCTCATTCACACAGTCAGGTGATAATCCCATTAGCCAATCTCCATCTACTAGTCAGAGCACCTAATCTGGGATACTAAATAATGTTGGCTATTTATCGAAATTAACAGACATCACAGGACAATAGGGATTTATTATGGCATGTCTAGTTCTCAGTTTATTGGAGCTCTATTGCCAAAACGGATTGACGACACACGGCAGATAAGACGAAACGTAAGATACAGTGCGTGATGTAAACTTTTATAATGGAAGCTTCATCAGTTATCGTATCTTTTAATACGCAGGGCAATTGCAGAAAGTGGGCAGTGGTGTCAAGTTGAAACGTCTTCCACTGGCGCGGCGATAAAAGCGAAGAGGAAAGAGTGTCAAGAGGAGTGGGCTGTGTTTCAGGTTTCAAGGTTTTAGACGCAATGTGCTACATCAGTTCAGTGAGTAATCACAGAGAGAGTGTGTTGGAGGGACCAGAGGGACAGAGAGAAGGAGGGAGGGGGGTAGAAGACAGAGAAGGTGGAGGGAGAGCCAGACAGAAAAAGGAGTCAACAACACTGGGAAGAATAAGGTTAAGGCGCCTCTGTTAAACTGGACAACAAAATGTGTTCTCTGGATTTGACCCATTCTTCCATGCCACTGGGGCAACCCATAAGGAGCAGTGGACAGCTGCGTTCAGCGCCCGGGGACTCACCTCCAGATGTGGAGCCAGGCTAATAGTCAGAATCACCTGGCGGGAGGATTCATCTATAGTGCGTGTTTTGATTGATGGGGGAAACCGAAGCACCCAGAGGAAGCCCAGGTAGACATGGTATGGGGAGAGAAACATGCAAACGCCACACAGAAAGGACTGCACTGTCCGAGAAACTAGCCAGGAACCTTCTTATTGTGAGGCAAAAGCGCTAACCGCTCAGCCACTGTGCCGCCAAATAGTAAAGTCTGGAAAGATTTAGGGCACTTAAACCAAGAGACACATTTTAGACCTTCTTAATCAGTAAATCAGTAGAAATACAAATGAATGCTCCCAAAAGTTATTGCATTACAGTAAATATTAAGTCCAGGTTTGATTTCTGTGAGAATTGTGCATTGGTCTCCAACTTTCCTCATGTTTGGGTGAGTTTCCGATGGGCTCTCTTGAGACCGTAAAATGACAGGAGAACATTTCAATCCAAAACAAGCACAATAGGCAAATCGATCATCAAGGTGAAGGTACGATAAATCCTACTCCAACATTCTGGCTAAAGATCAGATCTGGATCCCTGAGCGCTACAGTGTGGTCAGTGACTCACTGCTCCTGACAGGATCTCACAGGTGGACTCACTGGTTGAAGAATTTGCTTATTTCAAGAAATATCTTCAAAATATAGCTGCAAAGCGGCGATTATCGGCCCTCGCCGACCGCCCTGCCCAAAGCAAGGGGGCGTTTCGCGCCATTTTGTCTCCCCCAATCTAAAATTACGGTATTGCTACGGCTTTTATGTTTGTTTTTAACTTTTCCCTAGGGTCATAGTTTTAGGATTTTTGGAATGCGCTAACGCAAGTTTGTGTTTGACAATGCTGAGCAGTCCGCGCTCAATTTTGACATTATACAGAGAAAAATTGGTATGAATATGTATCACACTATATCTGCAAACTGAAGCATATTTTTACATTTTACTTAGGCTTGCGGCTGCGCCGCCGAAAAGCCACAAAGATTTTGGTTCCTCACTTCTCGCTGAAAAATATGGCATGGGTGTGATTGACTTTTCTGATCGGAATGACCAAATCGAATTTTGTGCCAATTTATTTAGATTTTCGTAAAACTAAAATTTGTACTCCCCTCCTTGGAACCGCCACCTTAACGTGGTGGACGGGTTTGAGCGCCCGAATGATCCTGGGAGCTCTGTTATCAGGGGCTTTGTGCCCCTGGTAGGGTCTCCCTTGGCAAACAGGTCCCAGGTGACGGGTCAGACAAAGAGCGGTTCAGAAGCCCCTTATGAGAGACCAACAGGCCCAGTTAGAACCATGAGGTGTTGAACCATAAGGCCGTCCTTCTGTGGACCCACCACCTGCAGGAGGAGCCATTGGGGGCTGGTGCAATGTGATTTGGGCAGCTCGAACAGCTGCCCCATGACCCGGCAACGGACAAGAGGAAGAAAATGGATGGCTGGATAAAATGTGTACTCTCCATATAATTCCTGTAGGGGGCGCCATTGCGTCCAATTTTAATTTTGCCAGATGAATGTGGTTAGGACAGTGACTTTAACAACTGATAACAAAATGATCGAAATCGGGCTTCATATGTGCGAATGGGAGCCATTTTATGTTTGCAAAAAAATCGCAAAATACTTCATACAGTTTGCGGCTTCGCCGCATAAAAAACGTAAAACTTTTAAAGTTCTACATCTCAAGATTATTTTCCACCCAAAATTAGCTCGTTCAGATAAACGCTGTAGAAGGAGAAAGATTTTGTACGAAGTTAAAAATAAAAGGCGGATTTCCCGCTTCGCGAGCGGTCATCCAAAATGGCCGACACTCTTTATGGCGGACGGCATTGCTGTAATAATATTTTTTGCTCATCATGTCATGATGCACGTCTGTACCGATTTATGATTCTACGACAAACTTACATTTTTGCCTATCTCGCAATAAAAAATAAAAATAAAAAATAAAAATTTGGAAATAGTCAAAAGTTGTGTCGGATCGGGTTTGAATTTCGTGCCAAAATCTGACTTTTGTTCACTGGGTGAAAATTGCGACGGCGCGAAAGAAAGAAATATTAAAGCCGCAAGCGGCATCGAGCAGCCCTCGCGGTCGAACAGCCCTCCGCGCACCTAGGTGCAGTGCGTTGCAATTACAATAGGCCCTTGCGACGGCAGGAAAATGAAAATCTATATTGTTTATATCTTGCTTTTTTCAGTTTTAATGGTTTGAATGTTTATATCGCAATCAATACGATAACGATATATCGTTGCTTGTTCGATATGAATATCTTGAATGTTCATGTCTCGATACTATAAATCTTTCAGCGGGTACCATAAACTATATATTTTTGGTACGTGCTCGCGCATTCCTACCTCATGGTAGAGGTCTTGAGAGGTCCCTGGGTCACTGACGGGCACTCTTAATCGCCCATTGACTTTTATGGGCTCTGTACAATTACAATGTTGATTTTTGCATTATATACGCTCTTCTTGTCGTGTTTGAGATGACAAGATGTTTGAGACTAGGGAAGCGCTTCATGTGTCCGCACGCAATTGGACAGCAGTATGCGAAGCGGAGCATGTATCAGAAAACAAATTTTCTGATACATGTGCACATGCGCGGAACGTGAACGACGAGAGGAGAGCGTTAGCGTATGTTAGAGAGGAGGCGAGCCCCTTCGCCAGCCCTGATGGCGCTCGGGCCTAATAACTAGTTAGTATGCAGCTTTGTGAAATGTGTTACATTTCTTTTCACTCACTCGATTGAACAAGACTTCACCCTCTTTTCTTCATGTGAGATGTCAGTTGACTCGATGCGAGTACAAAGCCTGCCCTCTGACACTAAACACTTCTTTATCAGCCGCCTCCCTTTTTCCTGTTCACCGCAGATGACACCGGCCAGTATCATAGCACTTCAGCTACTGCATAGGGGAATTTATGACAAGGCAATGTGCTCAGCATCCATAAAAATTAAACAAAGCCTGCTATGTCTGTGTGGGCGTAAAATGGAGCCAACAACTGGAATGGCACTTTCTTTTTATTGGCAGATTAACTTGTCATCATTAAAATGCAGTTGACAACAAAAGCCCTACATTTCAGGAGAAGTGTAATGGTAGAAAAAGTGCAATGTCTACTCCACAAAGACAATGATAAAAAAATGTATTACTCTTTGTCGCATACCTTGAAAGGTCTTTTACAGTAAAAACTTTTTTTTTTAAATGCAGAGGTGAAATCCTAACCTCTTCTGACAGCTGCAAATTTCAACACATTCATCTTCCCAGCACCCAACATCAGCGTGCCCATAACCATTCTTGTGTGATGTGCCAAATGAGTAGGTACATGTATTATTCAGGCCAGTGAGGAGGACAGCAGCTTTCTCACAGTCTGAATCTCCTTCTCAGTGTCGAAACCAACAAGTTCCTGTCTGCCAGTTTCACAGGCAGACGTGCTCCCAGCTGAACCGCATCAAACAACACTCCCTGCTCAGGGGATACATGAGCTTCGGACGGCTGGAATAATACGGTACGGGGAAGGGATCCACAATTCCACGAAATCGATTTGCAGCCTCAATCTTAATGGTTGCAAATCACAGCGGCTGCAATTATCTTTATAGAATGCGCTCCGCAACATTAACTAAGCTTTAAATGTCTATGAAACTTTCTAACCCGGTTTAGTTTAAACCTTTAGTAACGTGTTCTGAAGGTCCAGTGTTTCCCACACATAGACTATTCTGTGGCGCACCGCCACAGAATCAACACCTCCCGCCACATATTGCTTTTCGTATTAAAAAAAATATATATTTTTTTAAACGCTATTTAAAACACGCATCGTATAGAACCGCCGCAGCGGTCAATTTGACTGTGGGGAGTGGGGGTTTAAAATGCGGCAGCTATTCCTCCGTCTCACTCACGCTTCTCTCTCCCTCTCCCATAGCCCACACACACAGCCCCTCCCTTCATGCACACCGCGTGTCTCTATCAGCGATCATCGGCTGGTGAAATTCACTAAAGGCCTCGCAACCGCATCGCCCCCCTACAGTTAAAAGGCCATGGCTAGATTAGATTGCTTTTCTTTTGGGCCAACGGGGGGGTGGTGAAGTTGCTTTAAAATTACAAACCGCCGGTTTCATCAGCTTGTGAAGAACAGGTGTGCCAGATTGGAGTAGTGCTGGGAGCTAGGAGGCAGTTAAAAAAAAAGTTAAAAATAATGAAAACAATTTTTGGAGACTACATATAACAAATTTGAAATATAATGTGCTGCTAACATGTACTGGAGATGCTCTCCAAGAGTTTGCATAGCTTTAGCAGCTTTAGACTGAAGATTGGGGCAAGCTAAACTATTATTGTCCATGGTTTTATTTTTGTTGTTAATTCAAGGGAATTATCACTAATGTGATCTGGTTCAATGTGAATTTTCCTTTTTGATGTTCCCACTATGCACTTAACCCTTTGTAATTTTGACCCTTTGTACTTTTGACCAGCATAGAAGACAGTCTTGTGACCCCTTGTGGCAGGATACTGCAGGGCAATGTATATTTGTCAGACTAGATGGATGAAATGCTGTCCTCTTGTGATGTGTGAGAGAAACTGTTGGTGGAGCGGGTGCACTAGAGGCTCCTCACACTGTTATGCTAATGAGTGGCTCTGAGGGAGACCCAATGTAACTGTGAGATGGTTATGATAATCTCATGTACTTCACACACGCACGCGTCCTCAATGGCTGCACGCATGCACCCTCAGCTGTGTTACTAGGCAACAGGAACCAGTTAGCCCCACAAATAGCCCACACAATCGACACACACACACAAACGAGTTCATAGGGTGTTTAAGCCAACTCTATAATGACTACCATGCGACTGAGTTAACCTGACATTTCCTACCATTCCTGTAGAAATAAGCAAATATGACATCATCTATGCCACTGCCAGACTTCACCAAGGCTCAAAAACATGACTATTATTAACACATCTTCTTACCGCTAGAATAACGAAAACATAAGAGAACCCTGTAGCAGGAAATACCTGCTCAAGTTCTCAATCATTTTAGGCTCTTCTCAATGTTTGGATAAAGACATGAAGCACATAATGAAGTAGATGCCTAGACGTGGTGCCAAAAGAAGGGGGAATTCAATAAATTTAGTTAATATTTAGTGGGATAAAGCAATCATCATGTGCAAAAAACGTGACGCGTTCCGTTTTTACACATCACCCAATGGTTGGATATGTAAGATTCTGGAGGACAACATGATAATTTTCATGTCTTGGAAACATTTGACAAAATCTAAAAGTTACATTTACATTATTTTGTTTTGGTTCTCAAGCCTATTGCATTGGGTTGCTAGAGCTAATGCCAAAACCAGAAAGAAATCTATCAGATCTAAGTGCTTGCTACCAATTCCCAACCAGGTCAAAATGAGTGCCATTGCAGGCCCTCATTACGTTTGAGCTTTCGATCAGGTCAACATTTACTGAGATCAAGTAGTTAAAGGCAACCTCTATTGAGTAGCGACAGTAGTGCCTTTTTTTTTTTTTATTCCCCCACAGTACACACCTTCCCTATTAGCACAGGTACTTCCTGTCAGTGTACAAGATCAAATGCACTATAAAAAGGAAAAACCTCCAAGTGTCACAGATTTTGACCAATTTGGGTTAATTATGAAACGCAATGTTCCTAAAATGCCATTAATAAAATGTGTCCTCTTCAGCGCGGCCAGCCCCAGACAGCTCACTGCACATTAGAGGAGACATGTGACTGCATTATCACGGTTAACCCGAACTGAGGCCACCAGACCAGCCTGCTCCACGCAGAGCAAAATGCAGCCGGCATGCTAGTGATAATTGCAGCCAAGGACCTGCTGTATATAGCACACCGAATACACAAGATAAATAAACACGATAAGGTTACATGCTCAGTAATCACACAAGTTTGACACAAGACACCGCTTTAAATTTGCATAATGGCATTTTACTGAGCCAATGGGGCACCGGGGAGTGAACAGGAGAATGGGCCAGAGTGAAATAAATTGATCTTCAAATTCACACAAAACCATCAGTGCTGTTCAAAAACATCAGAGTAGGTCAATGTGTTGGTCTAGAGGAGAACTGACTTGGACAAGTAACTACAAAAGTGCAGAAATGTCACTTTATGCAATTTTTTGGATATAATATACTGCAAATATTTTATATTACAAGCCGTTTAAATTTCAGCTTTTTAAAAATAACAATAATCATAATCATGCACTGGATGCTTTAGACGCTTTACATAGCATTATTCATTCACTCCATATTTGGTGGTGGTAAGCTAAGCTAGACTGACGGAAGCAAGGCTGCCAATCTGCACCATCAGCCCCTCTGACCACCACCAACCACTCAAACACTACATTAACCCAGGCTTCCTGGTGTTCCCGGTCTCCCATCCAAGTACTAACCAGGCCCTTCCCTGCTTAGCTTCTGAGGTATGATCAGGCAGAGCAAAGGCGGTATGGTGGTTACTTTTCAATGATGATATATTCAATATTGCAACTCTTAAACAATATTTTCAAAATCATCTTGTAGACCAGTGGTTCCCACCTTTTACCCCCCTTGTGGATATTGCAGTCAGGCCAAATGAACAGAGTTTTCTGCACCTGTAGCCCCAGTGTTTCTCAGTCATATGTAATGAATGTTTACAGTTTAATTTTCTATAATAACATCTTGTTGAGGCAGTTTAACAATACACAAGGCCAGGCTCCTCCCGTCTGAAGACATGCTGAGTTTCTACTGAAGTGCCAGTGTCCTGCTCCGCCAGACGAGGACCCTCCGGATCGCCCTTTCACATTGCCCTCGAACCTTTCTGTGTGTGGGTTCTCCGCATGCGTTAATAAATTACACTCTTGACAAAGACAATACTTTTCCAGTTTCTCCTTTATAGAGGTAAAAAAAATCCACGACAATCTCCAATGATCTGAGTCATTATTCATTCACTCCACACATAGGTGGTAGGTGAAGTGTCTTGCCCAAGGAAACAACGGCGGTCATCGTGGAAGTTTTATACCCAAGTGTTTAAAACAATAAAAACACCTAACATTAAATGCATTACAAAAAAGATGCCCAGGTACGTCTATTTGTACACAGACCACAGTTTGAGAACCAGTGGCGTATCTTAATGTAATAGGCCGATTGCTATAGCTGTCCGATAATGTTCATCTTTGAAATATAGGCCAAGGAGACAACTGAGATAGTGGAGGGTATTTATAGTCATGCCGTCATGAGAAAACCCCCAACCCCCTCCACCCGCAGACCTGGCTCCCGCCCTCCGGGAAAACCCTAGCAACAAGGAGCTCCAACAAGTCACCCGCCATTTATTTTGGGTGTTGTGGACACGACTGCTGTGGTTAATGGGTCACTCTGAGGTCTATCTGAAAAATGGAGCATCAATGAACAGAATCACAGCAGAACCACACCACTGTGCTGTGTGCTCCCTGAAGACATAAACATTTGGTATTTCATTTGTGCAGAAATACAAATGCTAAAGTTCAATGAAAATGTCATAGTCACATACAAAGAGAATATTGTTTATTTCTTTTGCTTATTCTATGCAACAATGCAGGTTAAATAGGTTGAGGTGCACAGCACTCCTCGCTGACCACAGAACGTTAGAGCTCACTTCTTCACATCCTCTGCCTGTCCAAAGACTTGATGAACAGAACAGCTGCAGTGTTAGTGCAGGGCGACCGCTCAAAAAAGGAAGGAGACGGGAGCAGCATGGGATTAAATATTCTTCAACAAAATGGTATTGAAACCTACCTGACAGAATTAATAATTATGTAATATTATTATTATTATTATTATTATGTACATATCACCAGACTAATTTCTCATTTAAAAAAAAAAGGATGCAAATCATAAAAAATCATTAAAATAAATCATTAATAAAAGAGGGGGAGAACATTTTTTCTTTTTTTAAAGACATTAAAAGTAGAGGTCGACCAATATGTGTTTTTATTAAGGCAGATGCAGTTTTTTGGGGATTTTTATTGGCCGGATGCCGATATGCTCTGTCGATATTTTTGACAAATTTTTCCAAATGTCTGGTCTATAAACCTGTAAAAACATAAATAGAAGAATAAACTTTATTTATAGCACCTTTCACAGATAAAATCACAAAGTGCTTCACAGGGGCACAAAAATAACAAAGGTTACAGAGAAATGACAGTAAATACTTGGGCACTCCAGCGGTGGCCAATTTTACTTTATTATTTTACTGTTGGGGATCAATCACAGTTTCTGTCCCAGCCTTGATTAGTTGCCGTTAGCATTAGCATACTGTTGCTAGCCACGGCATTTTAAGCGGCAATCCAAAATACAATTACAAGTCTATCACTTTTGGTTAGGGATGGGTACCGAACCCCGGTATCATAACGGCCCCGGGGCCACGTGTGCCGGTCCACCCAGACCGATAAGCTCCAGCCTTAACGGTCTTCTTAACGGGGCTGCTGCGCTCAAATAATCACTCCGCCCTCATGGATGCGGTCGCTGCATCGGATCTGTTCATCCCCGCTACCCCACACGAAAGTGTCCAGCTAACCCGCAGTAAAAAAGCGAAACGTAACGACTTCGTATTGAACAGACAGACGAGCAACTCGTACTTTTCTTCTTTCACAAATACCCAAACTAAAGAGTTTCGGGTGGAGTCTATTTTTCCACAAACAGCGTACACAGTGGCATGTACGTGCACATGCGTGCGCGCTCCCACGTGCACGTCAGCGCGAGCCGCAAGCTGAGAGGCAGAAAACAGTTCATTATTTTACTGCACATTTGGACCTACAGCCAAATCTAACCAACAGCCTTGATTTACTAGACAATAATAATGATAAAAAATAAAAAAAAGCGACGCAAGTGAAGTATTTTAACTCCCATATATTAAGTGTATGCGCAAAGTGGAAATGAAATGTAGAGTAATAAATAAATAATATAGACCAAGGATTAATGCCTACGTATACGGTAGTCCCAATCTACCTATATACAGTATATTTTTCTGTTAAAGTACCGATAAGAGTACCGTTAAAGTACTGGATCGATAAGAAGTATCGATAAGAGTAGTAGTATCGATAAATCCTTAACGATACCCATCCCTACTTTTGGTCCCAGAGATATTGGCTTTTATCGGCACTAGATCGGTAAAATACCCAAATATCGGCCGATATATCGGTCGACCTCTTATTTAAAGTAGAGGTTACTGGTGTTGTGGGGTCACCCAGTCCCGTCCTGTGACCATGGGGCTAATCCTTGAGAGGAATGCCACACAGGCCGGACAGGCCAAGGCCCTGTGTCCACAGTACTACAATGTGTAGTACACACTGAGGTCTACGGTTACACATTCTGTCCGTAGCCTTGATCTCTAACAGGATGTGACATTTGGGTGCTTTGCTTGAGTAACCGCACTGCAGAGATGGCATTCACCTACAAACGAGACATGATGAGGCCCGTCTCCTCAAGACTTTAGCCCCCGAGGACAAACTCATTAGACACATGTAATAGCACAACTCCACTTATTCCAGTAAAACAGGGGCACTATATTGAACACGAATACTCCTGCAGCCAAATGTGCATCTCACAAAACAACATCTCTGAGGAGACGTCAGCCACATCAGCGCAGAAACGCTGTGTTATTCACCGTCAGGTGGGGAAGGTTAAGGAGGCGGACAAAGAAAAAATGTGAGTCACTGCCCCGCTCTCCACTTCTTGAACATGTCAACACTATATGTTTTGTCTCAAATCAACTATGACTTTTCATAGAGTACAGTGATGTTCACAATAAGTGTCTATGTGATGTGAAACCAAGTTTAGCTGGGTTAAGTTTATAATCCCTTTTTTGTTGTTGAATAAAATAAACAAATAAGACTTTTACTAATACAGTTTGTAAGATGGATGTTTCACAATAACTCTCAATTTAAAACAAAACTGAACACTTTTCACTTCAGTATTTTGTCAAAACAGTTTCTATTTTATTAAATCCAAACGATAAACTTGAACTATCACAGGATTGGATGTAGACCTGTACATTAAAAATCCTAGTAGATAACTGAACAGCCATAGATTTAAGCTCCAATTCAAAATGCCACACTTGCTGTTAATGATTTGGGTTATTAAGAACAACATAACAAACGCATCATTAAAAAGGCAAATACTCACAATGCGAGCACATCTCCAGGGGGTAGCTGGCTTCATTTCCCTGTGGAGAAAAGACAGAATAGTCAAATCTTACAAGCAAAATATCATGTCAAAGTCATTAGTGCCGTACATTTTCTCAGCATAAAATCATGGCTATATAAAGACAAAAAGCAAAATTGAAGGAAAGGCCTGAAAATGTTGTAATGCTGTTAATACACAGATATTTCAAGGAATATAATGCAAACATAATTAAAATTACACAATCAAAACAAGAACTCCAAAAAGAGTGCCAGAGTGAACCAATTAATTAAAAATATATATCATAATATTTCCTGCCAGCCTGTCTATTGCCCCACGCCAAAGTAAAACTCTGCATTGTGGTGCGTGTGGCGGTATCACTGTGTGTGCCTTTGGTTCAAGCACAGCAACAACATCCGCATCTCGTCCCATCCAACACTGCAGCACTGTCCACTAGCCCTTGTCTGTTGCTGGCAAAGGTTCCCAACACTCCGGTGGGAGGGGGTACTGTTGCAGAGGAAGGAGAGGAAGGGCGGGGGGGGGGGTGCTAGCCGGGAATCCTACAGCTGACACAGAGCTATCGAACGGGATGGTCCTGCTACTCACTCGAGGAATGCCATACAACGCTGGCCAAGGTAGCAACACGAGCAAGCACCGTCCACTGAGATGTCCTTTTGAAATCACTGTATGCAAATGGTGTTGGCGTGTGATGCTATGACCGAGGGGTAAATAAATACCAAGAGCCATTTTTCTCAAGATTCAGTTCACTCTGCATATTTTGTACAAGTTCAAGATCAGGTTTTAAACATGGGCTGGTGTTGGCAACATCCTCAAAATACAGCACAGTATCCACATGCACATGTATCCTGAATTCCCAATCAGAGAGGAATACAACACTGCAGCCCATGTCCCAAAAAGGGTCTTATAAGTCAGTAAAAAACACCCATTTACTAAGCCATTCACCTTATTCTGCCCCGCCCACTTTTGCTTCTTTTTGCCACAGATCAGCACTTCTGTTGTGACACTTCCAGTACAGCGCAAAGTCCATTCACTAAGGGGAAAAAGCCAAAATCCAATGTACAGTAGACAGATTTGTTTAAAATGTCTACTGTTCATTTGCACCAACAAGTCAACACTGCACTGTTTCTCTGGGCGGCCTGAAAACAGCTTTGCGTTTGTGTAGAAACTGATTTTCTCTTGACGTCTGCAGTCCTATGTAAACTAATATGAGTGAAGGGGCTTGCAAAATTCATGGCGGCACCCATGGGAACGCCGGGAATATGGTGGATATTAGGGCTGCGTATTGTCCGCAACCTGACATGGCCTTAGTACAATACATGTTTTGCACCCCAAAAAAAAAATAAAGCCTAGGGATAAAACAAGCATGAGCCTCAATACAAAACGCCTATGATCATATTTTACAAATACGATGTAGTGAACACACCACTAACACATCATAATATTTTGTTGTTTGAAAAGGAGTATAAATAATTATCAGCCTCAATATGTATTAACAAATTGGCATTTAATTAAAGACCATTTGTGCACACCGCATGTGTTTTAGATGCAGGAGTTAGATACAGTGCAAACAATAGAAGCGCGCACTGGAGCAGCCCGACGCAGCTCCAGTAAGTTATGTAGCAGTTATGTCATCTCAGTGCGCTGCTCGTCTACTGTGGCGGCCTGAGAGGTGGATGTATTTTAAGATCAGTCAGGAGAAAGAGGTGACAGAGGATTAGCCAGTCAGAGACTTAGCTTTTGACAGTCTGATCACTAAAAGACTACACGCCTGCGCTCCTCTCAGGGACAAGTTTAACACAGCTACTGTAGCTTGATGCAGAGTTCACTATTAAAAGGTGTCCCATTGCCAATGTGCCCCCAGTGGGTATCAGTGCCAATGTGATTTGTGCGTTACAGCTTCAGAGAGCCTCAGAACTACTCAAAAGCCTGGTGTGGATCTTGTGGGTCGTGAACTTAGTCTTCAAACACCTTTTCTGACAATTTTTGGATAAAAACATTTTGATTGAAGAGCAGAAAACTATAGGGATTTTTATGTATGCATCCTAGCCTTTGTTATAGGGCAAACTCTTTACATTGTACAACCATAAGACAAACTACAAAATGATAATTTATTAGGGCCGGGAATCGATTAAAAAAATTCATCTAATTAGAGGCTTTGTAATTAATTAATCGCATATAAATATTTGACCTGAGAACAGTGAGAAGTAAGCTTTTCCATAAGGATTTTTAGTATACCATTGAATAATGACTGAATACATAAGCTTAAGCAACAAAATATTGTTTATTTTTGTTCAACCAAGTCCAACAGACCAGTGCAATATTGCCATTAATTGTGCGTCTGCAGGAAAAAAGGAAACTGAAGTGTGGAAAGCAAAGTGTGATTAATATTTTTAATCGCACTAAACCTCATGTAATTAATTAATCGCAATTAATCGAAAAAAGTCCCGCCCCATAATTTATATTTTAAAATTGTGAGAGGAAAGTATAAATGATTTCTGGTTAAAAATCAGGAGTGGCCCTCTGTGTGGAGATGAAACGAGAGCTGGCCGATATGGCAAAAGCAGGCAACAATGTGGATTTATTCATTATCCCTGTACTTTTAGAAGCTTTATTTTGCCTTTCTGTGCTTATTCATTACTATATTATCTGCTTTAATAAATCTGGAGTGTTTACACGACGTAACATTGGTTAAATCCACCCATCAGTGCATGACAGACTGATCAATTGCTATATGAGGGAAATGTGAAATACATGTTTAATCACAGTTGCCTAAAAAACAAAAAAATGATCACATAATGATCACATAATGATCAAATAAAAAATTCAAAATTGGTGGTAGCGCGCACACTAATGGTTAACCGAGTATTAACCCGCTAAGGGCCTCAGTTAACGGTTAATGAAAAACTTGAAAACGTGCAGCCCTATGCCAAACAGTGACTTTGAACAAAAATAAATAGGCCCCCATAACGACAAAGGTAAATGTGCTGAACATGAGCAGACCTAAACATGGATGTGGGACCACAGATATGATCAAAACCGTGAGTGTTTATCCAGAGACACCTGAGGCAGGACACCTAGAATTGCACAGGGCAGCAGAGAGGGGATGCATGGTCACATTATTGCTTTGTGCTGACAAATTACCCGTGTTATTTTTAGCTCAAAAAGGGGACGCTGCTGGCAATGTCTAAAAATAAGTATTGATTTATTTAAAAAAAAAAGTTGTAATGCCTTTCTCAAACAGCTATAGTTAGCAGCCATTGATCGCAGAATCTAAATTGTCTAGCAGCATCCACGTTGAGACAAATAAAGACCTTTTCTGCATCAAGAGCAATACCCTAAAATAGACACTTTCTAACTGGATAAAGCGAAGAATGAGAACTAAAGAGCAACCTTCAGTGCATAAGAAGATACAACAGTATAAAGCATTAATGCTTCCATTTGATCATAATGTTTTAATATGAAATGTCAATAAGAACTTATTGGAATATCTCTGTTAGCTGCGCTCTCTCGTTTGCATAGACAAATACACCGAGTTTAATTTGGGATTAATTATTGCTTCCGAGTGTCAGTGGGTAAATCCCTCCCTCAGATGCAATCCTGATGTTGACCATGGTTAAAAGCAGAGTGTTTCTCGAAGGAGGGGGACTTACAGTAAAGGAGATTTAGTGTCCAGGATTACAGGTTTACAAACCAGTCAGCCATAGGTCAGTGCTTAGACCACAAAGGGGTCAACCATATCACTCATCGCACCAACAACAAACCACTTGATGCAGCTGCTGTCTAGCTGCCCCTATACTCTACATGTTAGTGAAAATCTGGATGCACACAGAGCATGGTGAAGGGTACAAGAGCGAGTAAAAAGGCTTGTTTCACAGGAGAGAGGAAAGAGGGGATATAGGCACAGACTCATGTGGGCTCATCAATAATGAATGCTTCATTCAGAATCAATTAGGCCTTAGCACACAGCATGCGTTTGCATAATGAAGAATCTGGCATGGCCGCTTGTTCAGCAGTAATGCAAAGGCCGACCCAAAAACCCCGCTAATTATAGACCGGCAGAACCAATCATAACATGAAAGACTGAGCCCAGTAAACCATGTTGCACATGGGCCCTCAGAAGCTTATCCAGTATTGAAGATATTCTGCGTTCTTGCACTAAAATATGTCACACTGTCAATTTTTCCACAATAAAAAACTGTTGATACAGACATCAAACTAAAAACAAAGGAGGAACGGTCATGTTGACCTGTGGTAAAGGCCTTGCGTGGCTGTCAGTAAAAACTGCTTGTTTAGCTTTTATTGCTCCATGAGGGTATGGACGTGGTGAGGGGCTGCTGAGTATGCTCTTTTGCCGTCACACCCTGCTTGTAAGAGTCACTCACACCTGCCTTATCTGCTGCACCTCACTCAAGACCAGGCTAGACATGGTGGAAATGCAGCAACATGTTAACACAACTATAACTACAGGGAACGTTTTAAAGAAATGTAATGTTACAGATCAAACTCATAAGATTAGAGAGTAAAATGAAGCAATGTGAAAGATAATGTTGATGGCAAAAATAATGGTGCAACACCACTTTCACACAATTGCTGCAGTGCCACTACTGAGATAAATAGCATAATGCTGTGCAGAGGATTGGAGCCATCCATCATTTCCGGACTCTAATAAGAAATGAGCAGAATTCTCAAAAACAAAGTGAAAATGATGCATTTCCTTCTGTGTAAGCCCTGCCAATGCCATACAGTTAAAAACATTTCTTTGAAGAAGAAAAACACAACATGATGCATCCTGCGATCAGTTGCTTGCGCACTTGAGGGTATATTAAGTGCTTAGTAATGTAATTTACAGTATAAGCAGGTACATGTTATGACAGTTACTAATGACGTGGGCGGTGGCACAGTGGTTAGCGCTCGTGGTTCACAGCTAGAAGGTCCGGGTTCGATTCCCACCTGGACGGGGCCTTTCTGTGTGGAGTTTGCATGTTCTCCCATGTCTGTGTAGGTTTCCTTCGGGTACTCCGGTTTCCCTACCACTAAAAATTAGGGCTGAACAATTTTGGAAAAGAATCGAATTGCGATTTTTTTTCTTCAATATTGCGATTGCGATTAAATATGCGATTATTGTTGCAAGGTCCTCTTCTCATGTATTTTTCACCTAACAAGCAATAAAATCAGTCTTTCATAATAAACATTAGATTAATTTGAAGTGAAAATTACAACAATAAAGCAAACAAAATTGTTGCTTGACCTATTCAAAATTTGTGAACATGTGGACTGCACTTCTTAAAAATTGTCTGAACTTAACAGTACAGTCTATAAGATAAATTATATAGATATAAAAAATAAATAAAAGATAAAACTCACTGATCCAGTCAGTAACATCATCCATACTAAAGTGCAGGAAAAGTAAGAACAAACGTCTGCTTTAACTACTTGGAAAAGTTTTAGGAAATCAATTAAAACATAAACTATTGATTATTTATTATTTCGGCCAATCAAATACCTGTCTGAGCTGCACTCGTAGTTGCTTCAGATGCGCGTTATTGATTTTTTATTTATTGGTTTATTTGGTTGGGACAGTGCATGTTAATGAACATACATGGTTCTCATGCATGGTAACAAGCCATACCGGATTGTAGCCTTGGGCTAATTTGCATCAGTCGTCCCCCATGCGCACTCTCAAACACACTCTCATTCATCCTGGCCTATTGTACATGTTTTTAGTGGTAGGGGAAAACTACGCAGACACGGGGAGAACATGCAAAACCCAGACAGAAAGGCCTCGTCCCTGGTGGGAATCGAACCCGGACCTTCAAGCTGTGAAGCACAAGCGCTAACCGCTGTACTACCGTGCCGTACCGTGATGGATACGGAGAGGCCAGGTGGAGCACACACCAAAACACAGTGGAATTAGGAGCAGCATTTTGGTTTTGGGATGTAACTTTGGTTTGGACAATATGAAGAAAGAAGAACATTGACGGTGACATGAGGTGCCAAACACGTTTTACTTTATTTGACTCGCAGCCATTTAGTGACATTTCAGCACATCTCAGCAAAATAAGACATGGCACGGAGTCCTGCCTCGGATCGTAGGTAGTTTCCAACCCTTTTCATACAGCAGTTTAGTGTTTATATCTAGCGTCTGTACTACCTACGGGAGCGCAAAGGTAAATAAAGGCACATGGCCTCCACGGATACTTAATGGTCATTATGCTTTTGAGATAAGTTCTTTATCCACAACATTCCCAAACATGAGCCTCCTCTGTGGAGGCAGAGGCGTGTGAATCCGGAGGTGAGGGAGTTTCTGTGATCATCAGAGCGACTAGTAGAAGCAAGAGAATGGCGTGATTAGCACTGCGGCTAACGCAATGCTAACCGAGAAGAAAGCAATAGTCCTTTGCGGTAGCTGCATTATAAACGCTGATATTTTCACTGTACATCCACAATCTACCGGGCAAAAGCACGGGGTGGAGCGGACTTTGTGCCATATCTCACACCTCCATGCTCCATTCACTTCCAAAATCGCGTGCCCTGTGATTACGAAATCGCGTTGTGTAATATCGCGATAATATTGCAAATGCAATTAATCGTTCAGCCCTACTAAAAGTGTGTACAATAAGCCAGGTCGAATGAGAGTGTGCGAGTGGGGGACAACGGATGGAAATTAGCCCACTGCTACAATCTGGTGTGGCTATTTACATGCATGCATGTTTCCGCACTGTCCTGACCAAATAAACCAATAAAGGACATGCATTATCTCAGGGCTAAAGATCAAACTGGCTGTTGAGCGTCTCGTTTCACAAAGGAATCTGCAATGTGCTCCAAATGAACAATGTAAAGTTTCAGTGCAGGTGCACGATACCAGATGTCTTCAGTGTGTGATCCTTAGGGCCGCAGAGGTATGATAACGGTAATGAGTCATAATGACTCATTGACTCACTTGGAAAATTTGACATAATAATTGGTACTTTGCTCAACTTGCCTGCATGCCTATTAATAAATATACGCGGCTTCACTACAGAAATGTGAGTTTCATTCTAAACAAAAGTTATGACTGCTCGAGTAGTCTGCAAAATGATCTTCAGTTCCTGAGGAGACGCCGTGCAGTAACATCAACTGCACTGAATTACCTGTAGTCACATTGTAGTGAAATCTTTTGCAGATATTGAAGATGCCAAGTTCTTCACCATACATTTCTGATACAGAGCAATGTACCGTATTAAATAGTATTTAAGTTGGAAGTAATATCATTCCACTAAATATCTTGAACATCCATCAGCCCTAAAAAACATCTTTGTTGCAATAACGGCTGTTTTTGAAAAACAAATCGGTATCAGCCTTATAAAAGATAAAGTCAAGGTCCACCACTACTCTTCCAATTTCTTCTGTGCACAAGCAATTTATTTAGAATCAGATTCTTCTTTAAACAATCACCCTCTGACATTTTTAAACCAGATTTTAAGTGTTTGAAACTTGATGTTAATACAACCATTATTAAAATTTTAATTAGGGGGTCCCTAATTGTTACATCCATATTTTGAGGAGTTCAACAGGAAAAGTTGAAGAACACTTTGTACAGCTGACTGCAGTGTAATGTAATGTAATGCAAGTGCTTTATTGTCATTGTACAAGCGTACAACGAAATAGTGTTCAGGTGTCAGTCCTGAGCTGCTGCGGCTGAGCCGCGCTGCCACTGTGTCAACCAGACTAGGGTTGGGACGATGGACAATATCATCGTCCATCGTGATGGATGAGCAACATCACGATGGAGAGCAACTATCGTGATGCCACGCCCCCTCCTGTCAGAAACACGCGTTGATCTTCTGTGGGCCTTGTAAACCTACAAACTTTGCAAGCATCGTCAACTGCCAATTAAGGGGACATCGCCCAACCCTAAACCCCGCATGATTTTGGAGGTAGAGGAAACGGTTGCACCCAGAAGAAACCTGGCTGGCTGCCCTACGTCTCCTCTTATCCTGTGAAACGGTGCAGCGCCTCCTGGGGACGTCCTTATCTCAGAGCGTGGTGTCCTGCAGACCTGCACTGGTCAGCTCCCTCCGCTCCACAACAGTCATCTCCTTGTTTGTCCCCGTTTTGTTTTCCTGTAACTCCACAGTGCTGCCGGTGTGGGGGCTCTTGGTGCCTCGAGTGTCTCAGAAAGAGACATTTCTAGGTTTCAAATGGGTTTAGCTGATAAGCTAGCTTTTGTTTACCTTTAAAAAGCTGCTTTCTTCAGGACCATTTTGGACTCTCAAAGTAAAGAAATCCACAGCAAAGACGTACAAAAGTATCCAGTAAAACCATGCGAACACAGAAACCACATGCAGTCCGCAGAGAAAGGCTAAAAATTAAGCCGCACCAGCAGAGACAGTTGTCTTTTATAAGAGTGTTGTATGTCTCTATATGGACTTAGAGTCGGATGGATGGATGGATGGATGGCGGTGACGACGACGATGACATTTCTCAGGTTCAATATTTATTGTTCAATGTCTGGAATAGGCCTTTTCCCCGCATTATTTACAAAAAATGCAACTCCATTAAATTATGATGCTTCGAGTTTACGGTTTCTGTGGCATAAAATGATTTTGTATATTATCCTTTAATGTGATATTTTCCACACAAAAAAATTACGGTATCCTAACAGGAGCACAAACGGTCTTTGCCAATTCTATGCCTGACTGGCTTTTCAGGCACCCTAAAATTACCATGCAAAATATCTGGGAATTAATAATGTAGATTAAAAAAAAGTTTTTTTTTCCTATCTGGCTTAGTAATATTGTTTACTTTATTTATAGACCTCAAATCAACCATTTTATGAAATCATCTTGGGACCTTCAGCCCAGAGATCGTAACCCCCACTTTGGGAACCACGGGCATAAAACACCAAACAAGGACACGATTGTTCTCATCTGGACAGTTTGCCGTTAGCTTTGTGCCAATTACCTTGCCATTCTCTGCAACTCTTTAAAACAACATATTACGTTATGTCTACAAAAGATGTCTGCGCAAGGTCAGGCTCGAAGAAAATGTGTTTGATTGTGGGAATATTATTACTACGGCTCTTACCAAGTACCAACCTGCCCAGACTGCGCACAAACAGACAGCTTTTTTTGCAGTTTAGTGACTTGTGTGTCAGTCCACTGGCCTGTACATATGGTAATATTGAGGAAATAGACGAGCTGGAAATGGCTGGTTATTGCAACGCTGCCACAAAGAGTTGCCCTGGCCTGTGAGCAGCCGAATGGAGCTGGAGTGGGTTGGAAGAGCACTGTGGATACATCACGTTGATCATCGCATTGCTGCTGGTTCATTGTGGCTTTTATCTCTTTTACATTAGCTGGGCTCGATCCGTATGTGGGTGGTGCTTGATTGCTAGGCAGCATATGGTCCCCTTTGCATCAGATCATTCCAATACAAGCTTAAGCAACTGTGTGCAGTCCCTACCCCCAGTCTCCCCCTGCAGCAAAGAATACAATCTAACAGGCTACAAGTTGGCACATCATCAGTAGAAGGGGCATGCACCACTGTTTAGCCTCCTGCAGCAGGAGGACGTGGTTTAACAAGACACTCTGGGTCTGCTCATGTAATCACTACAGGTAGGTCAGTTACTGAGGGAAAGAAGGCCACTGTGACATTATGTAGACCTGTTACTTACCACATACACAATGATTCATAGTAAGCACACAATGTTTTACAGTTCTCCTCGTGCACCAGTGCTTTCATATTGAGACGGACAGACGATCCAAAGCTCACCAGTCTGTTTGATATTGCTTGAAACAAGAAAATAACTCGTCAAATTAGGGGGCACTTAAAACATGGATGCGTGGGTGAATGATTGGTGTTTTGTGCATCATAACTCTTTATACATTACACGCTAAAACATCGATGAGAAAACGTTAATACAATTTATGGCTGATTTCAAACATCGCCTCTTCCATTGGTTTATGGCAACATATCGGCCGCTGCCCCATTAGCACTGACAGCCGAAGCCAATCGTCACTTACTCCTCAGATTCCCCCCTATTCCTACATGAAAATTTAGTCTGGACACGCCACTGTAGGTTGTGTGTGCATATCTTGATCTAGAAACCACCAGTCGCTCAAGATTACACACATTTGAGCGACGACGCTGTGAAAATGGAAGAATGATTTTTCGTGCTAGCTTAACAAACGAGCACTCACAGGCTTCGTTTAGTCTGCGCGCAAAATGTTACTAGCCCACAAGATCTTAGTTGTACCTTTAACTTGGGAGGGGGGGGAAATCATCAGGCCTCGTTGCTAATAAGAGTGTAGGCTATATCGAGACGGGATAAGAAATATCTGGGCCATAGGCTTTAGGCTAGTGACAGCCCAGGGGTATGGCACAGACAGCCAGCAATCTGGAGCGCAAGAAAAAAAAAAGCATTTCCTCTTTGCACATACTCGCGTTTAAATAACGAGTAAACAAGACATCAAAACAAACGCACTCAAAATGTTGAATACATCGACAAAATGACAGCGCAGGCCTAGCCAATGGTGTGTTTACCAGTCGGCGTAGGGTGAAAATAGAGCCGTAGCTGCTTACCATTTTGCAGGTCGGATGATGAAATCCACGCGATGTAAACGGAAAAGAGGGGCGGAGGGAGGACCGTGTAGGCCGCCGAGCAGAGGCGATAAAAACGGGGGAAAGACGTTGTTGTGTTGGAGGTCTCGGCGTCGCTTCAGATCTAGCTACCGACCCTCTAACACACTCCTGAACCGAGCTTTCACTGCAGTGGTAAAGGAGGGAGAGCCGCTGGGAGGGGACAGCGAGCGGAGGAGGAGCAGGCGGAGGGACAGAGGGGGAGGGGGGGAGTTACGCTACTGTACATCCGGGAACTTTCCACCTGAACAGTCTGTGCGGGTGCGCCATCTGCTGGCAGCTCACTTTGATTTTGTGCTCTTCTCTGAACTAACTACGGTCTAATCCGAGTCTGTGTGTTTCTAAATTCACAGCAAGTGCTGCACCTGTAGAAACAGCTTTACACTTTAAATCGACCAGCACACAACCTCAACGCTGTCGGAGCTGTCTTTATTTAGGCCACTTATTTGCATACCGCCTACTGCATTTTAGTCGACCCCATTTGTTTAAATGCAAGGTAGAGAGAGAGAAAAAAAAACAATACACTGGAAGAATTTGACACATAAGTAATATTTGTATTTTATATCCTTATAAAATTGTAAACAGCACTTTCACAAAATAGAAAATAAAACACTTTCTCATTGTTGCATAGATAAAATGGTTCTATAGTTATTAAAACACCACATTCATCACAATACAAAAATATAATATTCAATGTAGCACAAAAAAAAAGCTATTTTACCAAAAACATATTACCAAACGCAAATACAGAAAATCCTTTTCATGGCTCTTGGGAAAAAGCATATTCGCTCCACAGCACAGTATAGTAGAACGACACACATCTAAACATGTCCCTTTTGACCTCTGAGAAGCAGACTGATGTTGTTGTGTTCTTAAGCAATTGTAAGCTGTTGTGTTATATATTCTTTATGAAACTATAAGGTAAAGACCAGTAAGCTAATTGGAGGTAAATATCCATGCCTGTAAAAATGTCAGCTTGCAATTCACATTGTAATTGTAATGCAATTACACAGTGACCTATATTGCAAACCAATTACGCAACTTCCTTTTTTATGGAAAATTATGTTTATCTTATTAATTTATTTCAATAGGGACAATGCACAATATGACAAACAATAAACAATATGACAAACAAATATAAACACTTATACTTTATGCAATGTATCACCTGAACAATTGTAATAAAATTAGCACACAAAAAGATTAACAAACAAAGCTTGGACCACATGAACTACATAAATTGCATGATAGTAGGACTGTTGCTTTGGACATATAGCACCACGGGATTCACAGTAGGACACAACTGCAATAACTGCAGTGTTAGTGTACAGACATTTAGAGGAACATCTCTTTGTTGACCCACATGAGGGTACGTGTGTCGTTGGGTTTGCATTCGTACTCTATACTGTTGAAGCTGTTTCCCCATTGACAGTGATCTCTCTTGTTGTAGTTGTAAAACTTGACTTGCCAAACAGTCTCAAAGTGACCAGCCTCTGTGAACTGAGAGAGAAGCACAAGTAGAGTGATAGCCCTGAAATATATAGAGCACTGAGCAGCAGATGGACTGATTCACATGTGGCTTAGTGTGTAAATTTGACAAACAGCAACACCTGAGGCACCACAAGCCATAATACATGAAATATAAACATACATTTAGTTTATTTAAGAATTAATCACTAGTTTTTACTCTAACATAAAAATTATCACGGCGTTAGTGCTGTAGAATTCACATTCAGAAAGGAACACGTATTCACAGACAAACACCATTGCACACTGGAGGCAAGGTGGGCGAAGTGTCTTTCCCTATAGGCAAAACAACAGTATGTACTGGATGAATGGGAACACTGCTGCCTCATTACAGTATGCCAAAGCAAAATCAAATAATTAAAACATACTCTATATATCTAAATTTAGTGATCTTTTCTTTTGTTTTAACAACCACAAATGTGAGTTATTGTTATTATGGCAAAGAAACTGTCCCAATAGAAGCTTCTACCTCGGTTGACTTAAGATCTAGATGGACAGTGAAAGCAAATACATTTAATGCTTGATCTCGCTTGGTATGGGCATGACATATATCTCATCTGATTTGATTTTGCAACCCAATGTGTGACGATTATTCTGCTTTGTGATTAGATAATCAGCTCAAGAACCAAAATAAAAATGTAAAGACTTAACAAATTAACATCACTTAAAATCAGGGGACATAGAGGAGTCTATTTTAACAGTCATTAAAATGTTATCCTTATTTTTGTAGAGTAATCTTGAATATAAAATATTTAATGATGTAAAATGAAGTGATATAATAAAAAAAAAGAGCTCCCAAAAAGATGTTTAATCTATAATTACACTATTTGCACACAATATTGTGCCAAAGAGCGCACTTGCGTTTGATGTAAACCTATGGATATTTGATACAGAATGGGTTGGGATCTTTAACAACCTGTACTGTATAGCCAACCCTTCTCAAGAATGAATAAATCGCAACACTGACATTTTAACAGCAACACTGTTTGTTTTAAATTTGCAGCATATATTGTTGGTAATGTTCCATATAAAAATGTAAATACCTGTATGTTTATTTGAACCGGTTGCCTCTCTCCACTTTTGGTATGAGCCACTCCCTCTGTGTCATACAGGCCACTGTACATCACAGACTGAGGGTCTTTGGACTGCTGCTCCAAAGGGAAGGTCACAGCACCAATGCTCATAGACCTAGAAAAATAATAGGTGCACTTTGTTAAAGATTACTTTGATTTTAGTTAATTTTGCACAACTCGGGTGTTCATTTGTCTTTAGGTTTAAAAATGTGATTTCATTCATCAATGCTCATTAACATTAAGTCACAAATTAACATAATGAGTATAACAAGGTTAATGTAAATCAGAATATGACTCTTTGTGGTTAAAAAAAAAACAGTATTTGAGAAATGTTGGTACTGATAATGAATAAAAATGCATTAGCCTATAGCATGCGATACTGATCTGCTTTGGCTAACTGTGCTCCTGACCTAGAGTCACCTTTCTGCATAGATCAGTCATGTCTCATGTGAGACCTGAACTGTCTAAATTATAGCCTACTTCCTAAAATAACCAAAACATGTTACACAAGCAAATTTGGGAATTCATAATAATAAAACAGACACGAGAGCGATGAGTTGCACCCAAATGTGGCCAATTGCGGTTTGTGCAACCTTCATGCGCTCCTGGTATGATCTTCTTCTTTTCCTTTACTATTCCAAACATGATAGTTAAAGAATAGGCGGTTACTTAACACAACGTTCTTTAAATATTGTGATTTCTACAAAAGGTTCAGTTTACAAGAAAGTGCTCAAACCTCTATGCGCACCAGTGACCTTTTAGTTCATGTTGACACATTTTAAAACGAACAGAAATAACACAATATACATGTTTAAAGCCAAAAAGACAGGGTCAATTTCAGTTCACGTCTTGATCGTGACCAAGACCCAAGAGCGGTCCGCCACTTCTATGTCTAATAGGTTAACCAGATAACGGATTACAGCAGGGACAATACCACACACAAAATATGAATACCTACGTGGCTTCTGCTGCTCCAGGCTTTATGACCACGTCAATCTTATACTTTGATCCGGTCAGCAGTTTAATGGTGCGCGTCTGTCCGAATCTGGCACCGTCAGATTTGAAATAGACAGCAGTGTTGTTGGGAAGCATTCTCAGAGAAACGCCTATTTTGATGAGACTGGGAACGTCGGCCATGATTCCATAAAGACGCGGCGCTGTACTGAAGTAGCCCACTTTGAAGAGCGGGATGCGAGGCGGGCTGTGCGCGCGTGTGAACGAGTCTCGTCCGGTAAAGGGAAATGACAAGCGGGGTCGATTGAGAATAGCCGCTCCCTAATCCAGGACCGAGGCTACGGGCACTCATCTAATCCCAAAGCACTACTGCGCACCCTGCTCTCCCGAAGAAGCACAAAGCATGTTTCTTATGTGTGTGAATTGTATTTTGTCCTAGATCTAATGTGTGTGACCCATAGTGTGACCCTAATAAGCACTGTCGCTGTCCATGGTGCTGATGCGGGTCAAATGAAAACCATTAGCTATGTTCTTTATTGACAATTTCTTGTCAGCAGTTGGAATGGATTGCAGTTTTAATACATGCTGTCATATAGCCTAATTAACAAAAAAACAGGCTATAGACTGATGGAAATATATGCCCAACCTTACTGTCACCTTCTTTAACAGATGACAGATCCTTCATCAGTGACCATTCTACACTTGCTCTTAAAGCCCTGTTTAACGCAGCACTGTTGGTAATCCACCGCTAGAGGGCGGGCTTGGTCCAAACACTCGCTGTATCGCTATGGGAAATAGTCTGTTGCCCCTTCTTTCGTTGTGTGACTGCTGATGAAAAATCCTATTTTAACCGGAACATTTTAACTTCCAATGGCATCTTCATTTCACATAATGGTAGAAATTATATTGTTTGTTTTTTTTATGCTCTTTTCCGCTGTGCCTAAAATGTCCAATATTATAGCTTAAATAGTACAAGATGGTTCTAAGGACTCAAAAGGCGTATTTTATAAAGTGGCAGCCTGTGTGTGACGTCCACGAAAATTGCACTCCGGACAAATAAAGAAATATCCAATCTTGAGTCCTTAATTCAACTTCACCTTAATGTTTCTTCTGATGTCCATTAAAAGTAAAATAAAGAATTGATAAGACTGACTCATGTCATGACTTGCTGTTGCTGCTGCTAGTCCACTTCACAAAAGTGTTTTTATTTGATTTATTTATCTTCTCATTTTCTTCTTTTTTTATTATTCTCACCACCTTTGGCCATCACAGTTTTCTCGGATTGGCTACATTTTGGAACCTTGTATGTATTGTATTCTAACGGGAGCAGTCTTACTCCCGTCTCCGTCCCGCGCTCTTAAGTGAAAAGAAAACAGAGTGAGAGTGTTTGGGTAAGAGGGCAAGTGTGGGAGGGTGGGAAGGCCCTCCCCTTAGGCAAATGTCAAGATGGATCCACTCCTTCAAAACCCCACTTTCTTGCAGCCTCTCGCAGATGGTCCAAGTGTCCAAAGCGGACTGAAGCTATTACGCATGCATGAAGACACGAAGAGGAGCATTTTAAAACGTGTGATTCTGCCGTCTAGTTGTTCAAGTCTTTGTTGAGTCGTTCTGATTTTATGTGGAAACTTGCCGGTTTTTGTGCGCTGCACTGAGCCGGTGATGCCATGCCGCGCAGTCACACCGGCGAAGACAACAGCAGCAGCACTGGGCTCTGGCGCAAAAGCTCTGGCGATCGTCGGGACCTCCCCCTCAAAGATGTGGAGTCCGGACAGAAGATCATGAACAATACGGTCCGAGTTGGAGACGGCGTGACATCCCCGGCAGGTGTAGTAGTGGGGGACAGGAAGCATGGTGCCCGGCTTAGTCTGTTGGGCAAGCCGCTCACCTACAGCGCGCAAAGCGGTCGCAGAAATGCTCGCTATCGGCGCCTCCAGAATTGCCTCTACAACGTGTTGGAGAGACCGCGGGAATGGGCTTTTATCTACCACGCGTTTGTGTAAGTAGCTTTAACATGCTTCACAACAACACTGTATGCAAAAGTTTGTGAGAAGTTATTTAGCTACACGATAGATCAGAAGGTGCCTACATTCAAAAACAATTTGTATAAGCTTTCAAGTTCCATTATTAGTGGCATGAGCTGTCACTGAAAATGATGCTCAGATGGAGTCTAAAATATAGACAATAACCAACCTGTTGACATGAATTCAAAGCCATTTAAGCCAATTGAAATCCTGACCTTTACATAGAAATGCCATGTTTACCTGCAGAGCAGACCTCTGACACTTCAATGCAGATTGACTGAAGACACTGTTTTGGTCTGACGTTGGTGCCTTGAGAAGGCTATGCAGGACCTTGTTCACTGTAGCCGGGTTTATGATGTTATTTCCCCTCTACACACCTGCTGCTGTCAGCGACACACAGTAACCTTTATTTATAATTTAGATGTTGCATATTTTCATCAGCTGTTTACGACAATATCAATGTAACACTCTGATGATGACGATGATGATGAGGATGATTATAGTCACTTACACTTGTACTGCGCTTTACAAGCCTGAGCTGATAAACTTCTAAAAGCGTTATTACTCATCCATTCCTCAATGGTGGTGCTACTATTGTAGCCACAGCTGCCCTAAGGTAGTTTCACTCTGGGGCATTGGCCCCCTCAACCAATCACACACTACATTCACACAGGCAAGGTGGATGAAATATCTTGCTGTACATTTGAAATACAGTATGCAGTTCAAACTTGTCTTGTGGTGCATAAGAAAGTCTTTTTGCTTGGACATGATAATTCAAATTCAAATATTACTCTCAATAAACCCTCGGTGCAAACTGAAATAAATCTCCAAATATGTGCACTTGATATTCTAAATGGGGAAGGTTAGAGTTCAGTGTCTTTGAGGGGCTAGAGAGGACCACAGAGTGTAAGTGCAGGTGGAAGCAGAGGGGGCGAGGGCAGGGAGAGAGTTTTTCTTGACAGCCTGGTGGATGATACAGTTCATCAGTTTTCTGGACCTGGCCCTTACTGTAGACGCCAGTCTCCTCCCGGAAGGTCAGCAGCAGTTGTAGCCGAAAGTGTGGTCTGGTCCGTGAATATTAAAGACCGGTCCGGACCATTACAGACCATGACCTCTAGGGGCGCTGTGCACTGGTCCGAGTGGTCCCTGGTGGTCCCTGTGATGGTCTTTGGGCTGAATTAATGGTCCCTGTGGATTATGTGTGGCAGGAGTGGAGTCCTGAGTGGTCTCTATATATTGTTGGTTAATTTTGAGGAAAACCAACGATTTGCGTTGTCATATTATTTTTCCGGGTGGTTTTCGACATCATTTATGTTTTAAACATTGCTCTATATTCATTCCAACCAAATGAAAATTCGCGAAATAGCGACATTAGTGATTTCTTTTTATTGTACTCATTGGGACTGTAGACAACATGTACTGACATTCAGTGACACATTAGAGAAATTGTGTGGCCAAATGTGTTCCGTGCGGCGCTGGGATACCAAAGGTTTGTGGTTCAAATCTGACATTGAGATCAAGTTTTGGTTTCAAAACACGGTAGTATTTTACGGTTTATGATAATGATTCTTTCCATCATTAATAGCCGTGCAATTTTTTAGATCTCCAAATAAATTGAATTAACCCTCTCCCTGGAAAGGCAGTCATTGATTCTGTTTGATGCCCCGCGTATTGTACCACGGCGAATCCGTTCCCTGTTTGGGATGATGGCATCAGCCCACCCGGTGGTTCAGCTGGGGCTGCTGCACATGAGAGGCCTCCAGCGCTGGTTTTCACGCCTCGGGCCCCGCCCTTTGAGGGAACACTTGAGACTGGCGCAGTTGTCCGAGACACATCAACCTCCTAGAGATGGAGGCGATGCAGAAAGTCCTCTTACACTCATTTGCGGGGTCACCGCGTTTTGTTTCGGTCGGACAACCCCACGGTGGTGGCCTACCTGAACAGGCAGGGGGGCACCAGGTCCCCCGCTCTCCACAGGCTGGCAGTGGAGGTGCTCAACTGGGCGAACACTCACCTGGCCTCTCTGAAAGCGTGCCACATCCCCGGATCCCGCAACGTAGGCGCGGACAGGATGTCCAGAGGGGGCGCCCTACGAGACGAATAGGGCCTGGCCCCAGGGGTCGCGGCAGAGGTGTGGCCCCGGTTCGGCAGACCGGTCGGTGGCCGACCTTTTCACCAATGCAGACTACGCACAGTGCCCACTCTGGTTTCGTGCTCAGGTTAACAGACAGGCCTCCTCTCAGCGTGGATGCCACGGCCCATCGACCATGGCCGTCCGGCCTGCTTTACGCACTCTTGGGAGAGGCAGCTAGTGCAGACGTTCCCCGATTGCCTCTTTCAGGGTGAGGCGCGCTGGCCTTGTTTACGGCTATTGGTTGCCCCTCACCCTGCCCTGGGCCCTTGGTACTGATGGAGTGCTTGGCCGCTCCCTGGGCTCCACAGAGTTGCCCTGGGCTCGCTCCAATCCTGCGAGACCATGCCTGCTGGGAGAACATCGGTCGGCCACGGCTTTATGCAATGGCGCAGCCTAAGGGCAAGCACACAATTAAAGTAGAAATCTAAGTTACCTATGTAACTATAGTTCTACGAAATGTGTGCGCCGCCCTTAGCTACGGGCCCGGCAGGCACGACCTCTCTTCGTTGGCTGAGTTCAAAGGAGATGATTGAAGGGAGAGTCCCCCTTTTATAGGGCACAGGGGTGAGTGGAGCGGTCAGTTCTTTGATCCTCAAGCTGGCGCTTCCGAGAAATATGCAATAGCGCAGCCTAAGGGCAAGCACACAATTGAAGTAGAACAGTCCCCGCAGAGGTAAGTCCTGTAATGACCTGGACCGATTTTTTTTATGTCCACAGACCCGACTCCTCATAGAGACCAGTGGACCCTGTGGCTTCAGTGTGTCAGGAACCAGTCATACGCCACAGGGACCATTGATTCAGATGAAAGACAATCTCAGGGACCGGTCCCTGACTGGTCCAGACCACTCGGACCAGTGGTCCTTGACGCTTGTATGAGGCAGAAACCAATCTTAAGCCACAGCTACCATTGATTCAGACCAAAGACCACGTCAAGGACCACAGTCTCTGTTCTTACAGACCACTGATGAACCAGTAACAGAAGTGAATTGACCCGTGTAATATGATAACTACTGGCTCACAAGCACGAGGTTCGCAGATCGACCTTGACTCTACCTTTTTTTTTCTTTTTTGACTGGGGACCCACTGGGAAAAACATAAATGCTGATCCAGTAAATAAATGCTTTTTGTAATTCAATTTATTTGGAGATTAAAAAACTGCATGGCTATTAATGATACAAAGAATCATTATCATAAACTGTAAAATGCTACCGTGTTTTGAAACCAACAGATGTCAGATTTGAACCAAGAACCTTTCCAGCGCCGCACGGAACCCATTAGGCCACACAATTTCACTAACGTGTCACTGAATGTCAGTACATGTTGTCTACAGTCCCAATGAGTACAATAAAAAGAAATCACTAATGTCGCTATTTCGCGTATTTCAGTTGGTTGGAATGAATATAGAGAAATGTTTAAAACATAAATGATGTCGAAAACCACCCGGAAAAATAATATGACTTCCTTAAAATTAACGAACAATATTGATAGAGACCACTCAGGACTCCACCCCTGCCACACATAATCCACAGGGACCATTAATTCAGCCCAAAGACCATTTGAGGGACCGAAAGACCATCACAGGGACCACCAGGGACCACTCGGACCAGTGCAAAGCGCCCCTAGAGGTCATGGTACGTAATGGTCACAGATCACACTTTCGGCTACAACCCCCTCTCCGGAAGGTAGTACTCTGAAGAGACCGTGTGATGGGTGCATAAGATCAACCATGATCAGGCTTTGCAGGTGAGACGGGTGGAGTTAATGTCCTCAGTGCAGAGGAGAGCTTGGATTCTTGCTCTTCTCAGTTCTCAGTCAGTTATACATATAGTACATTAAATTATGCATATTCTCTGAGATCATGAGTGTGTACATTGATTTAATAGAATTCACATCCAATACACTGTTTCTTAACTAAAATACATGTACATATGTTTTAAATTGTCTTGGGAATATTTGAGTCTGAACTGATTACACATAATTGAACTATTGGAAAATGTTTTAATTATTTATTATCTGAGTATAGATCGATGTATTTTTTTTTTAATTATTCATTAATATACTACTTTATGTACACAGTAGTTCAATACACATTATGTGACACATCCTGGACCATGTGACACATCCTGTCCATGTGTCACACGGACAGGATGTCCAGCTGCAGTGGCTGCATCCCATAGTTCTGCGTGTTGGAGACTTGCACTGTCCGAGGAGCGCTGTGAGAAGGAGGAAGTGGAGTTATCAGAGGTGGGGCCATTCGAGCCGGATGTTGACGTTTTATTTGCTTGGGCCGGACAGCTGGGGTTCGCGGGGGTTAAGTTGTTACATCTGCTTTTGACCAGCCTCCCACATTTCGATTAGATCAGCATCATTTGGGTCAGCTGTGTATGAGATAATGAGGCTTTCAGGAAATTTATGTAAATGGTTGTTTTGGTGAGAAAGCTCAGTGGAGGATGAGTAGAAGCTGATAAACAGGATGAGGAAGTCAGTGATTGACGTCGATGGTTACTGTCCTCTTTGGGGATGACGTGGGATAGTGTGCAGTATGCGTTACAACTTTTTGTTTTAACATTCAAGTTCTAATCAATATGCATGAACATTGAAAACAAAGTGTGCGTTACAAATTAATTCGCTCTTGTTCTCCGTGATCTTGAGAATCCTTCTATGCATTGGGGAATAAAAGGTGTGGATATGAATCTTTATTCTTTGCCTTATCCCAAAAGACAATGAAAGTTCATGCTCTCTTTTCCTCAAACCTCTACTTGGTCTCTCTCTCTCTCCCTCACTGATGTTCTCCAAATCCTATCCTACTTCACTCCCAAGAGAACCTCACACCTTCAGCCTTGGTACCTCTAAGTCAGCTTTCCATGTTTCTCCGACATTTGATCTGAACATGACATTTTTTCCCAACTGTAAAATTGCCTGAGCTGCAGACAGAGAGACAGCACACTCACTTTGCTGTGAGTCAGATGACATTAGAATAAGTGGATTTCCTCTTTGCTCGTGTCCATCATACCAGCGACATGACATGAACACCACTCATAATGAATTCTCACGCTCAAGTGCACATTCACTGCCACATTGCAGACGAAGCACGGACTCTATTCTAATATTTACTCAAATGTAACATGCACGTAAACACATTCACACGTGGTCAGAGTAAAACAGAAACAATTTTCAAAGGAGAAGTTTGCTTTGATCATTAAAGTTGTATTGAGTGGTGTGGAAACAGATGCTAAACCTGATGTGTGTTTATGTCTAAGGTGTCAGTGAACTCTTCCATCTTTCTAGGAATCCCTGAAGTTATTTAGTGATTCAGTGATAGGCATCTGGGCTCGCCTTTTTGCCAAATTGTGCTCCACATTGCAAGCAGTGAAAGAGGGTTGTGCCATTAATCTCAATCAAATCATAATCGCAATGTGAATGGTGGCTAATACTGTAGTTTAGTGGTTCCCAACATTTTGTCTCCTGTACACCCTGGGCCTTTCATTTACACTCCGAGTACCCCTTGCCTTGAGGACACTGCTTATTAGTTAGAAAGTGAATGACTAATACTAATAAAAAATCTTATTCATTCGCAAACAGACATTTAATGCTTCTCAAACTTATTTCTTTGTTGTTTAGCTTAATTTAGTTTAGTTTATTGAAAGGACAGAGTGCAGTTACATTAAAAAGATGGCTGCTCCAGATTTAGCACTATGCTATTTTCCATCTGTTTGTAAATGTTTTGCTTTACTTTGACCTTAATGTTCAAATATAGAATTAAGTCCCGAACCCCTGGTTGGGAAACAGTGGTTTAGACCAGTGGTTCTCAACCTTTTGGAGCCACGACCCCCATTATAACAGGTAAAGGGGTTTGTGTCCGTAAGAAATAGGAACATTAGCCTACATAATTCTTAAAAAACAATTGGCTAAAATAAAATGAATCAAATTACGAACAAATAATGGCACTCTCATAAAATAGCACGCACATGCTACAATAAAATATTATATTATATGCTAATGAAAATATGTATATTTTATCTACATGATCTGGCGACCCCCAAAATTTGTCTCACGACCCCCTTGGCGGTCCTGATCCCCAGGTTGAGAACCACTGGTTTAGACGACTACAAATATGTTTGAATATGTCTTCTCTTGAATGTTAATTAGGCCGATATTTTAAGTCATTCAATTTGATTTTTAATCTCTCAAATATTAAAAATTCAAATCAAATTCAAAGATTTTTATTAGTTGATTCATTTGTCAATGAATTGAAATGATTGTTCTCTTGTCCTTGATTGTGGAGCGGGGGGTGGGGAGTGAGGGTTGGCAGCACAGGGAGGAGAGGGAAGGGAGGGAGTTCAGCTTCCTGACAGCCTGGTGTATGAAACTGTTCTTCAGTCGACGTGGTCTCCTCCCTGAAGGCATTACCTTGAAGAGACTGTGTGATGGGTGCATAGGGTCCCTGGTGATTCTGACAGCTTTGCAGGTCAGACGGGTGGAGTGCATGTCCTTAATGGAGGGGAGAGGGCCTCCGCTGCTCTCACGATGCACTGGAGGCTCTTTCGGCAGGACACAGTGCTAGCGTCGTGCCACACAGAGATGCAGCTGGTCAGGATACTCTCCATAGCCCCTCAGTCAAAATTGCACATAACGGAGGCTGGGACTCTGGCTCATCTCAAGTTGCGGAGAAAGTAGAGACGCTGATTACTTTTCTTGACCAATGACGTTGGTCTCTCAACGTTATCTCTCATGGTCCAGGAGAGGTTCTTTGTGATGTGGTCACCCTCTCCACTGCAGCACCGTTGATTGTTAGAGGAACATGCTGGACCCGCGCTCTTCGAAAGTCCACAACAATCTCTTTTGTCTTCTCCACATTAGAGAGAGATTGTTCTGTGTGCACCACATGGCCAGACTGCTCACCTCACTCCTGTAGTTTGACTCGTCGGTAACACTTTATAATAATGGTACATGAGTTCATGCATGATTTTCATGAACTTATGCATGAATTAATGCATGATTTCATGACACATTCATGCATTACTAAATCATGACTTCTCAGGAACAACCATGATTACATGTTGGTTCATGGATGAATTCATCAATTAATTAAACATCTAACTACTGTAATGAATGTACATGAACATCTTAATGATTCATCATGATCATGAGAATCACATAAGAATACCATGAATTCACTAAAACAGCAATAAAATGACAATAAAATGATCAACCAATCATGATCATGAGGATCATGCATGAACATCATGACTCATATGTCGGAAACCTACTTGCAAATGATGTCCCCTCAACTAAAGTGGTGCATTACCCTAAACTTTTTAACCTGTTATAGACCACCTTAGTGATGAAGAAGAAGCAATGATTTCTGGATTATTTCCTCAATTGAAATGTTTGTGTTGAAAAAAACCTTTATTACAAATTATAAAGTACAGCATAACCAAATAAGATCTCCAGAGCTGGTTTTTAACAGGTTAAAAAGTTCAGGATAATGCACCGTTTTAGTTGAGGGGGAACAATCATAATGAAATTAAGGATTAGCAAATGATACGGTCATGATTACCGTAAATTTGAGCCTATAAAGTTATACTTTATGTTCTTGTTTGCAAGTAGGTTTCCGCCATATGAGTCATGATGTTCATGCATGATCCTCATGATCATGATTGGTTGATCATTTTATTGTCATTTCATTGCTGATTCAGTGAACTCATGGTATTCTTATGTGATCCTCATGATTATGATGAATCATTAAGATGTTCATGTACATTCATTACAGTAGTTAGACATTTAATTCAGCAATTAATTCATCCATGAACCAACATGTAATCATGTTTGTTCCTGAGAAGCCATGATTTAGTAATGCATGAATGTTTCATGAAATCATGCATTTATTCATGCATAAGTTCATGAAAATCATGCATGAACTCATGTACCATTATTATAAAGTGTTACCGACGCGTCTCTGTTGCTGATGAGCAGTGTTGGGTAACGTTACTTTCAAAGTAACTCGTTAGTTAGCTTGTTACTCTGGAAAAGTAGCTTGTTACGTTACTGCACTACTTTATTATGAAGGTAATGCGTTACTAATAATAAACATCTATATATAGCCTTCATTTATCGAACATTTTTTCTGATGAGGAATGCTCTGATTCACAAACTGAGTCGCCAAAAAAGCTAGCTCGCGCATACAGACCAATAGCAGTAACTGTATTCAATCATAGCACAATAAAGTCACTTCTGAGCTTTATTTTATATGTGACAAATTACAGCTAAAGGCAAAAATAATGAGCATGTTTACTTATAAAAGCTTGGCTTCGTTCGTAAACAGTTTGGCTCTGTCAGAAACTGCGCCTGTTTTTCAACAAAAAGAACGTCTGTAAAGGAGCTCTTATGCTTTACCAAGTGCATTGAATTGGTAATAATAAACTCACTCCACTTGCTTTAGATTGTACAGCTTAGCTTTCCTCAACCACATAACCAGCTGCGAGTTTGTTGTTTACTGTACATTGGAAAGGCCGATGCTGCCGAAAGCTACGTGTTGTTGTTCGGGTGGCGAGGGCTAGCTTCATCGTGCGTTTCCTCTTTAGCTTCGCCGCCAGCGCTGTATTGTCCTTTTCTCCAGTAAGTTCAAAATAATGTAAGTACATCCACAATGAGAACTCGCTCGGTGAACACTCTGCCATGTTGCTAAAGTGATGAAAGTGTTGGAGGACAAAGTGCGCTAGGGGGAGATCAAGACCCAAACTAACGCATTACTGATTTAAAAAAAAAAACTAGTACTTTATTAGCTGCAAATGCAAAACTAACGCGTTACTTTACTCGTTACGCGGAAAACGTAATCTGAGTACTCTAACGCGTTACTAAGTAGAGCATTACCCCCAACACTGCTGATGAGACCCACCACTGTTGTGTCATCTGCAAACTTGTGAGGAGGTTTGACTCGTACTTTGGAGTGCAGTCATGGGCCAGCAGAGTGAACAGGAGGGGGCTCAGCACACAGCCTTGGGGAGAACCTACACATCTGTATATAAAATCCCGCTGTTGTTCTATGTCATATTGTTGTTGTCTCACCATAGTTTACTTTTTTTTAAATCTTATCTATTTGCTATCCTTTATGCGTGGCCCTATAGCCTTTTAGTTTAAAGTTTTATAGCTTATTTTTATCTAAATTCTGTGTTATATGTTTTATGTTGCACATCTGCACTGAGAAAAAGAAAGATCCGCAGGGCTCCAGCCTGGACTTTGCGGTGCAATGTGAGTGTGCAACATTGGTTTTAATGACTTTCTAAGATCGCGGAGGCTTACCAGACCTTAACCGGATTTAATGTGAGCGCGGCATAAAGGTTTGTGGAGACAGGCAATAATTTATTTAGAGGGCAGTGAGAGTAACCTTTATAACCTTTAAGTATAACCTTTAAGTCCCTAGTTAACAGTTTTTACGAGAGAGAGAGAGAGAGAGAGAGGAGAGAGAGAGAGAGAGAGAGAGAGAGAGAGAGAGAGGAGAGAGAGAGAGAGAGAGAGAGAGTTTTTAGTTTGTCACTGAGAGTGGGCTGAAAGAGCCCTCTGGAAAGTGACTCAGTGAGATGTACGTGAACTATGAAGCAGCATGCACACTGATACCCTGAACAGTCTAAACCTGTAGGAAGTGGAGGAGATGAAAGCCATCCAAAAGAAAAAGTCTCTGTGTTTAGGACTAGTGGAGCACCACTTCCAGGTGAAAAGCTGGCCCATATCCAATGGAACAGGACAAAATGCTAAGGGCCATTAGATAAAGATGAAAGGAACAAAGGACAGACTTGTGTGTATAAATACTGTCATGGTGTGTTCCACTGCTCTGTGAATGGATGCAGACACTTAATCTGCCCCTGTAAACGCCGATGCATGACTTAAGGGGGAGACACTGAGGGATACATCTTTTTTTCCAATGCTGGTTTAGAGTCAGTTTGGTCTCACGTGCTTTCACCTGGAATAAAGAAACAGTCTTATCTATACAATAAGCTGTTTTGTTTCACCGAACCAGCCTTGCTAGATTCTTATGCATTCTTCTTACTGTAGGGACAATATTTAATGATAAAGTGAACTCTCTAACCTTATGAGAAGAGAGAGGCTAAATGCTAACGCCCTCAGTGCTCTGTTTACGTTACGGAAGGCACACGTGAAGACCAGACAGGTACAAATGAACTCGTCTAAGCTAAGGTAAGAACATATCTCAGTATGTAAAAACGGTGGCCTATTCCTTTAAAGGCCTAATTAGCCAGTATCAGATAGTTTTAGTGACTGATCAGATCAGCTTTGATGTTGCATGTGGCTTCATCCGTCATTGCTTTGAATGTAAAGATCAGAGGGACCACAGTGATTAATTAGAAATTGATGTTCTGCAAAAATATAGCACAGTTTTTTCCTTCAACATAGCTATATATTAGGATAATTATTACTTTGAACTTTTAAAAATATTTTTCTGTCACCCCTTTAATCTATCCTACTTTATGAAAAAACAATGTTTTATCTCAATATATATTTTTATTGAGATTCGAGTATGTTTATGGTGTGCTCAATAAAACAGAATGTTCTTCCAAACTGCCATTCACTAACAAGGACCACGCCACAACACAAGGTGCAATAAAGAATTATTAACGGTGAGTAATCGACGATTGCTGGGAGCTCTTTGGCAACTCCCTCGGAGCAGAAGAATCAGCGCTGAAGTTAAAACAGACATACAGGGAGAGAGGGTCGGGTCAACAGTTCAGGAACCAACTTACTGTGTATACATATATATATATAATTAATGTCCTCCTGTCTTTTTTCCTCCAAGCTCGGGTCCTCTACCAGAGGCCTGGGAGCCTGAGAGTTCTGCGCAGTATCTTTGCTGTTTCTAGAACTGCACTTTTCTGGACCGAGATGTCTGATGTATTTCCTGGGATCTGCTGTAGCCACTCCTTCAGTTTGGGGGTCACTGCCCCGAGTGCCCCAACGACCACGGGCACCACTGATGCCTTCACGCTCCAGGCCTTCTCTAGCTCTTCTCTGAGCCCCTGGTATCTTTCTTGTTTCTCGTGTTCCTTTTTCCTGATGTTGAAATCGCTTAGTATTGCTATGTCAACCACAATGGCTTTCCTTCGCCATGACCATTCTGTCTGTTTATAAATAAACTTGACCTTGATCTACTTTGGGCCATATACGAACCAGTGAGACACCAACAGTCAGATAACAGTTCTCATTATATTCATTGAAAGAGGCACAATTTCCTAACAAACATTTTTGAATGGTAACAATGAACCGCAGACACAAAAATACTCATACAGTTTTGTTGTAGTATTTTGCCTGATATCCATGGATGGATGATTCTTTGACAAATGTCGATGTGCAATGGTTTCCAACTATAAAAACACATTGTAATGGTGATAAAACTGAGGGTGCAAACATTTTGAAATTAGGTTATAATGCACCTTTTTAGCACCCCTGAAGATCCGGACCTGATTAAAATGTGTGTGTTTTAGACAGCACTGCACAGAGTCTGAATAATATGATTTCATTTTATTTATTGTGTATCAGCTAGTCCATAGATTAACTGTTCTATGCAGTCATTACACATTTTAGAGTGAAACTATTTGGTCAGCTCAAACCAAAGGGCATGCTATAAATAATAATAATAATGTCATTTTAGCTGTACACATTCCTCCCGTGACTCTCTTGTTTAGGCAGTTCTTTGGCGCAATTTGGAAACTGCAGTATAAGATTTTTGTCTATACCTTACACTTTTATTGCTCGTACAATACAATACAAAAGTACCATACCTTTTTGACTGGGATGATCTTTCATCCAACAATGGTACAAATCGTGTTGTAGTGAAAAACATTTAAAAAAATAAAATGTTCAGTGTTGTTTTGCAGTAAATGGGTTGAATTTGAGAGTATTTTAGCTTTGTTTTTAACACAACACTACTAAATACAAATAAATCTGACTTTAGTTGACCACTAAATAATCGGCACCATCTTATACTTGACTCAAGACGTGAGACAGAAAAGGTTGAGAACCTCCTGTATGGAGGTTGAGTGTGATTCAAGTGACGTTTAAGGGAGAGAGACACAGGAGAAGATTATGACAATTCAAATTATCCAAATATATCAGTTTTTGACCTGCTTCACTGATGCAATATTACTATTAAAGAACCTCACCAACTTTGAATTGAAATGGATGATTTCACTCACATTATCTGCAAATTGAGGGATGAGTTTCCTTTGCTTAAATCTGAGCCTATTATAAGTTCCCCTGATTGAGAGAGAACACACTGTAAGTTGTGATTAGTAAAGGTTGCTCAAAAAAATTGTAGACACAAATTGCCACAATTTAATTGAGTAACAGTTCCATCATTAGAACAATTAAAGCGTAGCCCCTAAAATACATACATACATACATCACATGCAGCCTCGCACATGTTGTTATATTTTTATTTATAGGTTTATTTGGTAGGGACAGTGCATGTTAATAACATACATGGGTCTCATGCATGTAAACACGCCACACTGGATTGGCTGGGCTAATTTCCATCTGTCGTCCCCCATGCAAACTCTCAAACACACTCATTCATCCTGACCTATTGTACATGTTTTTAGTGGTAGGGAAACCGGAGTACCCGGAGGAAACCTACCCAGACACGGGGAGAACATGCAAACTCCACACAGAAAGGCTCCGTCCAGGTGGGACTCGAACCCGGGACCGTCAAGCTGTGAGACACGAGCGCTTTTGCAAGACAACCTACAAACTACTATATTTCTCCCACTGTGAGTAAAACACTGTTCATGTCCCGAGAGAGAGAGAATATATCAATGGGTTCCGCTCTAGCGCCAGCGTTAAAGAGCACGGGACAAACTCCATACCGTGGAACATGATCAAAACACCAGCATGTGTGACATCTCCGCCATCCGCAGTAGCAGAAAAATATTCCGGTCTGGTACGGTCTGTATGGATAAAAAGCTTGGGGAGGGGCCTCTGCTGTGTGTAATCTCAGTATGAAGCTAAAGACTGCACAGAGCACCTTCTCTCTGCGCAAAAGTCTAGTTTACAGCCTGTGTTTAGAAACACAAGATCGGCCCCCTTGGTCATAATGTATTTTGCAACATTAATAATAACCAGGTATTCAGTACTTCCATCATTTTGAACGTAACTAATTCCTTTTTCTCACCTTTTATTTACAGAATGTTACTTTACTGTTCAAAGATCTAAAATCCATCCAAATCTGTCTGTCTGTTTCAGTCATACCCAGGTCAATTAAAGTTCACGAGCAGCAGGTGGATGTTTTTACTTTACTTTGACCACTAAACTATTACAGGGCAGTATGAACTGTGTTGAACTGATATGGTCACTGCAGACGGTCAGAAAAGGCTGTGATGTTTTCTGTGGACAGAACTGTGGCATGTCTTCTGTGGATAAACACCCACACATTAGAGATAGAGGATATTCAATGCTGCATCATCAGCATATCATTTTTATGCTGATGATATGGTGATCTATAGCTTTGCAATAAAATTTAAGTGCCAGTGTCTCTACTTCACAAAATGCTTTTAACATAGTTCAGAACATGTTTCTACAATTACATCTCTCTTTAAATGCAAATAAGAGCAAGTTGATGCTATTTTCAAAAACAAAGAATCTGCAGATTAGTCCTCCAGTTGTTACTCTTCAAGGGGCGGAAATTGAAAGAATAAATATTTAAATATCTAGGTATTTTAATTGACGAAAATGTTAGCTTTAAAGGCCATGATAAACAATTAGTTAGGGATACTGAAAATCGGCGTTTACTTCAGAAATAGGTTATGCTTTTCTTTTAATGCGAAAAAGAAACTAATAGCAACATTTGACTAATTTTGGTGACCCTATTTATATGACTGCCCCAACTCAAGTATTGAAACTGCTCGACTCTGTCTACCATGCTTCTTTCTTTGCAGTTTATCACAAATTGTAAGCCTAGTACACACCACTGTGAACTTTACACACGTGTGGGCTGACCAGCCCTGGAAACTCGTAGACTCACTCACTGGTTTATGCTCATTTATAAGGGTATTCTGTGTCTGCTCCCACCATATCTCTGTGAATTTATTCAACCAAGAGCGGCTGGACAGTATTCTTTACATTCAAGAATCACTGCTACTGTCTGTGCCAAGTGTTCGCATAGAATCTGGTAAGGGGGCATTTCAGTATTCTGCCCCCACAACATGGAACAATTTACAAAAAGACTGGAAATTAAAGGAACTGGTTCCAATAGGACAGTTTAAACTATTGCTCAAACGTTTGGAAATGAAATCTATGGTTTGTAAATAGTTTTATGAAATTGTTGCTTGAAATCTGTCCTGTATTCTAAATTGTATTGACTTGTGCCACTGTCTTGGCCAGAACTCCCTTGAAAAAGAGATTAGTAATCTCAACGGGACTTTCCTGGTTAAATAAAGGTTAAATAAAACCATTTAAAGTTATTATTATATTTAAAAACGACCACATATGTTTCCTTGGTACAGATCAGGCGTGTCTTTGAGAGCCCCATATTGTGTAGAGCAGTGGTTCTCAACCTTTTGGAGCCGCGACCCCCATTATAACAGTTTAAGGGGTGTGTGACCCCCGTCCGGGTCACACCATGAGAAATAGGAACATTCTCCTACATAAGTCTTAAAAACAAAGAAAATAAAGAAATGGCTAAAATAAAATTCATCAAATTAAGAACAAATAATGGCACTCTGGTAAAATAGCACACACACACTACAATAAAATATATTTTATACTAATAAAAATATGTATATTTTATCTCCATGATCTGGCGACCGCCCAAATTTGTCTCGCGACCCCCTTGGGCGTCCCGACCCCCAGGTTGAGAACCACTGGTGTAGAGCATGGAGGGCCATGGAGGGTGCATTTGAACTGTTCTTCATTCCTTTGTTTAGGCTCGGTAACCTTAATGCCAGTACTGCCTCTCAATAAAAAGTTAAAATGTGTTTGAGGTTTTAATCGTGTGGCTTTAATAAACTTGAGCTAAAAAGTGCTATTTCTCAGGTCGGTCTCAGGGCTGCTTTTTGGCCCCGTCCTTTGCGCACCCCGATATAGATTGCTAACGTTCACGATGTGCTGCAGGCGAGTTGCAATCAGACACTTTTCTATTGTGTAAATTCATGTACAAGTCCTTGCATACCAAACAGCCCATGCTATTCAAACTTTATCGATCAAAATCGTGTTGATCTTTGAACATTTTGTCAAAAACACAAACAAAACAAATAATCATGCTTTGTTATTGATTTTTTTCGTGTGCGTGCATACTAAATGTGTGTGACTTCCAGCTGCCACCCTAGAGCAGCTCAGAGCATGTTGGAGATGGTTTTGGATGGGCAGGGGAGTGCGATTGTGCCTGTGAACTTTTGTGTGAAAGTTGCTCCGAGTGACGGAGACTGCGCAGGCCAAGGGCTGGTTTCATTGATGGGGCTTGGCCTAATGTGGACTGTCTGTGTGTTTTGTCAAAGTAAGCTCTCTCCTAGGAGCGCAGCCAACAGAGCAACAGCACTGACACAACAAGACAGCTGTTTGGATAGCTGCACACCTTATCAGAGCACTGGGCAGGCTAGTGCAAGCATTTGGACAGCTGATTGAACTTGAATGTGGGGCTAGCAAGTAATGTGCCACTGGTCTGACTGAATATTTCAAAATCAGAGGGCCATTTTGAGCCACAAAATCACTACACTATTTTGTGTATTTTTGTATATTTTTTCTTATTAACTAAAAGTATAATATCATTAACCAATGCCATTAGTGATTTGGATCTTTATATTACTTTGAAGACAATTTGCGGAATTTCTTATTGTGTGAACTAAAAAATAAGAATAATGCATTCAATATGTTTCTACTGTCTTGAAAAATACATCTACTTTGGCATAAAATGTTGCCAGCAGAAAGCAGCGCTGGTCTCTATCTGCAAGCACAGTGCAAAGTGAAATAATTTAGCTCAAGCTAAAAACAAAGGCTACTATGATTATTATAAGACTGGTCATTTGAGCTACAATCTCCCCTAAACAGCTACTGTAACATTTGGCACTAACACATAGAGAGATGTAGAAATGCTTTATTCTCTGTTGGAGAAGACCTTTGTCATGAACCTGCTGTGGCTATTACAGATGCTAACAGCATCATTATTGGGTGTCATTTGCAAGTGTCTCCATAAAGACTGCTAATGCACATCAGCTGCACACTAGCCTCAGGAAATGTTGCAGATAATATTCAAGTTTCACTGAAGACATAAAGCCGAATACATGATATACAAAATATATTTATTTTGAGTTCACAGGGAAAGAAATAACATCATGAATCATGAGCATTAGAGCACACCAGGAGAAGAATTTCATTTTCATGTCATGTGTATGTCCAGGTCACTTTTCTTCAATGAAAATTGAGTTGGTGTCACAAAAGTAATGGATTATTTTCAGATTTTCATACCCATCCGTCAAGTCATTTCAACCAAATTACCTTTCGGACAGAAACGGTTTGACGTGACCAAATTATGACCTTCACGGACAAGACTCTCATCAGATTTAACATATTTTGACAAGTTACAAAAATGCAGATAATGTATTTAATCCAGCGTTAGTCCTGGTGAATGATCTTATTAGTAACTATAGCTTGGAGTGACTTTAGTATTGTAAAGACTCTTTATACAATAGATGTTCTTTTGCCTGTTCCTGTTAGGGCTGATGACTCAAACTCACAGTAACTTCATCACCACTATCTGTACATCATCAGGAATTATATAAGAGTCAATGTTACTAAGGCAAAAATCACCATCTCTATCACAAACATATTCAAAATACAGTTAAAACGAACACTGTGAATATAATACTGTGACTGAAGCTTCACTAGGAAAATCATTGTCTAAATAATGCAGTTTGTAATTGTGAAGTAAGCGCAGATTATAAGGCCATTTCACACAATACTGCATAAACCTTTTCCACTGTCTCATCTTCTCAGTCTATAACCACCATAGATCTCTCTGACCCAGAACCACACATCAACAGACAAAGCCTTGACAGAGTGTGCAGCTCCAACATCACGGCAGCCAAATGATAAATGTTGGTCCCTCCATCTACTGACCTTGTTAAAGAAAGGAATGCAGTGTGTACCGAGCTGAATGATGCATTGAGGAGCATTTCTGATAGTGGGACAGAACCCGTGTCCACATGTACAAGAACACAGGCTACCTTAGAGGATATTATGCATATGGCCGTTAGTGGTACTTTGAAATTATTATTAATACTGTTTCTCTCTGTATTTGTCCATACAAGTTAGTCCCACAGATACAAGAGAGCATGACCTCACATAAATTGATAAGTTATATAGTGATCCCTTGTGATCTGGCTGAAAATGTAGACCTCATTGTGGCAATAATTAAAAAGAACAGAATTGACTCTTCATAGACACCTGTACATAGTATGATATGTAATGTAGAGGCCTGATGTGAACATTGCACAGGACACCAAACTGTATTTATCCCTCTGTGAGTTAAACACTGTCCTGATAGAAAGAGAATTACCGATGGTCTCAGAAAGCTCAGAAATGCTTTGCACTTTGATTGTCGGTGGATCACTGGAAGCAATCAAAAAAGGTAATAATTATGGTATTGAAAGGAAACAAGGCCAGCATTTGATAATATGGAAACACATTTTCAAAGATCATTTAAATTCTAAAAAAAACAAACTCTTTTTACTCACTGAACTCTCTGCACTTGATTATGATCTGGCCATGACACACATTATTGAGAGTAGATTGTAAAGTCGAGCTTGTGCTTTTGTGATAAGAACAACATCAAGACTTTGGTTGACGGCCCATTCTGGTTTTATTCACTTTGAGGGAACATAATGTCCGCACGATAACTGACCACCGTAATCTGTGTTTGATATTGACTTTATTTATGGGAAGCGGTCGGAAAAAATAGATGTCAGAGGATGTCTCCCCATAACGGTTACCACAACACCAACACAGATGCTGTCTGAAGCATTTGGACTGTGTTAGCATGTGCTTTAATGGCCTTCCTGGTGTCCTCAATTCACCGGACAATGGCAATGGTGTTGGAAAAAAATAATAGAATTTTTTTTTATTATTCCATCAATCTTCAAATAATTGCATTCACGGGCCAAGAAGTCCTTTTAACTCCCTGGCAAGCTGCAAGTGTTGAAATCATGTGTAAATGCTTTTTCCATTATGCATTACTTTTAGTACATATAATTATTAAACGGAGTAGTGCAAAGTTGAATCACCCTCTGTTTTGTGATTTTGGCACAATCTTGTTTGTTAATTGAAAGTAGATAATCAAAAAGAGAGAAGGAGGCCTGGTTGTGAGTTTGACATTATTTTCTGGAAAAGTGCTTTGTGACACTTCATCCCATAAACTTCGGAAAACTTGTAAATCCCGTTTCCTAAAATTAATGTTTACAACCTTTTGGAAACGCCCCATTAAACATGGTCTGCAAGACGAGAAACAGAGCGGGTTCAAAAGTTTGTCCCTCATAGAGATTCACATGTTCAGAAATTAAACAGTAACACTATTGATGACATTTTTATTGCACTATTTGCTAAACCGCTTTTTATTTATGTTTTCCTGCAATGTACATCGTTCAGTTTCTTTTATGCCCGGTTAATGTGCAACATAACATGGGAGTTTATTGTTATGATCAGGTTAATTACATAGGGAAATGGATCAGTATATAGATCGCTGTAGATCACAGTAAGAAATACATTTGCATTTTTGTAACATAAATATAATAATAAAGTCATACATAATTGGGGCTTTGAGCCGATATTTACTGTATATAGATGAGTCACCCCTATGGTTTACACCCCCCGCTATCATAGTGGTATTGTTTACCCAGCCCTATGTATAGCAGAGATTTTCAATATTGTTGACTTTGATGGATAATTCCTGGGCGACTGAGAGCCTACACAACAAATAGCAAACTAGCAGCCTGGCCGAGCCATAAAGATGCACTGTAGCTATATTTAAAACGTTATGTCTCATTCAGACTGCCCCACTTTTCTCACGTATTAAAAATCGACTCCTGTATGGTTCCAATGAGGGCAACAAAACTTACAAACTCAGATCACAGCCAAGAGTTACTCAAGCCTTGGTCCAGGTCTGTGGGAACAATATCCAAAACCGTTGCAAGTACAGGTTTATCCATGTTCTCTTTATGCTATTATAAAGATTCCTCTCCGACTGAACAGAATAGCACAGGTTCAGGTAACTTTATTAGGAGGAAGTAGTTTGCAGTTGAAAGTTGGTTTGCAAAGACATTTAAAAAAGATGTAATTCATAAACTACTAAATACAAAAACAACAAAACAAATTCAGCATTTGAGAATGCGTTATATATGGTTCCAATCGTTCAGGAGGATCACATACACAAAAACATTTATCACTAAAACTGCTCCTGGAGTCAAGTTATTTTAAACTGCTTAGTTTTACATCTTGACAGGACAAATCTTTGTCCAGATGAAGAAGAAGAAGAAGAAGAAGAAGAAGAAGAAGAAGAAGAAGAAGAAGAAGAAGAAGAAGAAGAAGAAGAAGAAGAAGAAGAAGAAGAAGAAGAAGAAGAAGAAGAAGAAGAAGAAGAAACTTTATTTATATAGCACCTTTCACAGATAAAATCACAAAGTGCTTCACAGGGGCACAACTTTTCAACTAAAAGCTCGTCCAAACAGCCATGTCTTCAGCTGTTTTTTAAAGGAATCAACAGTGTCGGTCACACGTAGCGACAGAGGAAGGTCATTCCATAGTTTAGGAGCAACAGCTTCAAAGGACAAGTCACCTCTGGTTTTAAAGTGGGTCCTTGGGACAGTGAGGAGGTTCTGGCCCGAGGACCTAAGGGTGCAACCGGAGTAAGGGCACAGCAGGTCAGACACGTATTTGGGAGCCTGACCATGCAGCGCTCTAAAAATCAAAACTAAAATTTTGAATTCAATTCGAAATTTGATGGGAACCCAGTGCAGAGAGGATAAAATGGGAGTGATGTGGGACCTTCTGCTAGAGCCTGTTAAAAGCCGCGCTGCAGCATTTTGAACCATTTGAAGACAATTCAAAGCAGATTTGTTAAAACAAGTAAAAAGGGAGTTACAATAATCTAAACGAGACGAGATAAAAGCATGAATCACCAATTCTAGATCAGATTTGGATAAAATTGGCCTCAACTTGGCAAGTTAAAAGTCTTCATGCAAAGGATGCGACTCTAAGATAGCTCTATAAGCACTGGAGCTGCTTTGTGTGGAGGGCTTCGGCATACCAGACCATCTTACGTTTTTGTGTGATGTCACAACATAGCAACCGCATGGCAGTTAGGCATTACGGCAACAGCAGCAAATTGAGTGGCAGGTCTGCATTGTTATTCAGTGATTTGTCACTCAATTTGCAAAGTGCAAGGGTCCATTTAGATTTAAAGGTGCACTCTTCATTTGGAATAGCGAGTTTTGTTTTTTTTAAAGAGAGACTATTGTACCATGAGACTAATAAACTTTTAATCAGAACACCAATGATTACTCTTTATGTGAGCCTGACGCCTCATTAGTCAAGTCAATATCTTGCCCTTGATGCTACCGCTCTCCAAAGCAGGTATTTTTTTCACACTAAGCAAGGCCCTGGTGAATAGTGTTTTGCAAACATCATAATGTGCTGCCCTCTGCGTTTGTTATGGTAATGACTATAGGAGCGAGGCCTTCATTGTGGCTAATTACTGTACGCACACCACGCTGCTCCGCTAATGCACGTCCTCACCACCACCAAGGTTTATGTCTAGTGGCCCGTGACGCTGTCCTGGAGCTCAATCATTCATTGCATCAAACCTTAAGGGTGTTTCCATGGCGACGCCCAGCCCATTCAACACCAAAGCTTTTTTTTCTTTCTTTTTTTGTAATTTACAGCAACACGTGGATTGATTAAAGTGTTTTTTTTTTACGAAGGAGGACAAACAATAAACCTGCCAATTGATCAATACATAGGGTTGTTTTTCTTAGCTTTAGAATTTTCAGCTGCCTAATAATTACAGGACCTTTATTTCCTCATAATCATAGGCTACTGTGTGTTATGTGTGAACCTCTAGTGGATAATAAAATAGGCCCCAAAGGACTAAGATTATCAATGTTTTAAAAACCTTCTAAGTTACCTGGGTCTGGTCTTGGAATCACGAATCCCCTAAAGGAAGTGCCTGAGAAGAAGGAAATTGAGGCACTTTTATAAACAACTGCCTCCATCGCCATAGCGCAGATGACAACACCCATATTGTCCGACTTTTTAACTTGTATGTCAACTTTACCCCACCAAGTCCCATTCTTTGTTTTGTTATTTTCATCTTGGCTTTAATGTTTGAGAAACTCGAGTTCAACCGGTGTCGGGGTGGTTAGATCACAGCGGCCAAGTCAATAAAAAGCTATTAGATCTGAAATCACTTGAGAGAGAGCGGATGATTCCTTACTGGAAATGTGCTGATGTGTGCTGCGGCCAAATATGACCACAGGCTGCGAACGGCGAGATTAACAAGAGGAAGCAGTGGCAAGACAAAACCCATTCTCTGGTGTAGGAGTGAGCTTATTAACCAGGCACTCGGAAATGCTTTACACCAAAGGGGCTGGATTTGTCATTCCACCATTTGCATTATTCATCACATTCCTATTAGACCTTTTTTAATTCTTAACCTAAAGCTGAGCTGTCTCAACAGAAGGAATGTCAGCTTGCAAATACCAATTAGGTATAACATGGTCATTGAAAAGAACCGCACAATGTTTTTTTTTTTTTGGGGGGGGGGGGGGGACGGGGAGAATTACTCATCTTAATTTGAGTAATTCTGACTCGCCAAATAAAAATCCGCCAATGGCATAAGATTGTTTCACTTAATTCAAGTGAAATTAGATTGTGCTGAACAGAAGTCCAGCTGAAAAAGTGGGGGAGACGTTGACATAGTTTGACTTGGACTTTATTGTATTGATTAGGCCTCAGGGTCAGAGTATACGTAAAAACAAAAAAAAGATTTTTGTCTAATCTGACCAGAAAACCCACTGCCCTTCAGGCTGCAGTGATGGATATACTGGTATTTGACATCATGACTGCGGAAACATAATGTTGAAGGATCAAAAAGTATTTTGGCCAAATTCTCTCATAATGATCTGTGTTCCGCTGATGTTGAAAGCCTAAAGAAAAACAGGAAGCTGTCATCTCAGTGTATACAGTACAGTTTTTGTCAGGTATCAACACTAAATGGCCTTGTAACAGCACCCACACAGCGCTCCACGAAGCTCCTAGCACTTTACCTTCCCGGATAAATCATCATAATACAAAGGTGGAAATGAATTCATTTGAGACGTTGACCTTGTCTTCTATATATCAGCCTGACTGCGGTGTTGATGAACCGTGTTGAAGTGCTTCTTCTTTCTGTGGAATAGTTATAAACTGCTCTAGAGAGTAAAATAGTACTCCTTGTATTCATACCTCACAGCCTCATCACTTCATGTGTGTGATGTGTGAAAGCCATTTAAGGTTTGAGTGCACAAGGTACTGAGGTGCATCATTTCTCAGTTCATGACGCTGGATATCCTCCTTTAACCCCCGCAATGAAGACGGTGAAGGGGGAACAGTGGGTCACAGGCCTTTGCCGAAAATTACTGTATAGTTTTCTTTTCAATTGACAAATGTTTGATCAACAGAAATCTGTGAGGAAAATTTGGTCTAATAATGACAGAATCATGCAAGATTCATTATCATGCAGACCTAAACTTAATTAGGTTTATCTTTATTTAAGCAGCCTTAGAGCTGTGGTTATCAACAGGTGGGTCACAGAAGCATTTTCAGTGGGTCTTTGCCAAAATATTTGTTTTTAAATTGTTTTGAACGTTTTGGAAGTCAATACCAAAATAAATGCTTGAATTAATAGCACTATGTGAAGAAATTATAAATATCTTAAAATGGGGCTAACTTGCAAATAGTTTATATTATCGTCTGAAATTACGGTAATGTTTTCATTTGGGTCACAGCTTGCTGATGTTTTGGAAGTGGGTTCTGAAGCTCCACCAGTTGAGAAGCACTGCTTTAGCACTTTACAGCACAGTCACAGGATACAAAATGTTCTTGCCTGTTTCATTGAAAAAGCATGTGGATATTATTGGCCTGTAAAAGTATTTGGTAACGCTTTATAATAAGGGTACATGAATTCATGCATGAATTCATCATGACTTCATGAATTAATTCATTATGAATTCATGTGAGGTCATGATGATTCATGATGAAGTACACCGTTAATTCAGGCAATGAACTCACTAATGATAATGATTAATTCATCATGATCCTGATGAATTTTTTGTTTGCAAAGAAACCAACCCAACAAGGACCAAACCTCATAAACTTACAACTAAAAATGATCTCATGGTTAGTTCATCATGAGTTCACTATGAATGTGCCCCTTAAAATGAAGCGTTGCAGCTTTAATAACTTAATAGATGCAGAACCTGTTTTAGGAGAGCAATTACACACAGAAGAGAGCTTAAATCAACATTCACTACTTTATTATTCATTTATGATTACACAATGCAAACATGTAACAATGGCAGTATGTTTGCGGAGGCTCTCAGTCGCCCAGGAAGTATTCATTTAGTGAAGCTCTAAAACATTGACTGGCCTGAGTTGGTTGATTTAAGGATGTTTTGCTTCTATTTTAGGACAGGCCTGAGTGTTATTGGAGCCATGTCTAGTTTGGCTTTACATGTTACATTTTCTGACCACAAGAGCTAAGAAGTTTTTTGCGAGCAACAATTATCTCAACAGAATTGAAGTTGCAGTTTTAACAATTTAACAATTGCAATGTCACAAAGCCTGCAATTAATATTTCCTTACACAATTGTTGACATAGGAAATCTCCTAATTTCAGTTTTTTTGGTTTGTTTGTTGTTCATCGTCTGAAGTTGTACGCAGCTCATATTTGACACTTGTTTTGACTATAGGATCCAGGAAGTGCTCAAAATGTCCAAACTCAAAATTAATTTACAAACATCCCTAATTACATTGTAATGTTGGTCATTAAAGTAATCATGATCACGCATTTCATGAGTTACAGATCCAACTCCATGTTCATATCAACATCAAGAAGAACAGTTAAACAGTGTGTACTGCCTGGTATCCTTAAAAACATAATCTGTGTTTACGTCCTAATCCATTGGTTCCCAACATAAAGGGGGCCCACAGCTTTGTCTGGTCCGATGGTCAGGTCATAAGCAATATTGAGCAAATTAAATGGTTCAAAATCATAAAATAGGACCTCAAAAGAAGTATAGTGCAGAAAACACCAATTTCTGAACATACGTTTGAAACAAATACTTAGTGGCAATAATATTATCATTTCTATCTTTTAATATTTCTGGTAGCCACGGTTTTTGGATTAGGGTGTGTGGCCCGACTACAACATGCACAGGAGGAGCTTCAAGAAGGTGTAGAACGACCAATGGCCGCTGGCTGCTCTGCTTTGCGACGACGACACTGGAGGCCGCCATTGCTGTAGTACCGCCATATAGCCGCTAGTCCCCATTGGAATCCATTGCACTTTAGACACGTTTAAAACAACTTTAATGCCCGGTGCCTAATTTTTTGGAACTGTAGATATTCCTCCTGTGATTACGCTGGGTTAGACACAATCAGAGGCACCGGGCTGGTTATCGTAGTAAATAAATTTTAGAAATCTCCTACTTAACAGGGGGTCGGACTGTTAGCATTGGAGCTGTGCGAACTACACGTCACATAAGGGCCGAGTCTACAGTGAAGCTCCCGCCCTTATGCCCTTTTTAGGAACATGCTTCGTCAGAGCAGGGGAGGAGGAGCCTGTAAATCCGCCATGAATTCCCCCCCGAACGTGGTCATTATGGTAAACGGGGAGGAGTGGGAGGAGTTGTCTATTATTTGTACAGTCTATGGTATTTCATCATGAATCATCATGACCTCACATGAATTCATAATGAATTCATCATGAATTATGATGAATTCATGTACCCTTATTATAAAGCGTTACCAAGTATTTTTGTTAAACCAAGGCTCTTATTCATATGTTTTTCTATTTGTCAAATCTGGAGTTAGACATAACATAATACTCTTTCAGTCACTCAACTTCTCTGAACTAAAGGCTGACCATATGAGTGTTTGCAGATCAATTGTCAAATCTTTCATACAAATATATGCACCATATTTATTCAGTACATTTAAATTGTTGCAAGTTTGAATGAATATAGTACACACACATATTTTAGTCTTAATGTTCACAATTGTTGTCATTATTGGACCAAATGTTTAAAAGAATCCAGGTCGATTCTAGATCAAACACAAAAGAGATGAGAAGAAACAAAGCCTCGTCAACTTATAATGCTTTTATGCATTCAGTTCAGCTTCACTTGCGTTTGAAGCATATTGTAAAACAGGTCCTGAAATAATTCTGCCTGAGAAAAGCAATATGATTTACATGCAGATTTGTGTCCTGCTAATGATTCTTGACTAAGGCATAAAATATGATTAACAATCAGCATTTCATTGCATGTTCTGCACTGACAGTTTGTAACCATTGGGTTGTAAATATGTTGCGAACAAAGAAAATATACGCAGTAACAAAGCTGGCTTAACAAAGCAACAATGATCAAAAAGTTTCAAAGTCCATGCTTGCAATGGTTGAAATGAACAACAAATGACAAAATGTACAAAATCATTATGTCTTCAGTCTTTGAAGATGACAAGCCAGCTGTCATGTTACTTGGGTCAGACATTTGGTAGGTATCTGCATAGATTTCTTTAAAGATGAAACAAAAGTGACTCAAAAACTCTGAGTCCGATGTGTCCGCAGCAGTAACACCTAAAAGCATCATGTTTGTCATTTTAATGTTTGTTTGTGTGAGCTCTCAGTCGCACAGGAGTTTTCTCCCAAGTACAAATGACAGCTGAAGAACTTAGTGTTTGATTTCTTGACACGTCACTAAAAGCTCAGTCAAAATGTCCACATTGCTCCGAAATATGTAAATAGCCAAACACCGCCACCATGTATCAAAACGTCAGAATCAGACCTGTTCAAATGTTAATTCCATGCAACCCCAGGAGCTGCAGCATGAGGCTTTATATTATATAAGGACTTCCTGTCAGTCTGTAGCTGCCTCCAGGTTTACCTGACCTTCACAGTGCCAGTGGAAATGTTAATGACATATTTCACATCAGCCATGACAGAGGCACTGTGCTTTTCGACGGTGAGCATGAACCAGACTCACCTCTGTTAAGTTTTCAGACCAATCAGTCATTTTAGACACAAATTACAACAGAAACACTCCCAGGTTTGGCCCAGAGATGTCTTGTTGATGCCCCTGGGTTAGTCTTTTTAAATACTTGAAGAGTGGCCCCTTTCTTTGTGGAGTTTGCATGTTCTCCACCTGTCCGAGTGGGTTTCCTCCAGTCCCCGATCAACCCAAAACAATGGGCTAACACTTCCAGCTTAAGTACCTCCTGACTATGAAACAGGCTCAAGATCTGGAGATGGGTCCCTGGGCGCAGTACTGCACAGTCTACAATACAAGAACGCAATTCTTACTCTAAGAGAATGGAAGCAAGTCGATGCTAAAATTCTGATTCTGACATTTCTGACTAATAAATACGGCAAAGCGTTGATTCTTCAGGATTTTATTTTATCTATTTTTTTCACAACCCTACTTGTGTGTTAAGATTGTGATAATCTCGTAAATGCACTGTGTCTTTTGTTTGGCGTATTGGAAGAAACACCAAAGTTGCTCATTGTCAGATTGATTGCGAAACGAGAAGTATTTAACATGCAGTGACGACGAACAGCAAAAAGAAGTGTGCTGCAAATTGTTGTGGCTGATTTTAGGTTTCTTTTTAACTATATTTTGTTGTTTGCAGTAAAACGTGATCGTGGCTCTCAAACATTTGAACAGTGACTGATTGATGCAAAATAATATAGTTTTCGTATTATTTTGTTGTTATCAAAACTGTACAGACGCATTATTAAGCCTCATTCCTCATCAGTGCTGCGGGAAAACCTTTTTGTCGATATCACTATATATGTTTGTCAGCCACAGACTGTGCTTTATAAATATCAGTGCAGCCTGTCTTTGCCTGTGTGAAGCTCAGGCTGGCGTCAGTGTTACAGGCCTTGTTACAGAGAGCTGCATTGTTTTATGTTGGAGCTTAGTGGTCAGAAATTACTGTAACGTGATGAAAATCATAGTAAAATCAATGGTAAAATATAGCCGCAAAGTGGCGGTTATCGGCCCTCGCCGACCACCCTGTCCAAAGCCTCGCGCCCTCAATCTAAAATTACGATATTGCTACTGCCTTTATGTTTGTTTTTTATCTTTTTTCCCTGGGTCTTTTTCCCTAGGGCTAACGCTCCCTCTCGGTATCTGACAAAGTTTTTCTCAGAAAAAAAGAGGTTTTTGTGTTTTTTGACAATGCTGAGCACACCGCGCTCAATTTTGACATTATACAGAGAAAAATTAGTATGAATTTGTATCACATATCTAGCCTGGCTAACGCCAGACTGCTGTGTGCGCTCGAATCTTTTCGAACTTCACAACAGCCTGGAGACCATGGCTGACATTTTTCCATGGATTTGGGCACCAATCACAGAACGAGGAGGGACGGTAAGACGATGACGCGCTATTTGACATAAAGCTTGTAGTTTGTTTAGGGATAAAAAAAAATAAAAAATATTTACGGATCCAACATGACAGCAGCAGACGCGATGCCATCTTTTGATCAAGCTTTAGAACGTGTTCTAAATAGTTTAGCTCAAAAGTTTACAGCAGGTACGTCATACGTCATCTGATACAATGATACGATTGGCTATGGCTACGTGCAGACGCATGAGAGACATTCGTAGCGCCCAATAAACGGCTATGAACAATCGTAAACCACACCTCTCCTACGAGAAAATGAATTGGTGGTCCCCAGACTAAATATCACTTGTGATTTTAGTCTGGCGTTAGCCAGGCTATCACATATCTGCAAACTGAAGCATATTTTTACATTTTACTTAGGGCTGCGGCTGCGCCGCAGAAAATCCACAAAGGTTATCCAAGTACTTTGGATAACCTTTGGTTCCTCACTTCTCGCTGAATTATGGAGTTTAACATTTTTCCATCAGAATAAAATGGGATGTTGTGGTCATCGCTACGGCAACACCGTGAAAAATATGGCATGGGTGTGATTGACTTTTCTGATCGGAACGACCAAATAGAATTTTGTGCCAAATTATTTAAATTTTCGTAAAAGTAAAATTTGTACTCTCCATATAATTCCTATAGGGGGGCGCTATCGTGCCCAATTTGAATTTTGCCAAATGAAAGTGTTTAGGACTGTGACTTTAACAACTGATAACAAAATGAGCGAAATCGAGCTTCATATGTGCGAATGGGAGCCATTTTTTGTTTGCGAAAAATGACAAAACACTTAAAATAAAAAAACTTAAAACTTAGAAAAGTAATTTGGATAACTTTTAAAGTTCTACTTCTCAAGATTATTTTCCACCCAAAATTAGGTCGTTCCGATAAACGCTGTAGGAGGAGATAGATTTTGTACGAAGTGAAAAATAAAGGCGGATTTCCGCTTCGCGGGCTGTCATCCAAAATGGCCGACACCCAATATGGCGGATGGCGTTGCAGTAATAATATGTTTTGCTCAACTTGTCATGATGCACGTCTGTACCGATTTTTATGATTCTACGACAAACTTCATTTTTGCCCAAGTCCTATCTCGCAATGTTAAAAAAAACTGAGGCGCCATTATTTTGGAATTTGGAAATAGTCAAAAGTTGTGTTGGATCGGGTTTGAATTTCGGGACAAAATCTGTGACTTTTCGTCGCTGTTCACTGGGTGAAAATTGCGAGAGAAAGAAAGAAAGAAAGAAAGAAAGACCCACCCATACGAAAACAATGTTCCCGCTTACGCGGGTACCATAAACTATATACTGTATTTTCGGAAAGCGCTCGTCAGTGACAAAACAATTAAAGGGTCTATTGCGTTGGCAGTAGAATGAGTGACACTTAAGCTATGTTTTGTCTTGTTTCTCACAAGGGGAGACACTACAGGGTAGACACTACAGGCAAAAGTTGCAGTTACGCGTAAGACCTGAGGTGGCAGTAGTGAGTATAAAAATGTCCAACTTGCATCTAGTCCCTTTAAAGGAACGATTCGCCATTTTTCCATACTGAGATATGTTCTTACCTGAGCTTAGACGAGTTGATACCTATCTGTCTGGTCTTTGTGCGTGCCTGTGGAAGAGCGTAGTAGCTTCCAACTTCACCCCTGTTTGGAGCTATAGAGGCTGTGGGAGGCCAAATGCTAACAACATCTTTGGTCTTTTTGCGTGACTGAGCGCACGCACAAAGACCAGACAGGTATGCATCAACTCGTCTAAGCTCAGGTAAGAACATATCTCAGTATGTATAACTAGTGGCCTGTTCCTTTAATTCATGGATTGATTCACTGTTTCTCCATAGATGTATATAGGTAATTGTAATTTAAAGGGTCTTTTTCTCAAAATGTATTTTTCTCACATTCGTGCGACAACATCTCCATGTCAGTAGTACCTACAGACTTTACTGCCTTGGACTGAACAATATTTTTAAGATTTTTCAGAGGGACTTTTTAATACTTAATTAAACTAAAGAAGATATCCAAAATCCCCTCTAACCAAGTCTTTGTAACTATTATGTCAACAAAATAAAACCATGAATTTGAATCTGGCTCAACCCATTATTCAGATTGCGTCGCCGTAAAGATGGGACATTTTGGCCATTTTTAAATGGTAAATGGACTCAGCTTACATAGCGCTTTACTACCTTTATCAGGCCCAAAGCGCTTTACAGTAAGGAACAGTCACCCATGCACTCCCTCATTCATACACCAATGTGCGCAGACACTGGAGGCAAGTAGGGTGAAGTGTCTTGTCCAAAGACAAAACGACAGTGTGCATTTGCTGGAGCTGGGATTCGAATCCGCAACCTTCCGATCATAAGACAACCCGGTCTACCAACTACACCACCGTTGCCCCTAAATTGCATAAAACGCCTCATTTTTATATGAAAACATAACATGACGGAAAACTGGCAATGTATTTTTATTTCTCATATTTATGCCAGTAATCTACAGAAAAGTTTCAAATTGATATATTTAAATTTTTAAAAAGTTCCCTATTCACCTGCAGTGTCTCGCCTTAAGCAGAGATGGCGAAAACTAAAAATGTTCTTCACCAACCACCGAGTCTCATTAGCCGATTGAAACCGGTTAACCGCATAGTTTAAAATATGCCTCCCGCTCACACACACACTACCCCGGCGCCCCCCTTCCAGTCACGTCCCTTTAAAAAAAAAAAATCCCCAGCAGCGGTCCCCAACCACCGGTCCGTGACGCATTTGCCACCGGGTTGCATCTTACATCTGTGTCATCCTTTTTGATGAAACGGTCCCACACACTATTCTTTCTCTTTCACGCTCCATCCTCCTGTCGTCTGCCCTGGCGCTCTAACCTCGAGTGTTTAGCCTGTAGCCTTTTAACTGGTCGCAAACCTCGTGAGCGCGCGATAATAGCGTAATTTAGAGATCACTTGTTTTTTTTTTTTTTTTTTTTTTTAATTTAACCTCCCTACTTAAATGTAATACAGTACTTATATGAAGTATAAAGAAAAGTCACTCCCTTGGTATCTTCCTTTTATCTCGCTGAGTATCGGTCACTCACTCCTAATGACGCTGTTCATATTTCATGCCACTGCTCCCCTACCTGCCACTCTTTAATATTTCAAATGGACAGGAAAGCAGGGACTCAGAGGAAGTCCAGAAATAGTCTATTTGTCCGCACAGACTTTATAATCCCACATTATTGACATATTATCAATGACCCATAATCGCCGTGACAAAATCTCCGTGTTCTGCAGTGGCTATAAATACCATAAGGTCAGGGTGGAAGCATTGACAACAAGTTGCAATTGGTCGTGTTTTCCTCGGGGACAGTGGAGGCTCCGGGCAACAGCCCATTAGCACACTTTTTTTTTTTTTTGCTGATGCTTTCCTTCACCGTGACATTTTTCCAGTATTTTTCAATGAATAAAGGATGCTGATATGTTTGGTCTGTTTCCACCTGCATGACGCATGAGACTGTGTGCGTTATTCGTAAGCCTGCGTCACTTGTCACTGCATGATACATTTTGTTTCTACCTAAAGCTCTTTTTTATTAGAACGGTTTTGTTTTTATTAGAATAGTGAAGAGTAATCCCTGTATCTTTCCCTTTTTCACAGTGGAAACTACATCTGATGTGTGTACAATTTCTCTCCTTGTAAATGTCCTTTTTTTATGGGAGGTAACTTACTCTCTTACATGGCTGAGTTCTAGCAGTTATAGCCTAGAAGCAGAGAAATGTCAATAATATATTTTTTACCCGATCTATAGTGAACTTTCATCCTGACAGATTGAAATCAGCTGCAGAGAACTTTGGGAAAGTTTCAAAGATATTTCTGTATCGATCAAAGATAAGGGGTCGGGTCTGAGTGAGTGATGCTCAGGATGGGGATGTGGTTTATAGCAGCAGTGATATACAGTATAATGCCTCAGTGGCCCAGCTCACATTACCTTGCAGACCACAGATATTGACGGCGGAAGTCAGAGTGCTCAAGCGAGTTCAGGTTCAGGCCACTGGTTCAAAAATGGATTGCAATACTTTTGGAAATTGCCTTTGTTTCTTGTTTTTGTTGTTGTTGGGTATTTAATTAAGTGAAGAGACATTGTGATGCAAAGATGTGACTAGAATAGAGTAAATTATTGGAATATATGAAGCTATTACACTGAAGAGTAAATGTAACCGCAAAGACTGTAATGTCCGTGCCCATTCCTCTTCCCTGCTACCGTCATTCATATAAATGCACTCTCACTTTTTACCATTTACCAATGTCCCGTCTCCTTTACAACAGCCGAACATCAGCTCCCTCAGCCACCACAATTAAGGTTTGCTAAAACTAAGATTAGCTTTATTGTTCCCGTAGGAAAATGTGTCCCCTTCCTTCAGTGCCGCTGGGGCAACATGTCGGGGGCAGTAGGGAGCCGCAGTGCAGCGTCCGGAATCCATCTGTAGATCTTTATTTAGTTTTATGGTGAGGGGAGAATTAATCTATTGTGCATGTTTTGGGTTTGAATAGCATTATAACATCTCTAACAGCCTAGGTAAGCTCACTCATTTATTTGTGTTTACTTAAGCCCCTCCAGATAAAAAGAAAAAACCCAGCAACACTTGGTGTAAGTCATTGTAATTGAAATGTACAAATGTTTCTTCTGCTGTGCACTGTCGGGCAATGAAAGCGGGCAGGAAGAAAAATAGCTTTTCCCCAAACAGTTATTAGTGCACTCAATATCAACATGAACTGACTTTGGCTCGTATTTCTATTAGCCTCAGGCAACAGGGCAAGACAACTTTTTTTGTCTAAGAGTCTGAGAGGCTGTAGATTAAACTTTGTGGCAGTGGTGTATCGAGATGGCAGGGTATAGAGCAGCAGGCCTATGCTTCTGTAAAGCAGCGCTAATCCCAGCAGATTACACATGTTTGCAGATGGACATGCCAGAGGTCAGTGTCATTATCGCTTCAGTAAGGGCCCTTTGTAGCATGCACTTAACCCTCATTGTGTAATTTCTCTTTCAAGGCTGCTGCTCACATAGACCTGTCTACATTAGTGTGGGAGCTACGGTGCTGTGATCATGTGTTTGACCTAAATGTTCATTGTGTGTAACTTCACCCTGCAGCTGTAAGAGCCTCTGCTGACCAGGCATGTAAGCAGAAATCACCAAAACACATACAAATAGTGTTCACTATTGTGAACACTACAGCATGTGAAGAACATTTCAACAGTTTTTATTTCAATATTTGTTTGGGAAAACAGTAAAGAAACAATAACCAAACTGTGTTGCACTTATAACATATAGTTAATCTTTTCTGCACTGATCAATAAGGACTGCATGACTTTGAAATGGAATAATAGCAGAGTGCAGACGTCTGCCAAGGCATTGGTTTGTTGTTTAACCCATGTGTGCCCCCTTCTGCAGAGTTACACTCTGTGTTACTATTTGCTCTCACTCAAAAATAAAGCATTTTTCAAAAACAGCACCTGCTTTACCTTTGAGCCTCTACCAGTGCCCAATTCACCAAATACTTTGAATAATATCCACTTCAGGAATTTCAGTGTTACAGGGCTATTTTTGGCTAAAAACAAACAAACATAAACATACATAAACATGTCCCACCAACCCAAAAATAATTTAAAAAAACCTGGTAAATTTACTATCAGTGCATTTTTATGAAGTCAAACTAAAGATAGAACCCACATTTATTTCAAAATGTTATTATATGAGTGAAATATGACAGGAAACAAAATGGGTGACCATGAGTGTAACTATTTGTTCTCATTCAAACATATGAGAAAATTCAAAAATTGCACTAACACTAAATTTGGACTATTTCCACTTGGAAACTGACCAGATAGTCCGAGTTATCCTCAGAATTAGTTTTTTGATATTTTATGACTGTTGTTTGTTCGGGATTTGGTGTTTTTTTTTTTTTTTTTTTTTTTTTACATAAACAAGGCCTACAAAGTGAAAAAAATTAAAAAACACAAACATTTAGTATCAGGCCATTAGTCTGAAGTTACACTAAAGATAGAACCCAAATGTATTGAAAAATTATATTTTATGACTGAAATATTAGAGAAACAAATTGGGGTCATAAATTACCCCAAGGGACCACGAGTGTAATTCTTTCTCATAACATTGTAATCACTTAATCAAAAATTAAAAAATGTTCCCCCTGATAAAAGTCATGGATATTAACGCATATCCGAAAATTCAGACCATTTGATAAAACTTTGACAGAGATGCGCATCGACAAAGTAGCGACACAAAGGTTAAGAGGGGTAATGTTCTCTCACTGAGCCACAATAATGGTTTGTATCTCTCTTTCCACCAATAAAACAACATTAATATATTAAAATTAAGATGGGAACATTATTTTCTGGTGGATCTCTTTAGCCTTCCACTGTGTTAGTCTCTAATTACCTTTTTGATAGAAGCAGCAAAGACCCTGCTTTGAGGCAAATTTGTGACTTGGTTCTGAATGATGCAGTTGCGCTGAGCATTTGATGTAACACTGTTTCCAATACCAGTCCAGTTCACATTCAGATGTAGCATCCATCGTTGACAAACCATGGACAGTGGAAATCTGTGTTATTATGTCACCATATAAAGCAGGTGAATTATATACTGTCACTTAAAGCAGAACTAAGTAACTCATGCCCCTAGAGGCCATAAGCACCACTGCAGCTGTCGTAGCATGTTACAGTTTTTTACTCATTAATTGTTCGTGAGAGTAAATCCTACGCTGACAGAAAAGACAAAGGGAGAGAGGGATATCCGTGATTCCATTAGTGTGTATTGGTGGCTCCGACATGGAGGCAGGAAAGTTGCAATTGTGGTTTTCTGGCCAGAGACACCAGGGGGAAATGAAAGACCCCCCAATCATCCCATTACACTTGTATTACCCCCAAAGGGACTACGAAAAGGATTTATTAAGGTAAACAAGTTACTTAGTTCTTCTTTAACATGTCACCTGTTAAAATATGTGTCATGTATCTGTTTCCTTGGTTAAAAAACAAACAAACACACAGTTTGTTTTGTGCTAAGCTGCTGAATAGTTTAGTTTGCTTCTTGTAACACTTGAATCTCGAGTCTTTTAGTTCTTGCTGTTATTCTCTCTTCCCTCACTAAGGGTCAGTGCAGTGTAAACAAGTGGCAAAGTGCTGATAAACACAAATAATTGACGGTGGGACAGCATCTTGAGTCCTTCTTTTGCAACCCACTGCTAAACACTCCCCATTCCCGTCACTTGTGGATAAACTTTAATGAGCATAATTTGCAGAAAAGTGTCCAAATAAAACAGCCTTGTTAATAAGACAAAGCGTCAAATGTATCGCTCATCGTGTCCAAATTGTGATGTTGCGTTCAGCAAAGACCACAACTACAATCAGTGCAGGAAAAGACTGGAAAAAGTGAGCAAGATGAATTAAAATGCCCTGGGTACCTGGAGTTGTTTGGAAAGTGATACAGCTTTAACTGTTGTGAGGGTGCAATACAAAAAAGCCACAGTCACACCCTGATAGCGACCACTGTCTGTTTTTAGACTCGTATAAACAATATATAAAGTGCACACAGCCCAAATGTTCGGAAAAATACAGTTAGAAGATGAAGTGTGCAGACAGACCACCACGACTGAGGAGAAAGTAGTGAATGAACACCGAGCTGTGAATCCAAATGGTAAAATAGTAGTGATAATAGTTGCAAAAGCGCAAAAGGACTGTTGCAGGTAAGAAAGTACACAGCTTTACATAGCAGTCAGTAAGCCAACTTTCAATGAATGGTCACAGAGTGATGTGAAGACATCCTGGATGTGCATGCTCTAAGATCTGGTTTCCTTAATATGATCACTATGAAAACTGTACAAGCAGCTGCCTGGTCCCACATAGTGAGAGTCTTTTAATTGTTTCTGAATCTGACATCAGTACAGACGGGGGGTCGGCCCATTAGTCCGACAACCCATTATTCCAAAAATGTCCCATTGAGTAGGGGTTGAAAAATAAAATTAGGTTCAAACTCACAATTTATCAAGCTTTCCTTTCTGCAAAATAATCAACCTGAACATTTCATTATGTGTAATCTCCTGACCGTCATTTGGCCACTGACGTGCTATTTGGAAATCTACTCTTAAATGATGGTATGAGTAAAAAATAAATACAGCAGCTAAACATATGATATGACAATTCTCAGCTGACTATAGATATATTTGTATCTTGAAATTCCCCTTAACAAAGCCAATAATTAACACCTGCAGTTAGCATACTCCATGGATTTGAACTTGGCTTGCCCTGGAACAGTGGTCTCCGATTTCTATTGCCCCGCTTCGCCCTTCCTGTCCATTAAGACGGGTAAAAAAGGGCTATGACCCTGGCTAGGCGCATTGAGTTGCCTTGTGTACGAAATGCGCAGTATAAATAAACTTGCTTTACCTTGCCTTGCTATTGGGCCGTTTAATGGGCGCATTTGTTGGGGACACAGCCTGGACGACTTCTCCCTCCAGCGGGGCCTCTCTTAAAGGCACAGTGCGGGGCCGGGAGGTCCATAGAAGTCCATGCGGCATCCTGCCGGTGATGGCTCTACCATAAACGGCGTTGAAGTGGGAATACGTTCCAGATGCTGCGAGGGGAAACGTGTGCACTCGATGTTAGCCCCGTGTAGACGCACCATACGGACTCAAGTCTATAGCGAGGACACCTGGGACGCGCAGAGCTTAAGACTGACTCGGGATGAAGTTCAGGGGGCACAGACCACATGAGGGCATCCGGTCATTACTCATTGACAGACAGCATTGTGCATGTGCTTGTGGATGTGGGAATGTAGGCCAGTTAAAACGGGAAGGTGTATCCTCTACATACCAAGACCCGTGTGATATTCAGCCCGAGAGCACCACAGCAGCTGCTCAGATGCTCCTTAAGATGTAACTTATCCAATTATATTTATATAACAGAAAACTTAGATGGGCGCGCATCAGCCAGCATGCAAGGCTACAGCTTGACAACATGGCCAGCCATTAGATGAATTCTGACCTATGATTAATACCTCTGGATTTGGTTTCCTCTTGCAAGTTTTGCTCAAAGGAAAGCAGACAGATTATTTTTTCTCAAGGCTCATTACTGGACTTTTGGCATGTCTAGTTTAGACAAGTTATTTCTGATGGAACACCGTGTCTGAACTTGGGATTGAAACATAAAGTATTTAGTGAGTTGTAGACTTTGTTTACGAACAACAACTACAGCTCCCCTAATAGCTCATTAAAATATAGGGAAATAAATAGTATAATAAACTGATTGCGTCTCTGCTGGACAGAGAGAGAGCAAGATGAATAATATACTAAAGGACAATCATCCGGGCAGGGCTGAGCACGTATCATAATCACGACTTACAAAGCGTCCTATACCATGAACGTAGTGCTACTTGCCTCATGTCTTTTGTTGCACACATCTGAACATATAACTGAACTCGATCACTCAGGTCAGGATTTCAACTTGACCTGTCCTCACATGTGAGTCTCCAGACACGGCCCCTGCTCTCTGTTTGTCATCTAATGCTCACCAACTACCTCTATGTATAGACTGGACCGTCTGCTGGGACCGACACTGACCTACAAATAATGCCGCTAATGTTTTCCCTCTTACAAAACAACACTGCGCGCGACCAAATTTAGGTTATTCATAGTGTTGGTGTGAAAACCATCAACACTTTTAGCTCACCGCGGAAAGCTGAGGTGAATTGAGTTCTCAGCATGATTTTCTTACGTCACACCGTTAGATTACATATGAATAAAGGGATTTCAAGGCCACATGAAAACATTAAACTTGCTCATAATCAGAATGTAAAAGTATAGCAGAGGAAGAGCCAAGCGTTGTTCTTGTCTTGCAACTCTGCATGTTATAAACGTTGTGTCTGAGCACCCTGATATTGCTGATACCCTCTCGAGTGTTTGTTCAGGTTTTGACGGGCACAAAGATTTGCTCACACTAGTTTGTGACTGGCTGCATTCAAAAAATATTTCTTTCATGATGACGCAATAGAGCTCAACAGTCTAAATGTAATAAAACTCAAATATCAACATTTTAAAAGCACTACGCCGACTAATCAGCTATGTGCTTACACTGACTATTGCGCGGATTTATACTAGAAAGAAAACACTCAATACTTGGAATATCATGGCAAAATTATTTCATAACTTTCCAGTTTATAACGTTTTAGACAAAACTTAAAGGGGGGTATTATGTAAAATCGACTTTTTCAAGCTTTATATCATGTTATTATGTCATTCCCTCATTAAACACATGCCTGGAGTGTTGCCTTGGCTCATTCACATATTTTTGAGTAATCAGTAAAAACTTAGACGGCAGCCATTTTAGGTGTAGCTATGCCTCAGTCCTCCTAGGAACGCCCCCACCTCCTGGAGACGCCTCTGGACCTTTTGTCACCAGCCAAGCCACCAACCACTGCTCCTCAGCTCAGCAGAGCCCCCTCCCCGCACAGTGTGTTGTTTAATGCCACAGCAGTGTGCTGAAGGGGGCGTGTTGGAAAGCTTCTTAAAGAGACAGAGGCCTATTTCAAGACGTTCAGTACAGCCATTTTGAGAGAGCAATTTTATTCAAGGCAGTTATTTTAATTTACTGCATATACAGACCAACAGAAGGTTACGTCATCATTGTAGTATGCTATAGACTGGTGCTATGTGATTGAAAAAAGCATAATACCCCCTCTTTAAATTTAACCATGTGTGTTTTATGTCCATGAGTTAGTACATGCTTTTAAACTCTTGAATACATGTTTTTAATAAAAAAAGTTATTTTCCTTTAGTGACCTCTTGTGGATGGAGGTAGTATTACATTTGTAGTTAAACGGAATAACGCCACTGATAACTACTTTTACAGCATGAAGTGAAGTTTTTTTTTAAACATTTTTTGTTCTGAAATGTAGTGACTAAGAAAGGGAGAGAATTTAATTTACCAAATTGAACACCCTTATGTACAGTATAGTTATAAATTAAGAGAGTAAAATAATAAACATCACAAAACATGTCAAACGAGGGAAAACTAATTAGATGTTTTACATAACCTACGTACCTGTAATAACTCGGCCACCTAACCAGCCATATGCCCTTTACAGATAAAGTAGGTGAACTGAATTGAACATGTACCGAGTAAGAGAAAGTACAAATCCACCTGCACTTATGCTCTTGGCTCCGCGTGGCGTCAGCTTATGTGCCGTAAAGACAAGTGTAAATTGTGTCTGAAGCTGACCACAGCCGGTGATGCTGTCCAGACCACAGGCAGCTCCAGGCACTACTGTGTGTGTCTGTGCTCACCGACAGTAGTGAGTGAGCCAGACACGAGAGACGCACTAATATTCCATTACGTAGTGCCTTTTTCCACAACAAGGCCAAAGGCTGCGGGGCTGCACTCACTCACATCATACAACCATGATTAAACATTTGCTCTCAAGATTATAGGGAGATGGAGAACCGACATTTGATATGAGGTAGAACCTATAAACAATGGGGTTTCATGTAAGTACACTGCTGTCATGTGAACCTTTTATGTTATATTCACACTAGCAATGAATACAAAAGTTTATAATGGTAAAATAAGGCATTCTGATAAAATGCATTTCATCACCAATAACTATTCTGACAAATGTGAAGAGGATAATGTCACACACAAAGGGGCCTCTACACATTTTGGAATAGATCTGTCTCCACCCTCAATACAGCTCAAATGTGGAGTTTTCGGCTGAAGCTTTGTGCCCATTAGCTCGATAAAAAGTCTTCGCATATCAGTTGAATTAGTCGAGGTACAAACTTTTCTTCTTGATTTTTATTCAAGTCGAGCCACTTATCTTAATTAGAAATGCCCACACAGCTGTCTGGCTTTATGTGAACATATAGTTTCATTTGCATAATCACAAACCACATTCCTTGTGTTTGTTTTATATCACACCACTAGAATGACCTCTGTGGCATCTGTTACTGGAGTCCAAGCCTTAATGAAGATCTTTTGACCTACAGTAAGAGACTCATTAAAATGCCCTACTTTGTTGTGCTCTGGCTCTGAGTCGCTCGCTCAAATTAATTTCACAACTGCCTCAAGTGTGTATGTTTTGATTGCAAAATATTGTATTGTATTGTATTGTCCATTTATTTCTCATTTACAAATTCCAATGCGTGGTTAATTCTCAGAGCTACAGTATCTAATAACATATTGGCCAGTTACCCGCTCATTAGAAGCATTTCTTATCACAAGATTCTGTGATTGCTAAGTCCCAATGTGGCGTGTAATTTTAGTTTGGCTTTCCTAAGACAGAACAGAGCAGAGCAGTTGTAGTCCCCAGGTTCTCTTTCAGGGGTCGCCTACATCACATCACCAGCATAATTATCTTCAGTGTTTCACCACTTGTGCCTTTTTATAAGTTTAATTGAAAAGGCTGAATTCATTTTTTGGTATGTCTATGCTCAAACTTAAGGCACATTTGACATTTGGCATTATTCCGTGTATTACACCTCTCAGATCTTTCCCATGGGGGAATTCTGATTACTTTATATTTTCTTTGCATTTGAATGTGTACAGTAGGCGCACCGTCGTACAGGAGTTCTCCATTCTAGTGAAGGGTTGTTCGAGTCATTATTATACTGGTGAAAAGAAACAGCATCTGCTCAAGAGAATGTATTAACACCACCGAGAAAACACCAGCCGTCAGTCTCCATTTTAAACCCATGAAACTTAGCCTGTAATAAAGTGATGCTTTGAAAGGGGAGTAAAAGAGGCACTTATTGTGAAAAGGGATAAACTTGGCATCAATAAGCTGAGGGTTTGTTATAATCTACCTGCTATTTACAGCAGCCTTATCCAACCCAAACCCAGATAACAACACCATACTAAATGTGGAAAACAGTATCTTCATCCAAAAAAGGTTTTGGCACAATACTTTGTAGTATTATAAAAAAAAAAGACATATTCAGAAGCTTTTCATTTAAAGCTGTCAGTTTTCTAGATCAAGGCCCATTTGAATGCGCAGGCAAGTCAAAATATGAGCGTATAATACAACAGGAATGACCGGAATGAGCAGAACAAAGCAGAGTAAACGATGGAAAAAGCGCCATGCTGAAGACATTGCAGTTTGTGGTGGTTTGTGTTAATCAGGCTGGAGCGAGGCTGATGAGAACTGGAATGCAGTCAGCTGGAATAATGTTTGAGAGTTTGACAGAACAATGTGGGACAGTGGCGTTTGCGTCTCAGGACACAGACAGTAGTCAAAATACAGCAACCCTTTTCTGTCAGTGCATCTGTGCTGTCTGACCTGTGCCTGAGTTTTGAGGGCGCTGCTCTTGTTTAAAACAACATAAAGAGCGGCTCAGAAGTGACACGTGGATGTGAGGGATTCAGAACAAACAGTTGTTTTTAAAGACTCTTCATGTCCTCACTCACAGCCGCTCAAGAGGAAGCCACTGCGCCTTGCTGGATTATTAATATCCCATACATATTGACACAAGTTACAAATGATGTTTACCGGAAAATGCTCTGACAGAATACTGGCTTCATGAAGTCAAAAGGCTAATTCTCTCTAGTGCAGGGAGAAAAGCAATAAACTAGTCAGTCTGCCAAATGAATTATTAACAATCTGATAGTGGTTGTACCATCTAAATTCCCATCAACACAAAACGGCTGGCACCGGCGATATAAAGCCAGCTATTCCTGCTTTGACAAATTATTATCAGCATTTGGATGGCTAACCCCAATTACCAAGGGAAACAGTGTGTGATTGAAGTGTGTTGGTGGTTGCCACACAGAGAGTGCCCTCAGCAGATGCATCACTTTATATTACGCCACCATATGACTCGCACATGCACTGCACACACACGGATGCCTTCAATCACGCTGGGACTGCTTATACACATCGCACTTACTCATGAATTTACCCACAATTCCTGCGCCAATCAGAGATCAAACAGCCGCCCCGGGACCTTTCATCTGCACAAATGGGTGTCACTGGGGCGCATGTTGCTTCCATCCCACTTTCCTAAGCTTCATCTGTCCTTATCTGTGATTATCAATCTTATCAGAGGCCGAAAGATTGTGCAATTAAAACATTCCCAGAATTCCACAGCTGCTGGATCAATGCCTCCGGTGCAATCACGGGGCTTGTTAAACGTTGGCTATTGGACTGTAATATTTTTCACACAATTAGGCAGAAAATCTGGCAAAGTATATTGAGCATACACTATTTAAAGATTACTTTTATACTGTATAGGCTTTATTGGATATAACTCAATTGTGTGAGTGGTGGTGGTGGTGGAGGAGAGACATTAAGCAATTGGAGGTGGGAGACAAACACAGTGCCCAGCAAACAAACAAGGATTTTCTACAAATTATATAAAAAAAAAGTTTTTAGCACTTTTTACAATTACCATGTCCTTCCATCAAAAAAAATAAATAATAATAACTTAACTTAAGCTCTCAGTCGTACAGGAGTTGTCCATCTTCAATGAAGGTGCTTGAGTCATCTTCTGTACTCAGTAGTTGAAGTCTTGAAGTCAACTACTGAGTACAGAAGATGACTCAAGCACCTTCATTGAAAATAATAATAACTGTGTTAGGCATTTGCAGCTTTGAATCTTATCTGATAGGTCGTTGAGCCAAAGCAATGCTCCTCCTGTGCTCCAAGAAGTGTCTGTTCGCTCTTTGCTCCCATTAAACCCCATCACTGCAGTGGCCATCATAGTGCTGTGTGGACATGTATGGTTCTGAATGCGTACGCAAAACACTGTGTCTACAGGTCATGTAATGTGAGAGTCAAAATGCAGTATAGTTGTTCAGCCCAGGAGACATAGACACTCTTGGGGCCCGCTGGCCATCATTTTATTATTGTGGAAAGATGCAGCACTTATTGAATGATACACAAGACAGACTAAAGTTTACCGTCTGTTTCAGTGAATTTTTCCAATTGTTCTTGTACTCTACGATGCAAAATGGTGCAATGATTTGATTTTCTGGATCAAATTCCTCCAGAAAAAATAAAAAAAAATCCAAAATGCTGTCATCATTATTCACTTTATTTTTAACAAGTTTCATTTGGATTTGAGTCAAAATTACGAGTGTCCTGAGTATTACTTACATGCACAATTTGATACGTTTGAAAGCACGTGAGTGAAACGTCTAAACCGTAAATGGATTATGCCTGCGCAGTGAACTTGTAATCCAGACAGAGTGAGGGCAAGAGGCAGTGAGAGAGCAGATGGGGCTGATACTGACGCACTTGGTATATGCCTGAGCTGCCGGGTGTTCTCTATTGAGCTGTACATGCGTATAATATTCATGTTAACACCTCAGGCTTATCTTTATATTTCTATGAAGGCTGAAGATTCCCTCACACATTACAGAGGTGCTGAGTCAGTCTCTCTGGTGAGGTTTGCCCTGTCTGTCTGTCTGTCTGTCTGTGCCATCTGTTAGTCTAATGAGCTGACTACTCAGAGTTGAAGCTACGGTGCAGACCTCAACTGATCATTTATCTTATTTTTTTGCTAATACCGCCCCATGCTTCAGGTAGAATTATAAAGCTTTACGTGGTCTTTAAAAACAATGAAGTATTGTAAGAATGTTTTTTTTTTTATTTTTTTTTTGCAACAGACTTGAAGAGGCTAACTTTTCATGTTGCAGACTTAGTAAGACACTAATTTGGCCCACGAAAGGTTTTCAGGCATGATGTGTATCAAAACTCAACGATCTAATCTACAGCAGGAGTAAGCAACGTCAGACCTGAGAGTCAACCCGACCCTTCAGTTTACTCTTTTTTCCCCCCAGATAATTTCTAAGAAATGTTTTTCAACCCCCTGCTCGGATATCCTTGACGTACAGTGTGCTGTGCCTTCTGTCTTGGTAAGCTTTTATATAAAATATGAGAGACAAGACAGCTGAGTTCTTGTTGATGGAGTAATTTAAGAATTCAGCACTATTTCTATTTCTACATTATCACTATTTCTACTTAAAGGGGGGTATTACGTAAAATCAACTTTTTCAAGCTTTATATCATGTTATTATGTCATTCCCTCATTAAACACATGCCTGGAGTGTTGCCTTGGCTCATTCACATATTTTGAGTAATCAGTAAAAACTTAGACGGTAGCCATTTTAGGTGTAGCTATGCCTCAGTCCTCCTAGGACCGCCCCCACCTCCTGGAGACGCCTCTGGACCTTTTGTCACCAGCCAAGCCACCAACCACTGCTCCTCAGCTCAGCAGAGGCCCCTCCCCGCACAGTGTTGTTGTTTAAATGCCACAGCAGTGTGCTGAAGGGGGCGTGTCGGAAAGCTTCTTAAAGAGACAGAGGCCTATTTCAAGACGTTCAGTACAGCCATTTTGAGAGAGCAATTTTATTTAAGGCAGTTATTTTAATTTACTGCATATACAGAAGGTTACTCATCATTGTAGTATGCTATAGACTGGTGCTATGTGATTGAAAAAAGCATAATACCCCCTCTTTAAGAAATATTAGTAATTATATTGCATTGTTTTTGTTTTTAATCTCTGCTGTGTATTTAATCCTGAAACATAAATCATATTATTACACTCAAATCATTTTTACGTTTTTTTTCTTACTAATTGGACGCACAACCGTTTCCATCGATTTGGTTTTGAAGCCACCATGAAGGTTTAAGTCAATGACAATTAAGTCAGTGATTTTATAAGCTTTGAATTTGACGCTGTGAACTATCTTTTGAAGGAAAGTTTTCTCTTTAGTGACACTCAGCTTCTCTACCACACTCTCTGGTTTCCTCCTTGACATCTGCTGCGCAGCTCTGAACAGAAGTCTCCAAACGCTTTCGTTGAGACGTTAGCAATCTGAGGGAGCAGACTCTTTTGCGTGTCGGAGTGATTTAGTTTGAAAGATGTTGCTTTTATGAACCCTGTTAGCTGTTGGCTTTCCTCACCAGCATATCAGTCTGTATCTAGTTAGCAGCAGGCCCACATATACTGCTGTGCTCATCCTCACGCACTCCTGTGTTTTCAAAGCTTTCCAAGTCTCCGTTGCACCCTTCACCATCCCATCTCAGCATCATGGAAAATTGGCTCTTTTTGCTTTCTCTTTGTACCCCGGCGCTCACACATTTTACTATCTGTCTGTAGTCACATAGGGTGTACTGAGGAAGACGAGGAAAATAGGTAGCTGCTGCATACTTGCGGACACATTGTCTGGTTATGGACTGCTGCTTATCCTGTGTTGGATGAGTTAAATATGTGTTAAAATTGTTGGATGTGTCAGAATATTGCATCATGAGCAGTTGCCAAACTCTTGTTATTTCATTACGATATGTGCCAAGGTTATGTTTCCACTGGCGTGAGTTTGTTTGCCTGATAGCAAGGAGTGTTCTATGTAGACAAAGGTTCTCAAGCTATCATAAATTTCTAGCAACAAGCTGGACTTACCAGTCGTATAGTGAGTATCAATATCAACAATGCTGTTTACACTGACCTGGGATCTGCTCATGAACAGTCAGTTGTCATAACTTGATGGAATAACGGATCTTTATTGTACACTGAGGTACTGAACTGATATCTGAGGAATAGTGTTGCTGAACATGCTTCAAAGGAGGGCTGTCTGTTTGGTATGTCAAACAAATAGGCAGTGTAGTATATCATACTCATTTTCGAATACTTGCTGGTTCATGCGTGTTTTGAATCTACACCGCAAGACACTCATCCTTTACAAAGTCCGTTGACCATTTTAAGCCATACTCAAAGCAGTTCCAATGAGCACGTTTGACCTTGACTCTGTGTGATTATTTGCTGTTGATATTAGTAATCTAATTTGAGCGCAGCTGCTTCTTCTTGAGGCAAGTTGAAGTGTGGCGAAGTATGGCCTGCGCCTCCCTGTTTCCTTGGCCTGGTTCTGTTTGGTTCAGGTTGTTGCTTGGAAATGAAACTCTGGGTTTTATGGTGGCCATCGTTAGGCGAGATACTGCACTCAAATGAACACACACCGCAGACATTTGGCCGGGCCGTCCCACTTCCAATACTGGATCTTTGTGACCTTTGTGACCTTTGTGACCTTTGTCATTTATGATATCACTGTCCTTTTCAGTTCTCATGTGTATTTCTCGGGAAGTCTTTATATTACAATTAGGGTAAACTTCTGCGTGGTGCAAAGAACCGCACACAAGATCAGTGAGTGGAAGAAGGTCATTGTAAGACAAGATTCCGCTGACACTCTTTCAGACTGGGCCTCCTCTTTTCAGTGGTGTGTTTCCTCCCTTCTCGACGCCTGATTGAAAGTTTCTGGCAGTTGGCACGGGATTCAAAAAGGAAATAGTCAATGCCACAATGGTGCACTGTATGGAAAAGTCTGACCCGTCATGCGCCAAAACTGTCACACACATTTAGAAAACATTTACACATTTGCAGATGCTCCATTCTCAGAAGACTTTGTTTATTTAAGTCAATACAACAAAATACATCCATAAGAGACAAAACATTATTTCACTCACTGTTCGAACTTGTTGATGTTGAACCGTCTGTCGCCTTCTGGAGTGTCATAGTAGACCCATATTTCCCACAGTCTCTGTAGGACTGAGGCAGCATATAAACAGAAAATTAACCTCTATGGACAAAATGTTTATGGCAAATTGATGACAATGTCCATAGAGTGACACAAACCACAAAAATGCAAAAGAAAAGAATGAGCCATAAAATAACCGTTTACTTGCACTGTCACTTGCATTAAAATCTCATGTTTAATTGACCTTTGCAGGTTTACTACTAGTTTAATTTTTACAAAGTCCTGCCTAGAGACATTGAACAGGATACAAACTATTACAGGCTACTTGTATTGGTCCCCAGAAAGAAATACTTAATTTCTTTGCTTAGAACATTGTGCAAATGTCTCATGAATGTAGGACTGGAGACAGTTGTTATGGACATTATCAGGCCAACACAGAATATTTTACAGCAGCTGCATGGTTTTGGCCCAGAAAAAAGAAACCTGGGTCATTCATTATACAAAACGTGCGGTGCTTTATCTTTGCCACACACAGCAAGTCTGGCATCATGGTCCATGTCCAGGCACCGACTCTGCTCTGTAGCCTCAGAACTGAGAGCAGTCAAAGAAATGCAGCCAAAAGTGGGGTTATTTACACTTGGCCTATAGGGAAAGTTTTCTGTTTGGACCTTAATAAATGCTTTCCTCAGTAACCTCAGAAAACATCAACAAACCCATCAAACAAGAGATAGACAGCTGATCGACAGCATAACCGTTTTCATCATTGGTGTTTTATTTATTTATTTTTACTTCAAGTACATTTGATAGATAGAAGCTCTGCACACCTATAAAGGTGACAGGTGCATAAGAGAGGAGGATACTTAACTTGAAAAATAAAGAAAAGCTCCCACACACTGTCTCTCTCTTTCTTTGGCTTTTATTGTCACTGACCAAGCCTGATGAAGGTCAGTGTGACCGAAACGTTGCAGCCCCTAAAGTACATTTAAAATAGATACTTGCAGACTTTTACTTGAATAAAGTAGATTTGTCACGTGTCTGTGCTTTTACAGTAACAATTTGTGGTCGTGTTGCACCTGATTTAACATTTGAAATGAAGTGTATTACAGTATAAATCTGATATGTACATGAGAGAATGTTAAAGCCACACCGCGTAGAATTTTACTCAATAAATTAAATTGAAATACAAGAATTTATTTTATGACAGATATTTTCATTGAAAAATACCTCATAAATGTACAAACACACATTTATGAGGCTCACCTCTCCTAAGATATGACGGTAAACTTTACCGGGAGTGGGTACGGGTCAGGACCATTTTAGACTCTCAAAGTAAACAAATCCACCAAACCTCCACAAAACTCGGCAAAGACGTACAAAAGCATCCAGAAAAACAGTGTGGAACACAGAAACCACAAATGCAGTTCGCAGAAAAAGGCAAAAAACTCAGCTGCACAAGGAGAGAGGGAGGTCACTTCCTGTTTACACGTCGCCACGTTGAAGCGATCTCTGATACAGTTGTTGAGTTTCCTGTTGTGTTTCAATGCGTCTGTGCAGGTTCATCTTGGTGTTCGGATGTCTGGTGCTGTCTGTGTTTTCGACCATCCCCGCTCACCAGGAGTTCTCCTCACACTGCCTGCTCATTTTGGTATGGACTCATTAAACATTAACACCCCTATGTAAGTGTGCATTTACTAAAAAGATGCAACTCAGAACCCACACAGACCAAATTTAACAAAGCGAAATATATAAATATGAGCTTCTTTTTTTTCATTGCTATTTCCTCATTTACTTCAGCCACATGAAGAGAACAGAAAACGAACATCACATAAGTCATTTCTACTATTTCTTTGGGTACAATAGACTAAGTAGCCGTTACCGTATGGAGCCCGAGAAGCAACAGCAATATTTTAATTATAATTACATGTAGATTTTATACAGTTAAATTATTATTGTGAGATTTACAGCATCATAACGAGACCTCAGCTGTTTTATGCCATTGAAGATAAATATCATAAAATGTAGGTCTGTTCAGTATAATCAATCAATGGTTTTGTATAACCCAATATCACAACAGGAGTTGCCTCATAGAGCAGCACTGAACATTAAGGCAATAAAACAGAGCAGTAAATAAGACAATGTAAAGTTCAGGCGAATCAAGTATCCAGGCAAACATAATGTCCAAATAAGCGTCAGCAGTGGATGGCGACGAGCGGTGCGGGTGTCCCCTGTCCTTGACTCTCCAGCACGGCAAGGAAAAACTCAAAAACCCGGTGGGAGAAACGAGAAACCTTGGGGAGAACCACAGAAGGAGAGATCCACTCCCATGGACGGACAGGCTATAGAGACACAGGGCCGATGGGAGTCCCTTCAGCAGACGGGCCAAGACCGCAGACCGTCCAGTCCTTGTATAGTATAGACCGGTGGTTCTCAACTGGTCAGGCGTTGGGACCCGCAAAATGTAATGTCAAATATTGAAAAATTAAAAAAGCTGAAATTATGATTAAAAAAACAATCCGACACAAATCATTTTAACAGACTAAGTGGTGATTCTACACTTTTTCTGGACATAAATATTAAAAGAAATGTTTTTGGGAAAGGCGCACAGCCCACTGAAAATGGTTCCGCGACCCACTTTTTTGTCCCGGCCCACCAGTTGAGAACCTCTGGTATGTTATAGAGTAGACTATACACGTATATCATTTTCAGCTTTCGAAACTGAATGTCAAAATAATGAATAACATTGGTCTGCTGTTGCCATGCTGTGACATAATCATCAAACCCTCTTTGTAACCCAATTTGGCGTGCTGCAGGAGTTTGTGATGATCGTGGTGTTCGGGTTGGAGTACATCGTCAGAATATGGAGCGCTGGCTGCTGCTGCCGCTACAGAGGCTGGCAGGGACGACTGCGCTTCGCCAGGAAACCATTCTGTGTCATAGGTACAGTTTTCCATTACCAGCTATAAGTAACGTAATGTAGTCCATCTATCCTTTATGGGTCAGTTGCCACTATTTGGCCATTCCAAGTCCAGATAAAGAGGGTTGTGTCATCTGAGAATTTAAACAATTGGTAATTTCATTTACTTGGCCCAAAGAACACATTTTACAGTCCAATTTTGTGCAAAAATATCAGAAATTGCAAGATCAAGGATTGCTCTGATATTTTCCACACCTTAATCTGATAGTGACAATAATTTTGGTTGATTAAATATCATTTTTGTTCTATCAGATGTATAAGGTTTTGATTGCATAATATGATAAGTATAAATTGCAGTGAAAATATATGCTGATCAAATGGTATTCTGAGACGCCGTTGTCTTTAAGAGTCAGGGGCTCATGGTAACAGAGAAACACCAGCATCGTACGCTTTCTAATTCATTCAAGTTTGATCATAAATCAGTGCCCCTCCATCATTTATGTATTGATTTTAATTTTGGCATTAGGCAAATAAATCGTCAATACAGATATCAAGTCACCTGTATTGACCTGTTATTTTCGTCTTCGTAAGTGGGACGGTGGGAGCACAAAAGCAAGTCAATTTGGAGTGGAGTCTGTCGATTCTCATCGTTCACTGGCAGGACAGAGGACAGAATTGTGGCAAATAAAGGTGCTTGGAAAAAAGGCATACTTGAAGCCTTTCTGACAATGACAGAAGAGGCAACAGGCAGCTCGGAGTCAATCAATAGGTGTTATAAAAGTGATGGATGGCTTAGAGATAAGTCCCGCACAATCTCACCCAGGATTTATCTCAATAAAGCTATGGTCTCTTTAATGAACTCCTGTGCGCTATGTTTGCAGACATCATCGTACTCATCGCCTCCGTCGCTGTGGTTTCAGCCGGTAGCCAGGGTAACATCTTCGCAACCTCAGCGCTGCGCAGCCTCCGATTCTTACAAATCCTTCGAATGGTGCGCATGGACCGAAGGGGAGGAACCTGGAAGCTGCTGGGATCTGTAGTTTATGCACACAGCAAGGTACTGTAAGGCTTGTTGGATTTCATTATCAACAATTATTGCTTTGTTTGAAACATGGTGATATATGATTGGGATAATTTCTTGTTAAAGGGATACTTCGGGATTTTTGACATAGGGCCTCATTTCCTAGTTATCCAGAGCGGTTGTTGATGTCTGGAGATATTTTTTTCTTAAATTCATGCAGTTCTTATATTTGAAGAGTCTAGTTGCGCTAGCCTAGAGCAAGGCTAAAGCAGTTCTATGGTAAACGCTAGCCCGCATTAAAAAACAGTCTGACCCAGTCCACAGTGCACCTGAGGTAAATCACATATAACACCAGACTAACCATATAAATGTCTGTGTTAATAGAATAATTTTTTTAATAAAACTGACCTTGTATCACATGAATTACCGCATTTTGAGGGACTATTTTCTCGCAGATCACTCCGCCGCTGCCTTAGCTTACAGCCACGAAGCTGATGCCGCTCAAATATAAGTTATTTTAAACGCAAAATGGTTAAAATTAACCCATCGACACAGACATTTATATCGTTAGTCTGGCGTTATAAGTGATTTACCTCAGGTGCACTGTGGAGTGCGCCAGACTGTTTTTTAATGCGGGCTAGCATTTACCATAGAACTGCTTTAGCCTTGCCCTAGCCTAGCGCAACTAGACTCTTCAAATATAAGAACTGAATGAATTTAAGAAAAAAATATCTCCAGACATCAACAACACTCTGGATAACTAGGAAATGAGGCCCTATGTCAAAAATCCCGAAGTATCCCTTTAAGTAGTAATCTGAGTTGTGATGTGGCAATATCATGAGGAAAAGTTGTAAATATGGAAAGACGTAGATGAGGGAAACTGCTATATTCAAAGGAAAGATCTAGGACTCACTTGGTTTGGCTGCATGGAAATGTGTCACATCCTGTTCCCACTAACAATCAAAAAAATCTCCCAATCATACAAGTGTTTATCATATAATAAACTATATGGCATATCAATGTATTTTTATTGATTATTGGAATTAAATGGTCATATGCCTTCTGAGTTATATAAAAAGGCTTTGTGTGTCTTTTCAGGAATTGGTGACTGCGTGGTACATTGGATTTCTGGTGCTGATTTTCTCCTCCTTTCTGGTTTATTTGGTGGAAAAGGAGTTCAACAAGGAGTTTGCCACGTATGCCGATGCACTCTGGTGGGGGACGGTAAGCACAGAATCAAAATGGTAAATTGTATCATTGCAGAAATAATCACACATGAAAATAAGCATAAAATGTGGCTTTATTGTGTGAGTCACTCCTTTACTACTTCAACTTCAACTTCTTACCATTACGTGTGTATCCTCTGCAGCTCCAGTTTAAGCCGCTTTATAGTCATACTTTATGGTCACACTTGGCTGAGTGCACTTCTCCCTTTTTCTTCATGGGAGCCATTATGTGAAACGAGACAAAACACAAACAAGAAATTGCGCGGTCGATAAACTCAATTTGTTCGTGCTGCCAGGTGCGACTCGACATGTGGGAAAAGCATGCGGGCTTTAATACAGCGACCAGCCTCTGTTCGGCTCATGACATGTCTCCGCTCACAAAAACTAATATTGGTAGATGCAAAACGGTCTAGAGATTAAATGCAAATGTGATGATGTGAATGTGAATGTAATGTAATAAATTCACACGGTTTTATATTGTGCTTTTTTTAAATGAATTATAGAAGGAGAAGAAGTTGGTAATTGCACTGTGCTCAATTTGCTAAGAACCTGCTAACAGCCCATTAGATTTACAATATTTAAAATATTTGATGGAGACAGACAGCACACAGCTCTCTTTTTTCCCAACAAATCCCTGTGATAGGTTAACATTAGTAGTATGATTTATACATGCATTTTTGCCTCTTTCTTCTCTTTTTTTTCTTCAAAGAACGTGGTCCTCAGTTTACTGACTTTTCCCTCTGACCCCGTAGATCACCTTGACAACCATAGGCTATGGTGACAAGACCCCTCAGACATGGACAGGCCGCCTGTTATCAGCCGGTTTCGCTTTGTTGGGGATCTCTTTCTTCGCCCTGCCAGCGGTAAGTCACACAGCGCTCGGACATACTTTAAAGGGATTCATCTTGTAGGTGTGGAGCCGACAGCATCTTTCGGGGCATCTTTTGGCTCTGCAGTTTGAGGGAATTTGTGTGTTTGTCTCCTCAGGGCATCCTCGGCTCAGGTTTTGCCCTGAAGGTGCAGGAGCAGCACCGACAGAAGCACTTTGAGAAGAGGAGGAACCCAGCTGCCAGTCTGATCCAGGTGTGCACACTCTCACACTTTAATCTTGAGAATCAAGTGACATGTTTATCCACTGCACTGGTCTATAAGGGCTGCATCATCCACTAATATCAGGTTAATTTAGCTAAAACCAGGCTACTAGAGCAGTGGTTTCCAAATACTGAGTCAAGAAAAACAGCAACAATATGTTCTTTTTGCCCTACTCTTAAAAGCAAAAGATGTACTTAAGACAATGTGCTATTACTTAATGTACTTTAATGTACAAGGTTATTGAGTCAAGACCTTTGCCCTTTATTTGACAGTAGAATATCATGGCAGTAAAAGTGATACTGCATATGTTGTAAGCTACAATTTACCAAAAAATAAAAATAAAAAAACTTCTCAGAGGCATGGAGGGTCTTCTGTGCATTACACATGCACATTTTGTCGCTAACACTGCCGACCTGTGACACAATCAGTGTCTGTTCCACACTCCAACAGAAACTCACATTGATTAAACCTTCCTATGTAGTGTGTAAAAACATGCTTTTATTTTGAGTAAAATATGTTATTATTTAATTTATTTTTTAATACAGTGCCTCTCAAAAGTACTAATACACCTTGAACGTTTGCACATTGTCATGTTTACAACTATAAACAAAAAGATTTTATTTAGATTTTTTTTTACTGAAAGTTCACACACAAGTAACAGACAACTGTGAAGTGAAAGCAAAATGATACATGATTCTGTTATTTTACAAAAAATAGAAAAGTGGGGCGTGCATAAGTATTCATACAGCATTTTTCTGAGTGCATTAAATTGCCTTTATAACATTCCTAATGACTGCAGAATGTTCACACCTTGCCCTAACCATTAAATAGAGGCCACCTGTGTGTAATCTACTCTCAGTATAATTACAGCTGTTCTGTGAGGGCCTCAGAGCTACTGTATGGTCGGAGTGTATTGGTCACTAAACAACATCATGAAGGCCAAGGAGCACACCAGAGAGGTCAGGGATAAAGCTGTGGAGAAGTTTAAAGCAGCGTTAAGTTATACAAAGATTTCCAAGATTTGAACATCTCACGGAGCACTGTTCAATCCATCATTCGTAAAATGGAAAGAGTATAGCACCACTGCGAACTTACCAAGACACGGCCATCCACCTAAACTAACAGACCGAACAAGGAGAGCACTGGTAAGAAATGCAACCAAGTGCCCCAAGATAACTCTGGAGGAGCTGCGACGTACTGCCGCTGAGCTGGGGGAATCTGTACATGGGTAAACTATAAGTCGAACTCTACACAAATCTGGCTTTCATGGACGAGTGGCAAGAAGAAAGCCATTATTGAAAGGAGGCCATAAGAAATCCCGTTTGAAGTTTGCTAGAAGTCATATGGAGGACACAGCTACCATGTGGAAGAAGGTGCTTTGGTCAGATGAGACAAAAATTGAACTTTTTGGCCCAAATTCAAAACGTTATGTATGGCACAAACCTAACACTGCTCATCGTCCTGAGTGCACCATCCCCAGTGTCAAATATGGTGGGGGGAGCATCGTGCTATGGGGCTGCTTTTCCTCAGCGGGGACTGGGAAGATTGTAAGAATAGTTGGGAAGATGGATGGAGCCAAATACAGGGACATTTTGGAGGAAAACCTGCTGGAGTCAGCAAGAGAATTGAGGCTGGGGCGGAGATTCACCTTCCAGCAGGACAATGACCCTAAACACAAAGCTAAATCTACAATGGAATGGTTTAAAAACAAACATATTAAAGTGTTAGAATGGCCCAGTCAAAGTCCTGACCTAAATCCTATTGAAATTTGTGGAAAGACCTGAAACCTGCTGTTCACAAACGCTCTCCTTCTAATTTGACAGAGCTTGAGTTGTTTTGTAAAGAGGAATGGGCTAAAATGTCAGTCTCTAGATGTGCAAATCTTGTAGAGTCATACCCCAAAAGACTTGCTGCTGTTATTGCAGCAAAAGGGGGTTCCACAAAGTATTAATTCATGCTGTATGAATACTTGTGCACGCCCCACTTTTCACTTTTCTATTTTTTTTTAAACAACAGAATCATATATCAATTTGCTTTCACTTCACAGTTGTCTGTTACTTGTGTGTGAACTTTCAGTAAAAAATTCAAAATACAAGCTTTGCACAAAATGTGCAAAAGTTCAAGGTGTATTAGTATTTTCGAGAGGCACTGTATATGGAAGTAGACTAAATGAATGTCTCATCTAACACCAGTGCATAAAAGCAACACGTCATTGACCCTGCAATCAAACCACCAATCTTTTTGACTTAATAAGTTCACCACATCACAACATGTTATGGTTAAGGTGTACTTTTTCTCCAGTGCCACTGGGGCAACCCTTTAGGAGCAGTGGGCGATCGCAGTGCGGGGCACAGGGACTAATCTCCACATGTGGAGCAGGCTAATGGTCAGAATCACCTGGCTGGAGAATTAACCTATTGTGCATGTTTTGGGTTGATGGGGGAAACCTGAGCAACCAGAGGAAACCCATCCTGAGAGAATGGGGAGAGAAACATGCAGAACTCATGCAGAAAGGCTTCTTGCTGTGAGGCAAGAGCGCTAACCACTCAGCCACCGTGCTGCCCATCTATACATGTGCCATTACTCATGCTCCCTTCTCCCAAGAAAATGAAAACCAAAACCTGACCAAATGGATTACAGCATTAGTTTTGTGTTACCAACATATTGTGGGTTGCTATTTTAGACCGAAATGTCGTCATAATTCTTCATGTAAATAGCTGAAGAACTCCAATGTGTCGCCTGTTCATGTTACCCACATGTCACTCTTCCTCACCATGTTTGTCTCATCCTCGGTGTGAGCTGTGTGTGTGTTTGTGCTGTGCATCTGTGACCTCCTCTGTCTCCCAGGCGGCTTGGCGTCTGTACTCCACTGACGGCGCCCGTCCTTACCTCAGGGCCACATGGCACCACTACCAAAGCGCCCTCTCTCCCTTCAGGCATGTATCCCCACCCACCATTGCATCACCCGCATCACCTCCGACAACCCCTTCCCATCATGCATCTGTTAACAAATAACCTTTCTCCTCTAACTCTCCTTTTCTCCCCCCCAATCGAATACATGCTGTCCCTTGCACTTTCCCCGAATAATTGTGATATTTATCCTTCTGACTCTGCATGTAGTGTGTCTGGCGTAGTTATGCTGCTGATGAGAACTCGGTTTCCATTGCTACCTGGAAGCCTCATTTGAAGGCATTGCATACCTGCAGCCCCATCAAGTAGGTAACAACTTACAGAGATTAGCAATGTGGCTGCTGCAGCTTTTCTCTTCCCGCTAGAGCCAGCATCCTTCATCTCCATTGGCCTCTTCTGTTGAATATGTCCTTTTTTCTTTGCAGGCAGGGCTTCTTGAGCATGAAAAGCATCACTCTTTTGCTCTGAAATATGGATGGATATTTGCAAGTGTCATTGAATGGCTGTTGGTCAGATGATGGCTTGTGAAGAACTTAAGAATTGTCTCCATTTGTTTTTCAACTTTGACTAGAAATGATTGACATTATATTGACATGTCTGGTAAATTGTTTTCATCAATGTATTTAAAACAACCAATGTGTTAAACTGCAGAAAGGTTCCCACTTCCAAGTGCCCCCTCCCTTCTACATACAGTATGATATGACTCAAGTCAGTGCAAAATACCTGGCAACACTCATTACAACATCATTTCACTCTAATAAGGAATACTGCAGGAAGTGAGCAGCCCAACATAGAGATTAGGAAAAAGCAAAGCATTCTTCATTTGAAAGCATTTCTAAAGTAAGGGAATATTTTATTTTTAGATTTACTTAATTTGATGATAATTCTGAGGACCACCAGAACTGAAGCGGTCTGTGGTCATAAAATGGTCCAGCTGCACTTCTTCAATGCACCATCTGATTTTGGCTTTCCATGTTTTTTATCGACTAAATTCAACTGTATTCTTCAATAACATACTTCCTTTGTTCAATGCTCTTTCTGCTATTTTCCCGCAAATGCTTACATGGATGTCTGTGCATGCCCATTGCTTGAGTTCGAATGTAGAAGTCTTTGCTCCATCCGGTCACACACACACGTATTCTTTTGGCATGAGGCCTGACATTATCCATTAGTCGAATCATTGGTGAAATGCTTATTTTGATTTGCTCTGACAATGATTTATCTTTCTTTGTCTTCCTATACTTTATCCCACTAATCACTGAAGGAAAGAGCAGGGTGAGACTACCTACAGGTTTGTATTACTCAGCCCTTTACAATACACATGTATATGTACTGATTTATTCTTAACATGCCGTTGCTTTCACATTGTAAATTGTACACATTAAATTGTAAATTGTAAACATTACACATGTGGGGGTGTAAACGCTGCATATATGGAATCAGAGAGTCTTGCCAAAGGCCCCATTTCACTGTACGTATTCACTTGTACAGTCACCAGTGTTAATTTTGAAAACATACTTTTAGTTTAGTCTTAGTCTTTTGACGAAAATGTAATTTAATTTTGGTCGAGATTTTGTCAAAAAAAAATCTCTTTAGTCGACTAAATTTAAGAATAATTTAGTCAACTTTACATTTATAATATTGATTATAATCATATTTAATCCAGGGCATCTGCTTCATGGAGCTGCTCCCACATAAACAAAGCTCAGAGCTGTTCCTTTGACCGAGAATTTAAATGAAATGAAGCTCTTTCAGACGGGCATTGGAAGTTTGGATGTTTTCAGTCTCCTTTTCATTTTTATTTAGTCATATTTAAGTTGACGAAAATATCTGGACATTTTAGTCATAGTTTTAGTGACATGAAACACTTTTAATTTAGTTTTAGTCCCATTTTAGTTGGCAAAAATATGACTTTGACTAAAATTAAGACTAAATATTTTAGTCGACGAAATTCAGGTCCATAAATATTGGGACATCGACTCAATGGATTCCAAATGAAACAACCAAGATGTGCTTAAACTGCAGACTTTCAGCTCTAATTTGAGAGTCCAAATCGGATGAACGGTGTAGGAATTACAACCGTTTGTATGTGTGCCTCCCACTTTTTAAGAGACCATAAGTAATGGGACAAGTGGCTGCTCAGCTGTTCCATGGCCAGGTGTCGGCTCTTCCCTCATTATCCCATTTATAAGGAACAGATGAGACGTCAAGTGTGATATTTGCATTTTGGATACTGTTGTTGTTAATTATCAATATGAGCTATCACTATCAATGAAGCAAGCCATCATTAGGCTGAAAAATCAAAACAAACCCATTAGAGACATTGCAAAAATATTAGGTGTGGCTAAATCAACAGTTTGGGAAATTATAAAAAAGAAAGAACACACCGGTGAGCTCAACAACACCAAAAGACCTGGAAGACCACGGATGATAAATGTGGTGGATGACCAAAGAATTCTTTCCCTGGTGAAGAAAACCCCTTCACAACAATAGGTCAGATCAAAAACACTCTCCAAGAGGTGGGTGTCTGTGTGTCAAAGTCACAATCAAGAGAAGACTTCACCAGAGAGAATAAAGACCATTAACCAGAAGGTGTAAACCACTGGTGAGCGTCAAAAACAGAAGGCTCATTAAAGTTTGCCAAAAAACATCTAAAAAAGCCTTTACAGTTCTGAAACAACATCCTAGGACAGATGAGACAAAGATCAACTTGTACCAGAGTGATGGGAAGAGAAAATATGGAGAAATAAAGGATATGGTCATGATTCAAAACAGACCACCTCATCAGTGAAACATGGTGGTGCAGCATCATGGCATGGGCTTGTATGGCGGCCAATGGAACTGGTTCCCTTGTATTTATTGATGATGTGACTGTTGACAAAAGCAGCAGGATGAGTTCTGAAGTGTTTCGGGCAATATTATGTGCTCATTCGCCAAATGCTTGGACGCCGTTTCACAGTGCAGATGGACAATGGCCCAAAGCATACTGCCAAAGCCACCAAAGAGCTTTTTAAGGCAAAAAAGTGGAATGTTATTCAGTGGCCAAGTCAGTCACCTGACATGAATCCAACTGAAGTGCATTTCACATGCTGAAGACCAAACTGAAAGGAGAATGTCCCAAGAACAAACAGAAACTGAGGTCATTTGCACCAGGGAGGAAACCCAGCCTCTGGTGACGTCTATGCCTTCTAGACTTCAGGCTGTAATTGGCTGGGAAGGATGTACACACAAATATTAAAAAATAAAAAGTTCATTCATAATTGTTGCTTTGTCCCATTACTTTTGGTCCCTTAAAAAGTGTGAGGCACACATACAGTACAAATGGTTGTAATTCCTATACCGTTCATCTGATTTAGATGTAAATAGCCTCAAATTAAAGCTGAAAGTCTGCAGTTTGAGTACATTATTGTTGTTTTATTTGAAATCCATTGTGGTGGTTTATAGAACCATAAGAATTGAGTTGATGTCCCAATATTTATGGACCTGACTGTATATTGTGGCGGTTCAAGTATTACATGAACTGACCTACCATTGTGCTCATAGATGATTTCTAAACTAGTCTGGTTAAATACAACACAAAGCATACATTTCCAACTCACTGAATGAAATATCCTCAGTCTCTCTTTTCCTTTCTCTTTTGCTGTAAGGACCTTTTTTGCTACTGTATAAATGTATGCACACTCATCCAGCGACAAAAGCCTGTACCGTGTCTGTACTCTGTACCATGACGCGCTTTTTCCATTGTGATGTTATTTATATAACTCATCAAACACACGTCTGGAGAAGACAGAGAGAAGTTGAAAAAAGGGAGGAGAGAGGAGATAGAGGATTTGAGAAGACAGAACGGGATTTGTGAGTTTAATTACACTTGTATAGTTTTTACAGCGCAGCAAACCTTAGCAACATTTGGGGACCTCATGGAAGCCAGCAGCTTCTTTGCCACATATTAAAGAAAACTGTTTTTCACAACACAAACAAATGTTTTATTCATCCCCAAACAAAGCAACTTTTAATTGGGATTTGTTGCATTTGTTGCTTGCTTTAATTTGTGAGAAAGCATAGAGACAACGCCAGTTAACCCCAGAGTAATTATACTACACTCCTCATGGTATAATTTCTTTGCCTGGGACCACAAGAACAAAACGTGGTCCGTTATTGGTGGCTTTACAGACACTTGGAACGTAGTGGCGGTAGGCAATGGGGTAAATGCTTTTGTGGTTTTGATTTAAGCCGACTTGTAAACACCTGCAGTAGTAAACATTAAGCGCACCGCAAAGAATCACGCTGAGAGCAAATGCATTACTGACACTGTAGTGAGGAATAATAGACTTTTTTTTGGAGGAGTTTAGGCCTGGTCCCACACAGCTGTCTCAGGGCGGCATAATGCACAGTAAGGTAAACATGTGCAATAAATAGAACATGAATGAAATTCCAATAAAACATAAGAAAACACAGAAGATCTAATTGGCATAACACAAAAGCTCAATTTGACCACTGTAAATTAAACACTAAGAAAGCTGTAGCCAGTACACCACAATGTGAAGTCAGACAACAGAATGTCTTCAAACAAACCAAGATGTTAAAGAAGACATACACTGTAATAAGTGAGCCTAAAGTGTCTTATTACAGTAATAAAGGCTAGATTATATAGGAACAATCATATCAAAGCGTCTGAGGTTTTTATTATTATATTATTATTTATTATATATTAATTATTATTATAATAAATATGTTTCTGTTACCTCTTATTACATTGCCCGTGTTTCACGCTCTTTCAGACATGTTTCCTCAACCCAATTCCTAACCTATTCCTTCTCCCTCTTCACTCCAGTAAGGGTAGAAGTAATAGGCGGCTCTTCAAAAGGTATACTTCAAAAATTAGTAGGTACTTAAGCACAACTCTCCCTGCCCATGCCTTTGACCATGCAACCTCTGGATGGCATTGTCTGTGGACTTTATGTACTTTAATTTATAGTTGAAAAAACCTTTTGCCTGCTGCCTGCACAATGCCATTGGATTGTTTTTAAGTACAGTACAACTAACTAACGTTGATGAATTTCTTTCTGAATATATTGATATTTAAACAATTTGATATGGCCAGAGGCAAAAAAGTCCCAATTTTACTCCTTCCACGGCATGTTTTGTGCATTTTAAAATGGAAAAAAACAAAATCCAAAGTATTTTAATGTTAATTTGTTTAATGTCCTGTGCATTTGGCTGAATTTATATTTTTAGCCCAAAATCTTTCAACCTATTCTTCCACATTAACAAATGTAGGGGAACCATTAGTGCCACAGAAAATAGGAATAGCATGAATCTGAGTGCATCATACATTTGTTTGCTGCAGTGCATGACGGTCTTTTCTTTGAAGGAGCAAATGTTCAGGTAATTTCATCAGTTTATTTCTCAGTGCCTATCGCTTCCAGCACCAGTAAGGCATAACTTTAGTGTTGGACTTTTGTTTAAACATGAAAAGAAGGAACATGCATGGCACAATAGTATTTCAAAATTGTTTTACCCTTGAGTTTATAATGTGGCCTAGCTTCAAGGCAAACCTGACTTTGAATTTTTGAGCAGCGAAGTATAGATCTGCTAATTGCCAGTCATTCCCAGACAGTCCTTGTGCCTGTAGTGAGTTTGTAGAGCTCAGGGCTCAGCTTTGTTCTGGTGTTTGGGGCATGTCAGATGGATGATATTTGGGCTGAAGGAAGAAGACAATATTCTGCCCTGTGTCTGTTTGCTTTGGCCTTCTCACTCTTCGAGAGAAAACCCGTGTTGACACTGTCTCTTTTCTCTGTCTCCCTCCTTATACCCCACTTAAATCTCCACCGCGCTCTTTCCTCTCTGCGTCTTTCTTCTTCCTCTCTGTCCGTGTCTGTCCATCTCACACTTGGCCTCACTATCTATTGTTTTTAACAGTCAGAAGTTGAGCTTTAAGGAGCGTGTGCGGATGGCCAGTCCACGTGGTCAGAGCATGAAGAGTCGTCAGGTGTCCATGAACGACCGACAGCGCTGTTCCCCCGGTAACGACGTGGGGGGCGGTGCCGAGCTGATGGGTGGAAGTCCGGCTAAAGTTCAAAAGAGCTGGAGCTTCAACGACCGCACTCGCTTCAGGCCATCGCTGAGACTCAAGAGCCAGATACGGACTCCAGTGCCTGATGGTGAGCTGACCACATGCAGTGCACATACACTTTGTATCATAACATATTAGCCTGCTACTAAATATGCTCAATGTTCCTCTGTTCTCAAAGCTACTGCACAATCATGTTAATTATTAATTAAAGCAAATGGGCCCATTTCTGCCTACTCTGTGCAGTAGTGCAAAATAACATTCACACAATTATACACCACTGTATGCAAACAATGGAAAGAGGACACACTGAAAAAAAGTGTCATTAGTGATGTTCCAAATAACTCATTCACACAGAGAGACAAGGTGCATAACTTGCACAAGCAACATCATGAAACTTTTCACGTCATAATTCTGGATACTTTTTATTTGGCCTAACCCTAACCTGTTTCAATTTGACCTTTCCTGTCAGTGTGTTACATATTAGCCCTTTCCTTAATATTTGAGTCGTTTTTATTGTCGCATAATAACATTTATGCACCGCTTATTAATTCATGAAATTCACTTCATAAGTGCCGAGATTATATTATCATTGAAACTTTCTTGGAAAATTGCAGTCCTGCCATATTGTTTTCACCTTTTGGCCAGACTTTATAACTCATGAAATGTCTTTTGCAGTGGACCCTGGCATGACCACTGAGGACTCTTTAGATGAAAGAGGCTGCCATTGTGACGTGACATTGGAGGATCTTTCAGCTCCTCTCAAAGCTGTCATCAGAGCTGTCAGGTGAGCTGTGTTGTTTCAAAGTATTACTAGGATTCAAGTCAAGTGCAGATATTTCATACATTACACATTGTAAAACATTTATAAACAACTTAAGCTATAATTATTCTGAGCTGCGAACTTACCAAGACACGGGCGTCCAGCTAAACTAACAGACCGAACAAGGAGAGCACTGGTAAGAAACGCAACCAAGTGCCCTAAGATAACTCTGGAGGAGCTGCGACGTACTGCCTCTGAGCTGGGGGAATCTGTACATGGGACAACTATAAGTCGAACTCTACACAAATCTGGCCTTCATGGACGAGTGGCAAGAAGAAAGCCATTATTGAAAGGAGGCCATAAGAAATCCTGTTTGAAGTTTGCTAGAAGTCATATGGAGGACACAGCTACCATGTGGAAGAAGGTGCTTTGGTCAGATGAGACAAAAATTGAACTTTTTGGCCCAAATGCAAAACGTTATGTATGGTGCAAACCTAACACTGCTCATCGTCCTGAGTGCACCATCCCCAGTGTCAAATATGGTGGGGGGAGCATCATGCTATGGGGCTGCTTTTCCTCAGCGGGGACTGGGAAGATTGTAAGAATAGTTGGGAAGATGGATGGAGCCAAATACAGGGACATTTTGGAGGAAAACCTGCTGGAGTCAGCAAGAGAACTGAGGCTGGGGCGGAGATTCACCTTCCAGCAGGACAATGACCCTAAACACAAAGCTAAATCTACAATGGAATGGTTTAAAAACAAACATATTAATGTGTTAGAATGGCCCAGTCAAAGTCCTGACCTAAAGCCTATTGAAAATTTGTGGAAAGACCTGAAAACTGCTGTTCACAAACGCTCTCCTTCTAATTTGACAGAGCTTCAGTTGTTTTGTAAAGAGGAATGGGCTAAAATGTCAGTCTCTAGATGTGCAAACTTTGTAGAGTCATACACCAAAATACTTAATGCTGTTATTGCAGCAAAAGGGGGTTCCACAAAGTATTAATTCATGCTGTATGAATACTTTTTTTTTTTTTTTAAATAACAGAATCATGTATCATTTTGCTTTCACTTCACAGTTGTCTGTTACTTGTGTGTGAACTTTCAGTAAAAATTCAAAATGAAATCTTTATGTTTATGGTTGTAAATGTGACAACATGTGCAAAGGTTCAAGGTGTAGTAGTACTTTCGAGAGGCACTGTATATCCTATAGGCTCATCATTTTGTGAAGTGACATATTTCAAACTTTGGTAATACGTTTCATAAAATATGAGCTATTTAGCTTATACAAATACAAATACCCTTGGGACGGCTATTATACAACTTATTTTTGGATGGAATTTTATTGTACAGAATAGATACAGTGTACAACAGCGGATAATCAGAAGCTATGGTTGTACATAGGTTTTTCTTAACATAATTTCAGTTCATAACTACCTCTAAACATTCCTTTGCCACACACAGCAGGCCTATTCCAGACTGGGTCTTTCCCAGGGTGTCAGGTTGAGGAAGGGCACCCCCTCCCATGCCAGGACTGTTGTTACAGAGAGTCATCTGTCATTATTGTTACCATTTACACAGTGTGAAAAACTGGCAATTTAGGAAACTATGAATGCAATGGGGAGTCCAAAAACATCTATATATCATCTTTCATATATCAATATTATTCGCCTAGCAAATGGGAGCAAGATTTCAATCATGTTTGGTTGTTTAAGATGAAGGTTGCTTTGCTTTCTTTATATGACTGAAATGGAATTTGAGAATCTCATAATATTTTGTTATTAATGTGTAGAGAAGCAGCAAAAAAGTATAAAAAGGTTTGTTGGAAATGGCGATGTATGCTTCCATCTAGTGGTTGCTGTCAGTAACCACATGCCCACATTTACAAAGCTGTTTACTATTTATCAGGGCACTTAATATAATGGCTGTCTTTTTCTGCAGGATTATGAAGTTTCACGTTGCAAAGAAAAAGTTTAAGGAGACACTGCGCCCTTATGACGTGAAGGACGTTATAGAGCAGTACTCAGCAGGCCATTTGGACATGCTCTGTCGCATCAAGAGCCTTCAGTCAAGGTCAGGCCATACCTATCTTAAAAAAAAGAAATTTTTCTCTGTCATAATACACACATCCTTCCATTGTATTTGAGGCCATATTCCTTCTGTCTCTTGGTGTGATACTTCTGTGCCTGTCTATGAATGTGTCCTGTCTTTCTCAGATTAGACACTGTTGTGGGTCCTCCTCCGCGACCCTTCAACAGTCGCACCAGGAACTTTTCTTCTCCTTCCCAGCATTTATATTACAGCCAAGCCCGGAGGAAGCACACTGCAGCGGGGTCAGGCATACCCCGCCACTGCCTGTCCACTAACTTAAGCATCTTTCTATTGTCATCACTTGTCTGATCTCTCTATCCAGAGGTTGTTCAACACTAACAGTGCTGATACCCTTTATGTGTTTTCATTAGCACATATTATTACCAATTTTGAGCACTTTTTGAATTTGTAACACTGTTAATATCTTTGATTGATCTTATATTTATATCCTGAAAGGGTTTTCATTTCAATATTACTTATTGCTTCTTTCACAGTCATCTAACAAGCTGATAACACAAATTAGTACAATAGTACAATGTAGGCAGTAAATAGATTGTGCACACTGATCGATTTTAATAACAAATGTGTGAACAGGTCTGAACAACTTTTTGTTTGTCAGTGTGTGCTGTCAGGTCTTGTGCTCACGACTGTAGTTGTGTGTCTGTGTGCGTGGGTGTGTGTGTATGTGTGTGTGTGTGTAGCTTCTGCTGAGTGTCTGTTTTTCTCCTGTCTGCAGTGTTACAGGTCCAAGTCTGAGGAACGTGTCCAATCCTGTGCTGCGCTTACAGCAACAACAGGACACATCGCTCAGGGTTACTTTGAACCATATTTGAATGAGACCTAGATTCACAAGCTTTGCTCATTTTGTTTTGGTTTTTATTCTTGTTGAAATGTGATAAACAGAAATGCATGGAATGGAAAAAGTAATGGAAGTTTTTAGATGTCCAGCACACAATCAAACAATAATGGAAGAACTTTCATTACTTACAGTGGGAACCAGATGTTTACATACACTATATATTTCTCACTGTCTGACATTAAACCAGAATTAACTTTTCCTTTTTTAGGTCAAGTAGAATTTTCAAAATTATTTCTATTTGCTAAATGCCAGAAGAATGATATATATATATATATATATATATATATATATATATATATATATATATATGTATACATTTTTGTTTTGTTTTACATACACTAAGATACCTTTAAACAATTTGGGAAAGCCCAGATGACGATGTCATGTCCTAGGAAGCACAAGTCTGGTTCATCCTTGGGTGCAATTTCAAGACGCCTGAAGGTGCCAGGTTCATTGATTCAAGTCGAGCCATCATGCAGATCAGAAAGAAGGCAGGTTCTGTGTCCCAGAGATGAATGTGCTGTGGTCTGAAATGTGAATATCAACCCAAGAACAAATGCAAAAGACCTGGTGAAGATGCTGAACCTGTAAGAGTGCAGTGTCATTATCCAGAGTGAAACAAGACTCTGCCAGGAAGAAGCTCTTATTCCAAAAGAAACATCAAAAAGACATATTGGAGTTTGCAAATAAAAAGGGATAAAGACTTTAATTTTTGGAGATGTATTCTTTTTCTATTTTTTTTACCATAATGACCATTGTCACGTTTGGAGGAAAAAGGGGGGATCTTGTAAGCCTGAGAACACCATCTCAACTGTGAAATACGGGGGTGGCAGCCTCATGCTGTGGGGTTGTTTTGCTGCGGGAGGGACTGGTGCACTTCACAAAATAGATGACATCATGAGTCAATAATGAGAACACTATGTGGAAATATTGGAGCAACATCTCAAGACATCAGCCAGGAAGTTAAAGCTTGGGCGCAGATGGGTCTTCCAAATGGACAATTCCCAAAGCATATGGCCAAAGTGGCTTAAGGATAACAAAGTCAATGTTTTTAAGTGGTCATCACAAAGTCCTGATCTCACTCCAATTGAAAATGTATGGGCAGAGCTGAAAAGGCATGTGGCCTACAAATTTGGCTCAGTTACACCAGTTCTGTTTGGAGGAATGGACCAAAATTCCTCCCAACTATTGTGAGAAGCTTGTGGAAGGATAAACATCTGGTTCCCACTGTACTAATGTGCTACAGTTTACCCTTACTAATTTGATAGTTATCGACCAAATTTTATTATCCACCTCCACTGGAAATTGTTGGGGTTTCTTCAACAAAAATTATTGAATAAATTGTATATGCATGAATGTTTCTATTAGCCTTTGCAATGCATTGTGTGTTTAATCCCTGTCTGTTGGGTCATTATAAATTTTTAATTATAGTCCACGGATTTGGCAGTGCCATAGCGGAGGGAAAATATGTAAAGGGACAAAGTAATGTAAGATGTGCAAATTAGCGCTAGCTAAAAGCTCTATATGTACTGCATCAGCTGCAACCTTTATTGTAACTATGCTGATTGCACCTGACAAATAAATCAATAAAAAAAAAAATCAATAAATAAAATATACCCAATGAATTTTAAACACACAATGATTATGCAAAGAGGTGAATAACTGGTCTTCAGATTTGCAATAACCGGTTTTGTATTTACCTGTCTTGAATTATTTTTCATTAGCAATCAGTATAATTCATATGTTCACAACTTGTGCACTCTATGTGTTCAGGGTGGACCAAATCTTAGGAAAAGGTCAGATTTCAGCTGACAAGAAACTAAGAGAAAAACTTCACCAAGATGGGGACTCAATGGAGGGCATGAGCATGCTGGGACGAGTCTGTAAAGTGGAAAGACAGGTCAGATAATATTTACAAAATAGCACACTGCGGGCCAGATCTTGTGCCTGGCGCATGGAATTGCGCTGGCTTCTAGTGAATTGGGATTTTCCGAGTGGCGGAACCGTTGCACTATGCATCTTTGCCACTTGCGAGAGGGCCGTCGCTTATAAAAGGAGGTCGACAGAGGCGTGGTTTATTTTAAGCAGCATTTGCTAGAAGCCAGCCTCACACATTCATTTCCTCGTTTACATCGCCCTGCCTTGTGTTTTTCCTTAAGCATTATAGGCTCTCACTGCAGGTCAAACTAAAAACTTCATTAACTCCATGAGCTGAACAATGTTCATGTCTCGAGACTTGGCAGTAAACGCGAAAAAAACAAATGCACATGTTCAGCCCCCACTCCTCCACAACCCCTCTCCCTCGCCCTGCAGAGTCTCACCGCCATTGGCCATGGCATGGGTATTTCCCGCTTATATCTGGAGTGGCCAGATCTCAAAGTGTGCTCCTACTAAGCGCAAAATGTTACGCTATAGTCTGCGTTTAGAAGCACAAGATCGGCCCAGCATCTCTATTAAGCTTAATAAACTAATGTGTTAACTTATTTATGTAATTCTCAGGTCAGCTCCATCGAGTCAAAGCTGGATTCTCTATTGGATGTTTACCGCCAAGTCCTACAGAAAGGCCCCTCTGCACTCTCATCATTACCCTTGTTTGAGCTGGAGCACCCCCAGCACCACAATGCAGACTACCGTTCTTCAATCTTTGGCAGGAGCTTGTCCTCCCCACATGGAGGTGATCCTGTTGGGGGAGGTAGAGAAGGAGGAGAAAGTGGCCGGCGCTCCCATGTGTCTAACCCCAGGGGCCTGAGATTAATCTTAGCCCCCGCCGACGATGAGGTCCCTCCAGACTCTGCCCCTCCCTCATACCCACCGTCCACTGCCTCTCTGTCTCCATCACCACTACTGCCTCCCGAGAGCCCCTATCCCACGCTGTTGACTCCCAGTGTCTCCTCTAAGAGATCTCATTTCCCCGATCTTCCACCTCTACCCCCCTCCTCTGGACCCTTCACCCTCCAGCTGCCCCCGGTGCTGCACCCTTCTCACCTGCAGTGCCCCTCGGACTCTGTTCCAGATGACTTAGATGCAGAGGAGGGAGGCCTTGGACCCTCTGTAATAGTTAGATCTAGTTTGGATGTTGATCAGGAGGAGGATAGTGAGGCGTCACAAGAAGGAGTTGAGCTGCGTCGAAAGCCAGGAGTGAAGGTTGACAGTGTGTGGAGGAGGCACATGAGTTTGGGGGCGAACCCTTTACTGCTTCTTTCCTCCAGCCCAGACAACAGTGCATCAGAATGGAGAAGTGGTCTGGAGAAGTCCCTGTCAGTGCACAACCTCAGCCAGGCACAGAGAGACTGTGGCTTGTCCTCCAGGCTGAACAACAGCAGCAGCAGCAGTGACCAGGGTGCCGCTGAGAGCCACTGGGACGACAGTGATCTTTTCATCAGCCAACGTAAAGTGGGTCCACGTGAAGGACGTTTTAACTTCCTCTCTACAGAACCTGAAGGCCGCTCAGAGCAGAGTGGAGAGGGAGCTGCCCCTCACAGCAAAATAACCTCAGACTTTCTCAGTCAGTCTTCGCACACAGACAATAAGCATTGAAAGACAGTGTTAACTCTAAGTCTGGTAATTAAAACTTATTTAATGAACTGTCACCTCTGCAACTGGCATCAGATGTTTTATACTTTTGTTTTTGCTCTAATAATTGTACATAACTTATTTCTTAAACAATCAATTTTTGAGCTGTTCTTTTGTATATTGAGCAAAAAGTATTAGGCTACAGTTTTAAATGGCCAAACGTACATTTTGTGTATATCTTGTAAAAACAAAATATTGTGCATCAAGATACTACATGGATACATTTTGTCAATTCAAAAACAGACCTTTTTTTTCATAAACTAATAATACAAACTGATTATGTGTCATTGTTAGAAATCATCATACGTACATGACCTTCTCATTGCATTTGAGACATGTTCTTTCATCTTTAAAATTCACCCAAAATATGTCAAGTGCCTGTTTTCAAAGACCTCATGGGAAATTGTGCTGCCTTTATTTATAGTCTCAGTTGTGCATTTTGATCAAGCCTTTCTGAATTGGGAGTGAAGAAGTATGGGCCTAAATTGGGCAGAGTTAGCATGCCTTATCTGACCACTTTTACAGAAACACATTATTGTTATTATTGTGAGTGCTTACAGTCCCAAAATGCTATTAAGCTACAAAACATTGTTAACCTGAAAGTACTAAAGCTCCTCTGTGATCCATGTAGAAGCTATTGTGTCAATAATGATAAATGGCAGTGGTGTTCAATTGGTTTAATTGTGATATGAATTTTCATTCCCACTAAGTTAATTTGGAGCCATTTCATTATTATTATTATTATTATTATTATTATTATTATTATTATTATTATTTTACAAGATTATGGCTCATATTTTTAGATCAGTTTCACCATTTGACAAGTGGAAGAATGAGTGTCAAGCCCAGTTTGAGTCATTGCATTATTGAAATATGACTATTGAGAGACAAAATGTTAGGTTCCATGATTATATTCACAAATTTTAGAGATAAACCAATTGACTGTATAAGAATAGTTTAACTAATTTAATTTTAATATATTAATATTTATTAAACATAGAGCTTCTAACAATCACTTATTGTTACCATTTGTCTAATTTAAAGAGGTTGCAGCCACTTGCCCTCTCCATGAACCTTATGAACCTGCTGTAATCTGTGTAAAGAACCGTCAATACAGTAGCCTAAAGGGTAGTGATTTTAATGTCCAGTCCCAGTTAACTTTATTATTAATTAACTTATGGATGTATTCCATTATTGATTCCATATTATATTATATTATATTATAATTATTATTGCACACGTGGAAAAAAGCTTACTTTATTAAAATTGAGAAAATCATATTCTCTAACCCAAAGAGCATCGTATTTCAAAAGATCAGTAGGCTAAGACAGTTTTCCTCTTTAATCTTGCATGTGCCAGGGAGCGGTTGGGATCTTGTTGAGCCATAGCCTAAAACATAAAGCCTAAACCAAGTCCATGCTGTCTAGCCCATCCTACATGATGACTATCATCATGATAAACTCAAGGAAACGGAAGCCTACATATATATTTTCAGTTCATAACTTATTAAAACGCACATTGTGTTTTGAATTACATGTAATATCCTTGCCAAGTCCATTTTAATAAAGTGTATTAACATAACAAAACCCGTGTATTTCGTGTCTTTCCAACCTAACAGCGTGAATTCTGGGAAATGAAGTCGGCGCTGATTGTTTTACAGCAGCTACAGGTGCACCGGTGCTTTCAGGGCGCGTGCAGTGTACCAGCATTCATCGCGAGGGCCGAGGGAAGATGTCGGACTGGGATGATGAGTCTGGCAAGCAAGGATCTACGATTTACCAATATGACACCAAAGAAGCCCCTGCTGAGTGGAATATGCCATTTAAAGGCCGAGAAAGAGGAAACATGTCGTTTGGCGCTAAAAGTGCCAGCAGGTTTGTCGCCCCGAGACGGTCTGATGGCTACGAAGGCTCCCAGGAGCGGAGCTGGAGGAGCGAAAGGCCCCGAGCCGTGACCCGGACCAGGGAGCTCCTTCCCGGCGGCCTTTTGGTGATGGAGCGGAGTCCAGGGCTGTCAGTATCACTGTGGAAAGTGGTTTAGTCGGGAGGATCATCGGTAAGACCTGAGGCTAATAAGAATAGCTAAGCTAGCACATAAACAGTTTGTGGCGAAGCATGCGGCTCCACGTGGGTTCCTGTGTTGTATTGGTAAACCATTGTCAGCTAAAATAAACCATTTAAACTAAATATACACATGGAAATCAAACGCAAATGAATAATTACCTGCTTGGATAAATATTTTAAGGACGAGGAGGCAGCAAAATCCGTGAACTTGAAGAAAACTCTGGTTCAAGAATCAAGGCAAGTCTTGCAGCGACTTAATTTTAGTGTCTAGAGTGGACTATTGCACACATTTAGTCTTCAAAATTATAATGTATGTGGTTCATTCAGTTACTATCATATTATGGAAAATTATAATATACATTCCAGGTCAACAAAGGCGACTATGAATGTGAAGTGTCCATTTTTGGCACCTCCTCCGCACAGCTAAAAGCCAAGGAGATGATTGAAGAACTCGTGTCTGATGGCAATTCACGGATACGTAATGGTATATTCTAACGTCAAGTGCACATGTGGCAAAAGTACGACACAGGTCAAAGTAATCACGCCATATGTTTTTTTCCACCCCTCTTTCCATGGTGAAGGAAATGATTATGGTGGAGGTGGAGGAGGAGATCTCTCTGTTTGGTCATCTAACCAGGTGAAAGCTGCAGAAGTGGCACCTGCTAGACCGCAGATCGATTGGAACTCCATACGGGAAAACAAGGATAAGTATGAGGAACTTAAGTGGCAGGGTAAGGCCAGGAGCTGCCAAAATGTCTCTGCTTTTCAAATTATCTGAGAAGAAATCTGTCATTATGTTATGTTCTTATCAACAGATCTTCCACCATTGAAAAAATACTTTTATAAAGAGTCCTTAATAATTTCCACGCTTACTACAGATGAAGTCAATGAGTGGAGGTAACTGAAAAACTACATAATTGGTCAACAGAGATGGCACTATTTCTTCTGTCTATGACCAGTGATCACCACTATTGCGGTCTAATGCCATTCTGTTTGTTTTTTACAGGAAAGAAAACAACAATATCATTGTAGATGACTTAAAGGAGGAAGGAGAAAAGCGTCAGATTCCTCATCCTTGTCGTACTTTCCTAGAGGCTTTTGAGCTTTATCCAGAGATTATGGAAAACATTGAGCGTGTTGGTTTTGTTAAGCCAACCCCCATACAGGTGTGAGAAGTGTATAATGCGCTGGAAAGGAAAAGTATTATGCAATATTATTCACTGTAGAAGTGTGGTAACTTTTACAATCATCATTTATGTTGTGAAATAATGCAATCATTGAATAGAAATGTTATTTATACTTGTACTATAATTCATGCTACTGCAGATTTTGATGCACTGTGACCACAAGGTTGTCAGACTGGTTTTGTTGAATCGCCTGTTCATCAAAACTGAAACCTATAATGGTTTCAGTTTTGTTTTCTTTGAAATGTATAAGTTGAATCTTTCAGCAAAATATTGCATCATGAAGTGTGCTGTGTAACAATATCAAAATGAGAAAATTGGATAGTTCAATAGCATAATGGAACTCGTCAAAGAAAAGCCTTATAAATAAAATGTGACAAAGGCTGCAATTAGGGAATGTAAGGGAAAGAAAACATCAAAACTCTGCCTGAGGAGTTATTCAGTCTAAAAAGCTCCTAACCCTGTAGCTTAGAGTTTGACAAACAATGAAATGGATGTAAATGGGATTCTTATTTAGTGTAGCAGTTCATATTTATTTTGTATTATTTCTGGAGTCATTCAATAAGTGCTCTGTGTGTACTTTTATTTTAAAACAAATGTAAACGCAGTCTCCATACTTCTCAGTTATATCTTATATATTACATTTCCCCTCAAATTGTGCAGCCTTAACGCCTAATTCATCTTCAGCCTGTGTCTTGTTTCAGTCCCAAGCGTGGCCTGTGTTGCTGTCTGGAGAGGACCTCATCGCTATTGCGCAGACAGGAACAGGAAAGACTCTGGCGTACCTGATGCCTGGCTTTATTCACATGGATGGACAGCCTGTGTATGAGTGACATGTTGCTAGTGTAGAATTACATGAGAACAATTAAATTAATAGTGTTTATGCTTTTCCTCAAGGCCTAAAGCTGAGCGCAGGGGCCCTGGCATGTTGGTGTTGACACCCACCAGAGAATTGGCTTTACAGATTGAGGCTGAATGCAACAAATACCAATACAAAGACTACAAAAGGTACTTTCAATCACCTGTTATAAAACTTCTTGCGACAACCAGCCCAATCTTTGTGTGTTCTCCCCTCAGTGTCTGCATTTATGGTGGAGGAGACCGGAGGGGTCAGATCAACTTAGTCAAAGGTGGAGTTGACATTGTGATAGCCACACCAGGTCGCCTCAATGATTTACAGATGAATGAACTCATCAATCTACGCTCGATCACTTATTTGGTGAGTAACTATTGGTGCGTTGGTTTTATTCATAGTAATATTTTTAAAAATCATTTTATCTTTTGAAGGTCCTAGATGAAGCTGACAGGATGCTGGACATGGGCTTTGAACCACAGATAATGAAGATCATCCTAGACATTCGTCCGGATCGGCAGACTGTTATGACGAGGTACAGTTGTTTATAGTCTTACGTTTTAACTATATTCATCACAATTTAACGCCTGGCAGTGCCACCTGGCCCACTGGAGTGCGACGTCTGGCCAAATCCTATCTGAAAAATCCCATGATGGTTTATGTGGGAACACTGGACTTGGCAGTAAGTAAATGCTTGTGTTACAACAGGTCATTTGAAAATTGAGGAACTAAATAATTGTCTTTTGGGACTTAGGCAGTCAACACTGTGGAGCAGACTATTGTGATTCTCACTGAAGAAGAGAAGAAGGCTTACCTGTTTGATTTCATCAGAAACATGAAGTCCGATGATAAAGCCCTTATTTTTGTTGGCAAAAAGATCAAGTAAGCTTAGTTAACACGTACATAGTACATCGTTAATACACTATCATAATGATGAATACTAAATGTTTATTGTTTTGGTCTTGCGTAGAGCTGATGATCTGTCGAGTGACATGTGTCTGCAGGGTCTTGCAGTCCAGAGCCTCCATGGAGACCGAGAGCAGCGCGACCGAGAAGAAGCACTCAAAGATTTCAAAGAGAGTGGGTTACTGCAAATGAAATGCTTTTCTGCCAAGTTTTTACTGAAAAAAACAAACTGTCTTTCAGGTCGAGTTCGTATTCTTGTGGCCACTGACCTTGCATCTCGAGGGCTGGACGTTGTAGACATAACACACGTTTTCAATTTTGACTTTCCCCGAAACATAGAGGAGTATGTCCATCGTGTGGGTCGCACAGGCCGAGCGGGGTATGCATATGCAGAGTACATCACATTACTAATGCTTTCCCAGGGAATTCTTATTGCAGAGCTTTGTTTCAGACGATCAGGTGCGGCTGTTACCTTGGTAACCAGAGAAAACTGGAGGATGGCCCCTGAGCTGATTCACATTCTGGAGCGTGCTGGACAGGTACTCACAAATCACCGTTCAATGAAGTAGTTGGTGTAGTCTCTCAATTGTCCGGGAATTTTCCATTGTAAAGATTCCTCTAAGGAAGACTCTGCACACCCGGGAAGCGACAGGTGTGTAGAAGACGGGGCAATTTATGGAAAAACGAACAAATGCTCCGCACACGTCTCACTCGTTAAGACATTTATTGCTGCAACGTTTCGGTCAAACTGACCGGCTTCATTCACTGTAAAAATTTTCAAATATTATTTAGTGGACTAAGTTGATTTAGTTGAGGACATTTCTTTCTGAGGCTTCTGAAGAAAGCGGTGAAATGTTGAAAACTGTTTTGAAAACTAATACTACAATATTTACAAAGTGTTGTCTATGAGTCTTATGGCAGGCCGTAACCAAAGCAGTGCTTGAATGAGGAAGCTTACAATAAAGGTTTACATACAAATAAAAAATGTATTTATTTATTTGCAGGAAGTCCCTACAGAGTTGGTGCTGATGGCTGAAAGATATGAAAAGCACAAGCGAGAGCGAGAGATGTTTCCACGAGAGGGACGTGGAGGAGGAAGAGGCGGGAGAGATGGAGGAGGAGGAGGAGGAGGAGGAAGAAGAGACGGTGGGAGAGGCCGCAGAGATCGGGACCAAAACTGGGGATTCTAAATCATCTTTGTAAGTTTGACTGTACTTTTTTTTTTTTTACCTACTTGAGCAATCAAACAATATTTCCATATTTCATGTGTTTGAGCACAAAGTAGCAACTAATTATGTTTTTTTCCCTACAGGAATCGGAAGGCAGTCGCCTCATCCTTTAGACATTGTTTTTATGTGTAGTTCAAAATCAGTTTGTTTTAAGTCACAATATACTTGATATTGCTTTTGACACACTGGAAGTTGTTTTGATAAACTTTGTATAGTTTTATTTATGCATAGTATTATTTTACTGACATTTGTAGTGCATTATATACAGAAAATATTTCCTTTGCATTTTATATGGTTTGTATAAATTCAAAGATTCACTTTGCATGATAAATTTATTTGATTTAAAAAAGGAAATGCTTTTTTCACAAAGATCTACAATACATATTAGTTTCAGTGTTGGGGTAACGTATTACAAAAGTAACGAGTTACAGGAATATAACATACCATGGTCTGGGTGAATACTCGATTGTGATTGGCTGGAAGGTGTCCATTAAAACGTGATAATGTACACCAGTTAAAACAGTTAAATCACGTTCTATAGACCCTTAACTACTGACATCATCAGTGACATCATCTGGAGGCAGGAAGTGATCAAGAGAAATAAGATTAAACTAAAACTAGTGATTTAAGTGTAAAACTATAACTAAAAATGTGTCCTGTTTGGCTAAGTTGCAAGAACAAGAGGAATGACATTTTAGACGATAAAATAAGATTTATCTGATATTTCCAAAACAGTTAGACATTTGTTTATCGTTACTATGACAACAGCTACAATGGAATAGAATAGGAATCGAGCTTCCTGCTCCAGCTAAGCCCGGAATGTTTACAAACAATTAAGGGTCTATATCACTCCACTGCAGCTGTTTCCATAGTAATGGTAAACAATTGAGATGGAACTAGTTTCAGGTAAAACTGATTAAAAGTGAAATAACTCCTGCCCAGGACTTAAAAAATAAGTAAACAGGTCCCAATGAACAGTTTCAGTTTGCCGGACCACCGGTTCACGCCTCCGCGTCGTCCAGTTATTTCTGATAATGGACACCTCGTCGTGCATTATCCCTTACAAAACACATGAGAATGGGTAAAGGCTGGAAAAAATAAATCTGACCTGCCCCGTGGCATTATTACTATATTCAGTTTGTATTTTGCCAAACGTAACTCTGAGTAGTGTAACTCGGCTACATTTTTAAAACCATTTAAGTATCTTGCCCAACACTGATTAGTTAAATATAGGAAATCCTCCCTCTCTCTGCTCTTTGATGAGCAGTGCTAGACTCTTGCAGTTTTTTTTGCTGCATCTAGCAAGTAAGTTTTGGGCAGGGATGAAGAAGTTGTTGAGCTCATGGCGTTCCAAGTGGTCTTCAAAATCTTTCAGGAGTTGATCAAAGCACTGGCTCAGATCTGCAGCTGCCCATTGAGAGTCTTTATTTCTGGAGCAGCAGGCATGTAGTAGTGTAGTTTTGGCATGATATGAGCAGAACTTGTCAAAAGATTTGTCCTGTTCCTTCAGAAGGCTCAGAAGATGCTTCAAGAGCTTTAAGCAGTCCTTCCTGTTGGGAAAAGTACAATTAACTTTTTTGTAGGTGGCATCAACATTATACACATTTACAAACACAAACTCAAAGCTACCTGCAGCAGCGGGCACCATCTTTCTCACAGCATGTCTTTTCTGATCCATGATTTTTAAGGATGTCTTTCTCAACATGTGAAAAAGATACACGCCAAGCATCTATATTTGAAAAATGAAAGTTTGTACCAAAAAAAGTCAATTTGAATTAGTATGCTTAAAAATTCCATGAAAACATTTCACTAAACCTTGAACCAAGTGTACTATGTTGAAGTTAAAATAATACAGAAATGGTAGTAAACATGCACCTTTGGCAAAAACACCATTGTTTTCTTCTGTACCCTTCCCTTCATATTTTGGCACAAGATAATAGGGCACATATTTGTATTTAAGCTTGGCTTTTCTGCCCAGCCAGCCCTCTATTTTTAAGCCGTCCTTGGTGAAATCTGGCCAACTTGACTGAACAACAAGGCACAATACAATGTCCAATGATATACGAGATGAATCCACTTCTACAGTTAATGTCACGGCTGGGCATCCTTTTTTCTTTTTATCAATATCCACTCCTGAAATACAACATGAGAGCATGTAGTGAAAAAATGAATATGAATTCTCTACACATGTTTTAATCTTACCTGGAAACGTGCGGATGCTCTTAATCACTTCCTTTCGAAACTCCTGCAGTATTTCACTGGCTGGTAAAGGTTTTGAGTCTGACTGAAATTGTTTCAATGGGCTGTATCCACGTTTTAATGACGCGATGTAAAACGCCCCATCATCACTAAATTGTTCTATGTGGACGCGTGGAACAGGAATGGGGAACATTATATCGAACTCATCCGGGTTGGAAATCTGCACAAAGATCACCGATTAACACAAGTTTTAATTTGATTTTCTCTTTTCATTCTTACCTTCAGGTTTTCATAGTAGCTGCCAGTGTGTATTGGTTTTTCCACTAGCTTAAAGCAAAGTGTATTGCCTTTCAGATGCTCCAGAATGACTTCTTCTATGCGGTTAATGACTTCTGATGCTTTCGATTTCTCACTCATCCTAATCTTAAGTGTGTGCAGGGTTGCGTTAAGTGTCTTGCTCGTTTCCTTCTTTTTGGCAGAATCAGCTTTTTTATCCTCCTCAAGGGAAAGTTGCTTCATCGCTCCCTTCCCATTTTTTATCTTGATGTCCTTTACCTCCACTACTTCCTCTTCTGGTAACTTTGCTCGAACGGATTTTGTTTTTGGTCTTGCACCCCTGGTTGTATCATTTACCTTGGCTCCTGTGGTGGTTCAGCATGGTTCAAATCTGGAGGACGATCTGCACACTGAGCCCCCTTCTGCTGTGTCTTAAGTAATTCTGCCCCACTATCGCATGGTATTTCCCCCTGGGTTTGTTTCTCTTCTTTCTTTGCGGCTTGTCCATTTGAGATGCAAGTTGGCTTCTCCTTTGCCTTGTTTTTTTGAGTACATCCAGAAGTTGAAGTTGCAGCTCTCTTCGGTGTTTGTGTCCCATTGGCGTGCGCTGCCACAGAGCTTTTAGCGGTCCGTGGCCTCCCTCTTCCAGACATAATGTACAATGAGTACGAAAGCGAAACAGCACCTGCTAGTCAAACCGTTTCCTGTAAATGACACGCCTCCAGTAGGGGGGAGTGGGAAAGTTCAAATCATCTAAAGATCAAATAATCTCACATATTTTTTTTTTTTTTTTTTAATATAAGGGTGGTTCAATTTAGCCCACTCTCCCCTATGTGATGAAATGGCGACATCTTGTGGACAATTAGCAGTGTTGTAGTGAAGGACAATATTGGACTTTTGTTAAATGTTTAATGTTGAGAGGCCAGTATACAACAGTAAGGTGCAGTAGCATACAGTTAGCAAAATGCCAGTTAAAGTGCTTTGTAATCATTAAGTAACTTTAAGAGGAAACATTTGTCTGTGTACATTTTTAACCTGTCATATTTTAAAGCTCACACAAATGGATAACATAGCTTACATCTCTGGTCGTTGAGCACTGCAGTAATAAAACACTAGCACTTCCACACTCAATTACTATAGAATGACTGAAAGGGTAATAATGGTAGTGAAGAGCTTACTATCACAGAAAGTTATTGCACTTTAGCACTAGTGTAATACACATTGTTTGTCTAAAATGATTTTGTAGTTATTGCCCTAAGATATGCGAAGAGTAGGTATAGTTTTTTTTCCTTCGAATGCTTTTCCGATGCATTGTTGAAATAAGCGAGTCCTTGTTTGTTGTGTTGAAAAAGCTTATTGTGGGATGAAGGAGTAAAGAGGATGTCCTGCCTTGGCAAACCTTGGAGTTGGCAGAGGAGCACAACATTCATTTGTTCTTCTGGGCCTTCTGAGCAGACTTGGTGACTTTACCAGAGGTGGAAACCTTCTTCTCCACTGCTTTGATAACACCAACTGCCACCGTCTGACGCATGTCACGCACAGCAAAGCGACCTTTACAGGAGAGTACAATCATTAATTACTGTAGGGCATTTTTGGTTAAATAAAAAATATGTTCTCCCATTGTAATAACAAATTAGTAATATAGTGTGGATGTTATCAAGCAAAAAACATTTGACATCTAGTTTTAGTAAATAGGGCTGCAATTAATGATTTTGGTTAATCGATTAATTGTTAAACAGCAAAAGACATGGAATGTTTTATTTAAAAAAATATATTATTCGGCTTTCTGATTGGAAAACCAATGAACAAAAAGAACAAAGCCAAGGCCCATAAAAAAAAAAAAAAAAAAAATACTATTCTCAAAACGTACCGAGTGGAGGGTACTCCGAGAAGCTCTCAACACACATGGGCTTCCCAGGAATCATATCCACAATAGCAGCGTCTCCAGATTTGAGAGATTTGGGATTGTCTTCCAGCTTCTTTCCAGAGCGGCGATCAATCTTTTCTTTCAGCTCTGCAAACTTGCAAGCGATGTGCGCTGTGTGGCAGTCCAACACCGGCGCATAACCAGCGCTGATCTGTCCAGGGTGATTCAGGATGATTACCTGCCGAAAAAACACAATCCTTTTTCAGTGCTGTTCATTGCATAGTATTTTCTTTATTCTATTCTGACAATCAGTATTACTAGTAAATGTTTTTTATGCACCTGTGCCGTAAAGTTGGCAGCTTCCTGAGGCGGGTCGTTCTTGCTGTCTCCAGCTACATTGCCACGGCGAACGTCTTTAACAGACACATTCTTGACATTGAATCCCACATTGTCTCCAGGAAGTGCTTCAGTCAGCGCCTCATGGTGCATCTCCACTGACTTGACCTCAGTGGTCACATTGACGGGGGCAAAAGTCACCACCATCCCGGGCTTTAAGATCCCCGTCTCCACACGGCCGACTGGGACCGTTCCGATACCTGTAAGACAAACACATCAGTTTGTACAAGGAAAATTGCATCTAATTAGCAAGAAGTGTGCAAGTGGCATACTGCACCTCCTATTTTGTAAACATCTTGCAGAGGAAGACGTAAGGCTTTGTCTGTTGGACGTGTTGGGGGCTGAATAGCATCCAAAGCCTCCAAAAGTGTGGTCCCAGATCCACTGCCTTCCTTTCTATTGATCTTCCAGCCCTTAAACCATGTCATCTAAATGCATGCACAGGTTATTTTGGCTAAAATTTCATTACAGTGGTGGTTTGCAGGATTTTTGTCAAATGTTTAGTTTCATTATAGTAGTTTTATAGTTTTAATTTTAGTTTTATCGTATTGTAAACTTTTTCTGGATTAATAAGTTTGAACTAGTTAAAAGGTAAGGAATTTTTACATTGGCCTTGGAGCCAACTGATATGACTCACTCATGCACTATATTCACATGTTTCTTCACAGGATACAGGAGGATTTGGATTGTCCCCACAGACATTTTTAGTTATGTCCAATTTTAGTCAATTTTAGAGTCAAATATTATACTTTAAGACAGAGTGCAAGCCTCACAACAGGCAAAACGGTAGTTAAATTAGGCATTGCTTTTACGTATTTGCATTTGTATTTGCATTAGCAGCGTCATTACTTACATTGGGACTGGGCTCAAGCATATTGTCTCCATTCCAGCCAGAAATGGGAACAAAAGCAACCGTGTCTGGATTGTAGCCGATCTTTTTGATGTAGGTGCTCACTTCCTTCACTATTTCTTCATAACGTTTCTGACTGTAGTTTGGTTCAGTGGAGTCCATTTTGTTAACACCCACAATGAGCTGCTTCACGCCCAGAGTATAGGCCAGAAGGGCATGCTCTCGAGTCTGGCCATTCTTGGAGATTCCTGCTTCAAACTCTCCTACACCTGCTGCCACAATCAGCACTGCACAATCTGCCTGTTTGTGGGGGGAAAAAACCATTAGTAAACCTTGATGTCTCACTACTATTTGAAAACAAAACATTTACCTGCGATGTACCAGTGATCATGTTCTTGATGAAGTCTCTATGTCCTGGCGCATCAATAATAGTGACATAGTATTTACTAGTTTCAAATTTCCACAGTGAGATGTCAATGGTAATGCCCCGCTCCCTTTCAGCTTTCAGTTTGTCCAGAACCCAGGCATACTTGAATGAGCCTTTTCCCATCTAAGAAATCAATACAAGATATTATATTTAGCCTTTTGGGTCGAACTTGGTGCAGGGCCAGACCATTACTAACTTCTGCAGCTTCTTTTTCAAACTTTTCAATGGTTCTTTTATCAATGCCTCCACATTTGTAGATAAGGTGGCCCGTGGTCGTTGACTTGCCAGAGTCCACATGGCCAATCACAACAATGTTGATGTGGAGCTTCTCCTTTCCCATGGTGGCTGATGTAGACTCTTTATCTGTGAATGTAAATTACAATATTGGGATACACAGAAATTTACCTTTTGTTATAGTGATAATTATGGTCCCTTATAGAGAATATGCCATTTACTAAGATGCTGACGTCAATACGTCTACAATTTAGACTCTAAATGAACCCAGGCTGTTTAGTGATATCATTGCTCAAACTTGACTATTTTACTCCTAAAAACAGCCATTTTGTTGGTTTGCTGTGTTTGATGATGTAGTAGCCATTTGTGACATTTGATGCACTGCAGTCACACCATACATTACTGAACCCAATAATACCATGGACGAAAGATATGTTCACTCCAACTCATCGCAATACATAAAAATGACAATAAAAATGGCTATAAAAATGACAATTATAAACAGTTTGTTTTTACCACGCAGAACAGTCTGTATCCAGGTAACGGCAGGTATGGGCCAGTAGCCTGAGCCTATAACCCAAGTGTAACATGACTCCCTTGTGCTCAGTCACTTGTTTGAGTGGCCGAGCGCATCCCGAGGCGTTGCGCTGCTGCATAATGTCACGTCCATGGTGCACAAAAGAGATGTCGCTGCGCGCACCATAAATGTTTTCAACAGCAGCAAAACTTGGTACACTGTATAGACGAGGATTTAGTCAAAATGTCCTCCGCCATGTTCATCATTCGGTACGCACCAGATCCCCGCGCAGGACGTTTAAGTTGATTTCAAGCAGCGTTATACACAATGCCAAGAGAGACCACTATGCACAGCTCTAATGTAAATATCCCAATTGTAGAACTGTGACAATGTCGTACCTGAATAGCGGCTGGTGTCAGGTTGTCTGCAAGTGCGGAGAGACGCGGAGTGCAGACGCTCATCCGGTTATAGCGCACTGGACAGGCGGGGGTATTGCGTAATTGTACGCACTCTTTCTCGCCCGCTCTGCAGCATCTCTCAGAACTATGTGCATCGACTGCTGTACCATTAGTTGCAGTTCAGATGTTGGTAGCTTAAATTAAGTCTGATACTTGAGTAATAAATGTTAATGGAAACAAACGTACAATTCCATTTCTATTTTTCTGTTTGCGACACATTGTTGAATCCATCAAGTAAGCAGATAATGGATCGCAATCAAACCAAATTCATCCTTAAAAGTCAGGACACGTATTTCCCCTTCTTTAATTTAAGACTACACAGTGGAACAGAAATTAGAGAGACACCCACATCAATGTCCCAAACAGTTTTACACAGATTTCCCTTTGTCATTGTAAAACATGTAATGCAAAAGTACATACAAGTAAATACAAAGCTAATAAATGCTAGTGACAAGGCACAAGCAATAAATGCCATCTATAATTACAATCAAATCATGAAGCCAACAAAATAGGCAAGTGGTCCGTTGCTCTATGGATAAAAAAAAAGTCTAACAACTATACAAGCGGAATATAAGATGTGCTAAACTGGTAAACTAATATACCTTGATTCCTGAGAAATGACACAGGTGGTACAATCCTGTGTGAAAGCTCTGGCTCCAAATGAACCCCCTATCATTTGGTTCCCTTTATAGTGTTAACAGAGTCAAACCCTGATATCAAATAAACAGAATAATGGCCTATTGGCAAAAGAAGACATAGAATATTCAAAGAAATTGAAATATGTTCAATTGCATCTACTTGAAAACTACTCAAGTAATAGTTGAAATCACAAAGATTTTTAAGGCTTTTCTCGAAGTATTTGTGCGCACAGTAACATGTTAAGTGTTAAAAACATGGCAACTTTAAATTGTCTATAAATTGTGATTAAGTTCTTACCATTACTGCAGAAGATAATGCAGCATCCCATAAACCAGTTCATGCAAGTCAACAAGCTAGCTTTAGCTTTTCCCCTTACTATCCTGTAGTACTTCATCTCACTTCCTGCGTTTACACGGCAGAGTTAAAAGTGCATATTGTGGTATTTCAAGTAAAAACAAATTTCCTGCCTCAGTCTCCATGGTTAAAAACTGTTCTAACTGCCCAGGGTTGAACAGATCCTTGGCCAAATGCTGCGTAAAATGTTGCCCCAAACAAGTTGATGGCAGCAGCAATGTAGAAAACGGTCTGCCACTCCTCCATGGTGTTCTGTAAAACAAGACAACAGTACTGAACTGTAACACAAAATATGATGCCATTCCGTTGAATAAAGCAAAAACTGGTCTCATTCAATAATAATACTGCCCTCTTGTGGCTAAATGTAAGCACGTCAACAATGTGAGATCAAAAGACTGACAGTGTAGTTTAGGGCTGACAAAATGTTAAGACCTGTTTTAGTCTTAATTTTGTGGACAGCCAGTAAAAAATGCTGAAACTGATTGTTTGAAGTTTTGTTTTTTTGGTCTATTGGAACATGCAAGGCTACTTACATTTGCAGTAAGTGATCTTGCAATCACTGGCCCAACCATTCCCGGAATAGTAGCAAAAGTGTTTGTGATTCCCAGAAGAATCCCCGCATAGCTATAATATGTAAATGCATAAAAAGTCAGGCATAATAAAACATAAGTTCAGTGTCAAGTGTCAGCAGATATTTCTTACGATGGAGCAATGTCCAGATGGTTGATGTTGAAACCTGATGCCGATACTCCACCCAATGAAGACGAGATAGTCAGAAAAGACACAGCTAATATGTAGTTACAACCTGTGTATCCTGCTGCCACCAAGAAGATCGCTGGACCAATCATGCCTGACAACAAAAAAGATGAAACCGAAATGTAGCATATTGAGGAGAAGCAGAGTATTTACATAATCATAACAAAGTGTTCAGCAGGTGTAAACATTTGCACCAGTGGCCGCCTTAATTTGGGTCGAGGACCATCCAGTGTCTTGACGGACAGCCAATCAGATCCTCCGGTTCAATCTTGGTAACTCTTTTAGGGGTCTTCATTTGACCTTTTTGTTCCATAACCCTCGGGGTCTTTTAGGAAATTCAAAATGACTGTCTTACTGCGTCTCACCTCAGCAGCGATGGAGCGCTGTGAGAGGCCCTGCTTATGTAGCTCAACAATCCGACTACGATCAAAAGGAGATTTTTTTTGCCTTCGTCATCAGGACGTCATGACACCATGTGAATGAATAACTGACTGAAAATGACACTGAATCCACACCTTTTGCACAGTCTTTGACAGCATGTGGTCCTACACATTTGATCAGCTGCAAAACAGCCTATTTCATTTAAATTGTTTAAAAAAAAAGAAAAAAAGAAAGGTTTACTCAAAATATTTATGTCACACTTCCATTTCTTCATGTTGCATATTGAAGTTCTACTTGGAACCTTGATCCAACCATGCAAAATGTAATTTATTTAAATTGGGAAACTTATGTCTAAGGACACGCTGGTGGGACTATGTCTCCGAGCTGGCCTGGTGTCGCCTCGGGGTCCCCCCAGAACAGCTGGAGGAGGTGTGCGTGGATCGGGAAGTCTGGGCATCTCTGCTGAGACTGCTGCCTCCGCGACCCGGCCCCGGATAAAGCGGAAGAAAATGGATGGATGGATGGATGTCTAAAACTGAACTTTTGCAGATGTGTATTTTTTGTGTGTGTTCGTCCGTCTTTGCAAAATCTCAGTCAGATGGAAAACCTCAGTGATTTTGCTTCTTGTGATATGAATATTTTCTTCACCTAAAATTGCATTGATAATAATTTGGCTGTATGTTGTGCAGCCCTAATACAAGACTGTTTTTTGCCTAAGCAAGCACAAACAAAGGATTTTGAGAAGAGTTTGCAACAAAGTAGGTTTTTGGTGAAATTCACTTACCCACAAGTGAAAATGCTTTCCGGACCCTGACAGTTGGACAATTGCGTTTTTCTCTCAGGTAATCGGCCAACTGGCCACTGAGCACCGCCAATATGGCACAGCCAATGTACGGCAAGGCTGACAGCATACCATTCTGAAATAGACAAACATTGTTAGTCATCGGATATGGAATACTGTCCAAACTGGTTTTACTGAGGACTAGTATCATGAATAATAAAATAGAATGCTTTGTTTGTCATTACACACAAGCATAATGACACTTGTTTGGCTCTTAAAGTCTCAATAATAAATAATATTGTGGGAGGACTTTTGTGGTTCAAAGTGTTGATCAAGAACCCAAGATCAGAGCACAATCTAGAATTACAATATTAATAGAATAGGTTAATAGTGGAATTTAATGGTTCTGTTTTTGTTGTATTATTTTATGCATCTACAGTGGGGGAAAAAAGTATTTAGTCAACCAACAATTGTGCAAGTTCTCCCGCTTAAAAAGATGAGAGGCCTGTCATTTTCATCATAGGTAAACCTCAACTATGAGAGACAAAATGAGAAAAAAAAATCCAGAAAATCACATTGTCTGATTTTTTATGAATTTATTTGCCAATTATGGTGGAAAATAAGTATTTGGTCAATAACAAACAAGATTTCTGGCTCTCACAGACCTGTAACTTCTTCTTTAAGAGGCTCCTCTGTCCTCCACTCGTTACCTGTATTAATGGCCCCTGTTTGAACTTGTTATCAGTATAAAAGACACCTGTCCACAACCTCAAACAGTCACACTCCAAATCCACTATGGTCAAGACCAAAGAGCTGTCCAAAGACACCAGAAACAAAATTGTAGACCTGCACCAGGCTGGGAGGACTGAATCTGCAATTGGTAAGCAGCTTGGTGTGAAGAAATCAACTGTGGAAGCAATTATTAGAAAATGGAAGACATAAAGACCACTGATAATCTCCCTCGATCTGGGGCTCCATGCAAGATCTCACCCCGTGGGGTCAAAATGATCACAAGAACGGTGAGCAAAAATCCCAGAACCACACGGGGGGACCTAGTGACTGACCTGCAGAGAGCTGGGACCAAAGTAACAAAGGCTACCGTCAGTAACACACTACGCTGCCAGGGACTCAATTCCTGCAGTGCCAGACGTGTCCCCTGCTTAAGCCAGGACATGTCCGGGCCCGTCTGAAGTTTGCTAGAGAGCATCTGGATGATCCAGAAGAGGACTGGGAGAATGTCATATGGTCAGATCAAACCAAAATTTAACTTTTTGGTAAAAACTCAACTCATCGTGTTTGGAGGAGAAAGAATGCTGAGTTGCATCCAAAGAACACCATACCTACTGTGAAGCATGGGGGTGGAAACATCATGCTTTGGGCTGTTTTTCTGCAAAGGGACCAAGACGACTGATCCGTGTAAAAGGAAAGAATGAATGGGGCCATGTATCGTGAGATTTTGAGTGAAAACCTCCTTCCATCAGCAAGGGCATTGAAAATTAAACGTGGCTGGGTCTTTCAGCATGACAATGATCCCAAACACACCGCCGGGCAACAAAGGAGTGGCTTCGTAAGAATCATTTTAAGGTCCTGGAGTGGCCTAGCCAGTCTCCAGATCTCAACCCCATAGAAAATCTTTGGAGGGAGTTGAAAGTCCGTGTTGCCCAGCGCCTGCCCCAAAACATCACTGCTTTAGAGGAGATCTGCATGGAGGAATGGGCCAAAATACCAGCAACAGTGTGTGAAAACCTTGTGAAGACTTACAGAAAACGTTTGACCTCTGTCATTGCCAACAAAGGGTATAGAACAAAGTATTGAGATGAACTTTTGTTATTGACCAAATACTTATTTTCCACCATAATTTGCAAATAAAATCAGACAATGTGATTTTCTGGATTTTTTCCCCTCATAGTTGAAGTTTACCTACGATGAAAATGACAGGCCTTTCATCTTTTTAAGTGGGAGAACTTGCACAATTGTTGGTTGACTAAATACTTTTTTTCCCCACTGTACATGAGTATCCTTCTTAAAAGTAGACTTAAATGGTATTGCAGCTAAAATGCACTCACTTGTTTGATACTGAATCCAAGAACATCTTTCATGTAGGTTGGCAGCAGAGTGAGGAGTGTGTAAAAAGTCCAGTTGTAGGAGAAATGAGCCACCACAATGGCCCACAGTGGCACTGATGTTACAATTGATTTCCAGGGAATGTGGTCAGTGGAGGTGGACAGCTTTGCACAACAGCAAGAAATGGCAAGTCAGTTTATTATCAAACAGGTCCAAAAGACACTTCTGCTTTACTTTTATGCTGAATTAAAATTCTGAAATGCTGGCTCATGCTTCAGGCTGTGAGTAAGCTTTGTGTAAAGCAAATAAGACTTGGTTGTAGAACAATGATCAGACAGTCAGGCTTTACTTTATCTGGTTGGTGACGTCACAATACCACTCGCGTACCAGCCTTTTCAGTATCTACGACGCATCATTACAAATGTGATTTTACCTCATTCTTGAGAGAGGAGATGATGTAGAGTCTCTCTTGCTCTGAAATCCTTGGATGATCATTTGGACTATTAAAGACAAGTGCTGCCCATAAGACAAACCACACCAGACCAACAGCCCCTGGACACAAAACAAGGACCAATGTTACAGAAACACTGCAGTGTGGTTTGTGCGTTTGTTTTGCTTACAAAACTGCTGCAATGAGTACATTTGTCTTGGTCACATATCTAGAAGGGAAAACACAAACGGCATTTCATGTGAATAAACAAACATCAAAAGCATCAACTTGTGTTGACAAAAAATGAAACATATGTTTTAGGTTTTTTGTTATTTACGGAGGCGGGTGTGAAGGTTGTACCCATCTCAATTGTGTATCCCTTAGCAACCTACCAAACAAATAGAAGACATAGGTCCAGTCCAAGTAGAAGCAGATTTCCCCCGACAGTGGAAGGGCAATTACTGTTCCAAGTTGAGCTCCTGAAAAACAGCAGCTTTTTATACACCTTTACAGGCCAATTGAAAAGTGCAATACTCAAATCCAGTCATTTTAGATCAAGCTGTGTTAATTTAATTAGTTCAAGCATTTACTTTAGTGCAACTTACCAATATATGAAATTGTGAGCAATCGACTTCTCTCCAGAGGTGGGGCCCATGCAGCCCACATTGTGTACATTGCAGGAAAAGTCACTCCCTGATGACAGTTGGCCAACGTAGTTATAAAACACATGACACAACGAAAGAAACTTAAAAAGTTTGTTAAAAGACTTAACAAATGTCCATCACTTACCTCGCCAATTCCCTCTATTACTCTGACAGCAATGAGGTAACCAGCACCCCAGTCAGCAGCTACCGGTGTGAGTAATGTAAAAAGGACAGTTCCCAAAATTCCAAAGCCCAACAGCCACTTGGGTCCAAGGCGTCCGGCGAGATATCCGCCTGGGATCTGTGTCAGGATGTAGCCATAAAAGAAGGAACCGAGGATCCACCCTTGAGTTTCTGAGTCCCAGTTATACACACTGGCCTGTAAGACACAGGTATATTGCAGCTTGATGTGTGTATGAAGTAAGGTTGACACATGAATAGAAACTTTTCTACAAAATGCAGTGTGCATTCCCAAATAGTTAGTACAAACAGCAGTACACTCAAGTTAATGTGAGTAGTGTAGTGGCGAGCAGAGTAGGTTGGGACACATAAGAAATTTGTTAGCTTTACTGCCAAGGCTTTCAACATTTAGCCAAGATACTAAGTATGTACACTCTCCAGAAAAAATAGTAGATACCTGCAAATCACACGGATTTAATATTCAATAGAAATCAATCAATTGTTGTGTATGGCCTGATATTACAATTAGAGTTGCCTCACAGGGCTGCACAAACATTAAGACAATGATACAGAAACAGAATACCAGTTTTATTTCCTCATGACCTGCGGTCTCTTTTACTGGCTCTTAAACACTGACACACAACCCTCGTGACGCGAAACACCTGCTCTCCCCTATCGCCTAAAATTGCATTATATGACAGCACACTGCTTACCTTTGCATTTATGGGCTCAATACATTACAATTCACCCTCACCGTGTGGTTCCTTATGGGCCGTGGAGGGTTGGAGTGTGCGGGACACACGGACCCAGTGTGGTTGGAGCTGGTGTGGCTGTTCGTGGTGTTGAGCATGTCCACCATCGCAACGCTGAGGTTCACGCGTAATGAGTAGACCACAAAAAAGCCAAACGAAGACAGCACTGCCAGACCATAGCGCGCTGAGCAGCATACTGGGGCTGCAGGAAAATAACATCAAACATATGTGGTTAACATTTGGATGGACACGGTACAGTTGTCTAAAGCAGGCAACTTCAGAGCATACCGTTCATATCCACAAAGTCACTGTACCCGTTTGTAACATCAGCATGCAACTGTGTGTGGAGAAATCAAATAAGTTAGGCTATACTTGTACCTCTTTGAACCCGTTTCTCTTGGTCTCCTCGGAGCAGCGGGGTTTCTTGTTCGTCCCCTCCTCATCCGACCCGTACTGCTTCATTTCGGGAAATAAAATAGCCCACTCACCACATTACTTAACAAAACGAAGTCAAAAATACTGCCAGCAGATGTTTGACTGCTTGACCAGCGCAGCCGAGTCAGCTGAGTATTACAGGAAGTAGACAAACCACATGACTGAAGACCCGGATTGTATGGGGGTGTGGCTTGTTTGTTTACGTCTTTACGTACATGCACATGATACATTTTTGTTTGTACTGTTTTATTTTAACTTAAAACATTATTTCTATTTAAGGCACATGCTATCATTATTACAAACCGGGATACAAAGTGTTTTAGTTTTTGTATTAGTGTAATTGGTTTATTTTTACCATATTATTGCAAAATGTCAGTCAAATATTTGATTGATATTTTATTAATTTGATTCCCATTATTACAGAGTTTATGAAAATACTAAATCAGTATCACCAAAAAGAGTGACCGCCATCGTGATTCTCATTGTTACTTTGTAATCATATTAAGTCTTCAGCAAACCGCAAGACAAGATTTCTTTTTTCTACCACTTTATCTAGCTCTGTACTGTAGGCCTACAAATTAGATCTTTGACCTGTTCAACAATAACGGAATTTATTTTTTCTTGTACAAATTAAGCTTGTTATGAGAATCATGCCATCTCATACAAGCTCATCACAGGATGATTTATGTGAATGATGTAGCCTTTTAAGGTCTGTTTCCAAGTCTGGAAGCAGCTCAGATGATTGACCCACGGCTTCCTGTTTACCACAAACTGAAAAAACAAACGACACACGCTACACCATGTCTTGTGAAATGTAAGTTTGCACTAGGTGATCGATGCAGTATCCATTTCGCAAAAAAGTCTGTCCTATCTGACTGAGATTTGCAAAACACATGTTTTTACCAAGAAAATAGAAATGCAGAGGAACTTAAATAAAAGTTCAGTTTCAGTTTAATTTAGTACTTTTTTTGGGCACAATTTGTTGAAAAAAACTAATTGCTTACAATTTGCTGATATGGAACATACTCTGTTGAAAGAGTTGTTTAAAGTCGTACATTTTCAGTGGTGCATTTTTAATTTCATTACATTTTGAGCTTGGGACCAGAAAAAAGAGCACCTGCAGTAAGGTGATGAAATGTCTATGATCATTTGCGTATTAACTTTGGGATGCCAGTAGTACAGCGTACATTCACTATTACATCAAGTTGAAACACTACTAAAATGTTGAACAAATGTAGCCTCTTTTGCCCTATCTTCTGCTGATCTAGCCTCTGTGTCCATGCGCTGCAAGAACAAGGGCCTTTTTGTCCAAAAGAGAAATCACAGGACTCACATGTTTCAGCACAGAGAAAGTGAGCGATCAGTGCAAAAGAGAGCAAGGATCAGAAGGAAGAAGACAGCACATCAACAAGTCAGCCCCCTGGAACGGGATAAAGGAAGACAACCAAAGGCCCCAAGAACATGGAGGATGACAATGCAGAAAGATATTCAGAAAACAGGACAGAGGTGCTGCCAGAAGGTAACATCTTTTGAACTTTTGTTTCCTTCCCTACAATGATCCACCCAAACACCATCAGACAGCAGCAACATGGGAAAACAAAAAGTTCACCCACTGGGAAAATGATGCACATTCACAGTCTCAAAACTGAGACAAAAACACAAGGATTGAAGTAGATGCGGAACAAGTATGCTATGCTCAACTTGTAGCATGTTACTTACAAGTAGAATATTTGTGCATACATGTGCTGTATGCATTACTTAAATTGTTAAATGCACATATGTAGTATCTTACTTTGTAAGTATTTACTACAAACATTTTGATCGCTAGAATAGACAGAAAGTATCTATACATTTTATGTTGCCTTGAACAGTTGTTAATCTGAAGATATGTTGGTTTACTTTTCAGCACAGTGATAACATAATAATAGGAAGGGACTAGCTTGATGACTAGGGATAATGAGCGGTATGCATTTTGCTGTAAAGGTCAAAGCTGATTAACAATAATAATGCTTATGAATTTACTTTCCCAATAGTCAGTTTTACTAGATTATGTGTAACATCAGGCAAGGTGAAATGTTACATGAGTTATATGTTTTAAAGTGCATCACAAATAGATCAGCTGAAGTCTGTCACAGAGATGTAACAAAAGAGCATGTTGTCCTAAAGTATAATGTCCTTTTCATTGTGTCACTACCGACGTAATACTGTGTGGCTCAGGCTGTTACAGTTGAACAGAATGCATAATAACGTATGATAAGTCGGCATTTGGGGTGACACTGGGCCATGCTTAAAGCAGCTGTGACTTCTGACATTTGTACAACAAGTTCCTTCTTTGTGTAGGTTACAGATGTCGTCTATGTAAATGCATTGCAAATCGTAACTGAGTGATGTGTTAATACTGGAGTATTGAAACATTTTACACACTGCTTTTCACTCCCTTCATAACTTGCAGTTTGTGTTTGCTGAACAGAGCCAGGTGACCTTGAAGGGGATGTACAGAACAGCAAGCTAGAGATTTCACAGGTAACATTTTGTTTACATTTACAGTATGTCACACCAACAGAATTCAACCACAGGAGTCAGTGTCACGTGCAGGTCGACTCCAAGGCTGTATAAATGAAGAATGTTGGATTGGAATGGGTTTCTGGTTTGTGGAGTTTTAGTCATTCACTGTTTATCACTGCATGTATGTGGCATTGGCACGGATGATTTCTTGGGGACCAATGGCAAAGAAGATGATAATTGCCACAATTGCTACCTCTATAAATGTCTAGCTTTTGGGTTGAGTCCTGGAGTGGTGAGCTGGAGAGTAGGACAAATGTCATTTTAATACATTTCAAACAAATGTCTTCCATTTATTGTGCAGTGGTTGCCCTTTGGCTTCAGGTATGCCTAACTGTAGCACTGGTTAAACACAGACAGATATAATCAGAGCAGGAAGAGCAGGAGGCAACAGCACAGACTCTCCATTCAGCTGGCTGCCTGATGCCTTTCACATGATCAAGAGAGTGAGAGCTGTAAGAGGCGCAACCTCAACCCATGTAATGTTCCCAGGAGCTGATCCACTTATCCTCACTGAATAAATTAAATCAGCAGAAACTATGAATGATGTAAACTTTATACACAATCTCTATTGTATGCCTCACTTAAGGAATGTTAATTGCAGGTATATCGTTATCTATAACGTGTTCACTACAAACAGACTTAATAAAATCAATCAACATGTAAAAAATATTTGAAAGTATGTTGGGTTTTGTTCTGTGTTTTGTAGCTGCAGGGCCTGGTGGTGGAGTTGCGCGAGGGGCTCCATGCCGCCCTGTCAGAGCTGTGTGAACTGCGCCAGAGGGACCACAGTCTCGAGGAGCAGCTTCAGGCTCATCAGACTGATGTGGATGATAGGATAATGAGTCTGAAGAACTCCCTCAACACTTTCAAGGTGATGCAACAACACACACACTGCTATTTGGAAAGCGGCCTCTAACATAATTGAAAACATCTGACTCTAAGCATGAACTAATAACGTTTAGTGGACAGAAACAGAAACGCAGAGAATCCACTTCTTATGTATACTGTTCTCCTCCCATTTTTATTGGTAAATGCAGAAGTAAATGGCATTACAGAAAGCATTGTCCCTATGAAGACACTTTATTGATTCCCAAGTTACCAACCAAGAGCCTCACTGCATGCATTGATAGTAGAAAATGCAACAAAGAACTTGTGATTCATAGAGATTAAGTGGCAGCAGGCATACTAGTACTAATACAGTTACTGTATACAGTAGCACTTGGAATCCAAGTTATGAGGTGATAGATAGTTTTGAAATAATACAGTAAATGTGCAATGTGACACCAGATTTACAAATAATGCATTTTTCAGGAGGAGCTGAGCACCACCTTGTTCCACATTAAGGAAATGTCTTGCAGACAAAGAGAGATTCACAGGAGAATTGAACTTCTGCCGGTGGAAAATTCAAAGGAGATCATTTCTGCTTCTCACAGGTAAGGCCTGTGGCTCTGAACTAGAGCATACAAACTCTGTGGGAATCCTGCCAGAGCAGTAATAACTATCAAATGCAGTTGAATATGAATGAATATTAAGTTTTATATATTATATTATGTATAGATATTGTAGAATGAGTGACTGAACCTTTACACATATTTTGCATTTATGACAAATGTAGTTTTGTTGTTGCTTCCGACAGCCGTAGGAGCTCAAAGGCAGATCTCCTGGCAGCTTCAGGGGAGGACCACATCAGTGTGCCCAGCCAATCAGAGCTCAGCGTCATTCAACACTATCTCTCTACTCTTCCACTTAATGGGTCTCCACCGAGAAGCAACACTTCCACACAAAGTGAGTAGATTCCTCATAGTTTATAGCACTCCTGTTAAGTATGGTAAGAAACAGTGTTTTTCTTTTTCTAAATGGACTTCAGCATCCATATCGGAGAAGGAGACTCAGCAGCACAGGACCCATGGATGGGGGGAAAGAAAGAGCAGCAGAGATGAGGGCGACAACAAGAACAGTAAGAATACAATTATTTGAACCACATGGTAATACACTTTAATGCTCCACTCAGCAGCTTTGATTACCTATTAAGAGGTAATCATAAGTCTATGATTACCTTTGTGTTTGTCAACAGACAAGAGGCAGAGAGCAGCCCTAGAGCTGCTGGAGTCAGAGCGAGTGTATGTGTCTCACTTATCCTTGTTGCTGAAGGCCAACATCTCCTTCAATGGATCTGAGGCTCTCACCACAAAGGACAAACGGTAAGAAAATAAACCTGGGGTCTCCAATCTGTAGCTTGGGAGTTATAGGATTCTTATGTTTCTCTATACGCTTGGATTGACGGGTCCAATTTGATTACTATCTTGGCGAAACAACTCACATGTATCAAGTCATATTTACTGATGCATTTTCTCTTGGTACAATATTCATAAGTTCCATAACTCGGTTGTTTGTTTGCACAAAGAAGAAACTGAATTCATTTTCTTTCCTGGTGTTGAAATTTCACTTGACTAAGTGTCCAGTGTGTACACAACCTAAGTCTCATAGTTATTCAAGTACTCAAGTAGCTCTCTACTGTATTTATTTCCGGAAAGTAACTCACAAGGAAATACAATTGTACTCCCCTGACATAAACATTATTTGCAGCCTAATCATTGACACTATCTTTGTATGGTTTTCTTTTCTTTTAGTTGTTACACTTGTAGGTTCAGTGAATATTCCTACCTAAGCCTGTTTAAAGTTTTAAATAATAATAGGTGTTCTGTTGGATACAATTTACTTTAATTTATTTTATTCCCTATAAAGTTACATGGCTTTAAGACGTGCACTAACTTGTAGGCTTTGATAACTTGGCTTTTGTTTATATTTATTTTCTATTGTCTTTTTCATTTTCATCCATACATTAGAAGTGGTCCCAGTTATCTGAAAAATGTGTGCATTTGCCTTGTTGTGACCTGCTGGTAAAGATAAGATAGAGTTTGCAGAGAACAGCAAAGAGATAAAACAATTCAGGACCAGCGACAAACACCAACAAGACAGGGAGCACACTCATTAAAGGTTTCTACATAGCTGCCTAATATGATCACAGCCTTAGCACCAGCTAAACACCAGGCTAGCACACAACTAAGTGAAATGTGTCTGTGTAGTTTAATTTTCAGTCTGGCTCGCCCATGTAGTTTCAGTAACTGTAATGTTATCTAAAGTTATTTTTCTCTCTGCAGTTCATTCCCCAGCTCTTTGAGGTTTCTCATCCAGAAGCACCTGGAGCTCCTCCACACTTTACAGGAGCGAGTGCTCAAGTGTCAGTGGCAAGGCATCATGGGAGATGTTTTCATGAGGCTGGGCAGCAAAGAGGTATGAAGTGTCATTCATCATTTGACCTGATCTGTCAGTTTGTTCTCTGCAACTTGCAGTCTATACGGAGTATAAATAGTAATTCGAATCAAATTGACTGTCATTGCACACAATATAAAGTTATGCTGAATAATCTCATTATTTACACATACTACTTCTCAGTTGGCTTTACCTTAACCTTCAACTTTAATTTGTGTTCATTTTCTAATATCAACTATTGAATACAATATAACACTTTTTCATTTATTATCATTATTATATGTTTTACACAGCAGTCTACAGCTCTGTCTCACATAGGACAGTTGGGCTAACAAGAGTTAATTTTATCAAAGCCAATGTGTGGATAATTTGCTCTGGATGACCCAGAGGAATGCAGTAATTGGTCGAAACCACTGTTAAAATTACACTCTATAGTCAACAAACTCAATTAGGATAAAATGCCTCACAATTTCCCTGTTTTGCTTGTTTGTAGAGTGACTTCTTGGATTTCTATGTTTCGTACCTGAAGGAACTGCCTGACTGTCTCACAGTCATCAGCATGGTGGCCTCAGGATCCATCAATCTTCTTTACTAGAGGTCAATTTTCACAACACCTGAAAAGTACTAACATATTCTGAAAAGTATAGCCATCCCGTCTTAACAATACAATGCAGGTTCATAAAACTGTTTTAGGAGGTTTTTATTGTGCTACATTAATGTCTTATAGAGTGACGTACTGGGTGATGAGAACAAACCATCCCTCTTCACACTACTGCTACAACCAGTGCAGAGGATTCCTGAATATCTCCTCCTTCTGCAGGTCAGTCTTATATCATGGCAGTAGTAGAAGTAGTAGGTTTTCCATTATTTATATGATTGTTTCTTGTGTTGCTGTAGGGGCTGTTTCGTCAGACCGAGGCTGAGCACCCAGATTATTTCCTGCTGCTAGTGTCCATTCACATTCAGATCTTTCACTGCTCAGTACCACCATTTGCTTCAACACAACCAGGAACTACTACTGCACAACCGCAAGGAAATGAAGAGGTCAGAATAACAACCAATAAACAGCCGTAAAACATGTCTCTAAATTCATAACATTTTCATTTTTAGGACCACTATAAAGCAGCTGCTGAAGACAGTGGAGAGTGGCATACAGACTAACAGTATAGGTTCACCCTATCCAGCCAGCAGTGCTGCGCTGTCAGTATCAACTCTATGACAAGACAATGCAGACTCCAGTGCATAGCTTTATATACAGTTTTGCTCACAAGTTTACATACCCTGGCAGAATGTTTTACTATTTTTCAAATATGAATGATAACACACGTTTTTTTTTCACCCAGTGGTTGAAAAAATATATAAATATATTTATTAAAACTGAGTTTATTCGGTTTAAATCATAATGAAAAACAAAGTACCAAAATTACCCTGATCAAAAGTTTAAATACCCCAGTTTTTAACATCAATGACAGCTTGGATTAAATTGTGGTAGTTGTGGATGAGGTTCTTATTTTTCTGATGGTAAAGCTGATCATTCTTTTTGGCAAAAAAAACTCCAGTTCCTGTAACTTCCTGAGCGGTCTTGCATGAACTGCACGTTTGAGATCTCACCAGTGGTTCAATGATGTTGAGGTCAGGAAACTAAGATGGCCACTCCAGAACCTTCACTTTATTCTGCTGTAGCCAATGAGAGGTCGACATTGCCTTGTGCTTGGATCGTTGTCATGTTGGAACGTCCAAGTGCGTCCCATGCGCAGCTGCCAGGCTGATGAGTTACACTTTTCCTCCAGTATAAATAACGTGCTGCATTCATCCTGAAATCTATTTGGATTGATTGATTGAAGTTCCCTGTATCGTTGTAGCTCACACATCCCCAAAACATCAGCGATCCACCTCCGCATTTCACTGTTGGAATGGTGCACCGTTCATCTTTGGCCTTGTTGACTCGTTTTGGTTATGGCCAAAAAGTCCCATTTTGGTTTCATCATTCCGAATTACATTGTTTCAGAAATGTTGAGGTTTGTCTCTGTGCTGTTTGTCATATTGTAAGTGGATACTTTGTGGCATTTGCAAAGTAATGGCTTTCTTCTGGCGACTTGGCCATGCAGCCCATTTTTCATCAAGTGCCTCCTTATTGTGCATCTCGAAACGGCTACACAACTTTTTTTTTTCATGAGTCATGTATTTCAGCTGAAGTTATTTGTGGGTTTTTCTTTACATCACAAAAATGTTCCTGGCAGTTGTTGCTGAATTTTTGTTGGTCGACCTGACCATTCAACAGAATCCTTCTCAATTAGAGTTTCAACACTGCTGATGGGCATTCTAAGTACCTTAGATATCTTTTTATATCCCTTTCCTGTTTTATGCAGTTCAACCACCTTTTCTCACAGATCCTTTGAAAATTATTTTGCTTTCCCCATGACTAAGAAACCAGAATCGTCAGTGTAGCACTGGATGACAGATGCAATGGTCTGTCAGGAGCCCAAAAACTCACTGACCTTTTATACACAGACAATAACTACAAACACAGATCACTGGTGAGGATGCTTACCTTTAGTAGCCATTCAAACCCCTTTGTGTCAACTCGTGTGCATTTTATCAGGCCAAGATCACCAGGGTATGTCAACTTTTGATCATGGTCATTTTGGAAGTTTCTTTTATCATTATGATTTAAAAAGAGTAAACTCGGTTGTTTCACCATAAATGGCTTCACACAACTACTAACTATAAGTGTGTTTATCTTTCTCATTCTTTGAAAATTGTAAAAATAATAAAAATTCTGCCAGGGTATGTAAACTTTTGAGCACAACTGTATATAGTTTGTTATTTCGCAGGGAGCATGCCAAGCGTAACAAGCAGCGTCTCCTGGAGCAGATGCAGTCCCGTCGTTTCCCGGACTGGGATCAGGATGAGTCTCACTGTTATGAGCCTGAATGGGCGTCACAGCTGCCTTTCCTCAACACTGACATGGACTCAAGACACCACAAATCACCAGGTCTGGCACACGCATCATATCAAGTAAAACTGGTTTTAGTTTTGTAGTGGGAAGAAAGCCTAATGATTATGAATTATTAATACTTAGAAATTAGTTGCCCTGTTAGATTACCTCAGATCAGATAACCCATCCAAAAGCTACTGTGGTATTGTTGTATTTCATCACCAAACAAAAGCATTTGATTGAGAGGTTGCCTCTAATGGATATGAGAAGATTTCTCTGCAGTTATACAGTATCTCCTTGATACTGTTCAGGGTGACACTGTCCAAGGCCCAGTGTACCCAGCTTAAGCGAAATGTTTTGGAAATCCAATTAGTGCAAATCTCAGTTGTGTTATGAATTTTACTTTCATCTGTTTATAATGAACCATTGATCTTTTATGTATCCCATGTAGGCAGTGGCCAGACTCTCAGCAATGGCAAAGGAACAGTTTATTCACCAGTGAACCAGTTAATCGACCTCTGGCTTTCAGGTCTGGGCAGTATCCCGGAGAGTGACGCCTCCTGTCAGCACCACCAGGGAAACCCCACAAGGGAATCCCTGGCTCAGCCATGGCCGACGCCTTGGGGGAGTTCCTGTTGCCCCCTGACCCGCCGGGCATGGAGAGCCTGTATGAGGAGGAGAGAAGTTCACTGCACGACGCGTCTATGTTCGACCGCTGCTCCTCTGCCTCCTCGGACTCGTCCATCGATATCGCCTTTGTCAAGTGCCCCAAAGCCCCTCTGCCGCTCACCACGCGGTCGCTGTGAATGTGCTGCCCCCACGCGAGTTCTACAGCAGCGCAGGGAGCCAAGCAAACGGATACAACAAACTCCTCAGCAGAGGCTGTGCGTCTCCAGATGATGCTATCTTGATGCACCGCAATCAACCACGCTCCCTGCAGGCGAGCCAGAGGAAAAGCAAAGTGAGTTAAACTGCAGGAGGACCATATTATCGAAAAACATAATAGTTTATAATGTGGAAATAAATGTGTTTTTAGTCCCTGAACGGCCTGCAGTTGGAGAACACAGTAAGCGGCATAGACAATGGTCACCTGTCTGACAACCTTCAAAGGGGCGGACTGGGCAGCCACGCCAAACTAGAACGCCAGGGCAGCAAAGGGAGCAAGGGTTGTCCCACCCCATCCCGCAAGATTCAAAGCCCAATGGTGAACAAACTAGAGGCTGACAACAGAGTGACGATATTCATGGGTTGCCCAACCTTGTAAGTAAAGTATACATAAGCTGCAGTGTTAATACAGAAAACAGTACTTTTGTAATGTTTTATTCTGAACAGGACTCGGCTCTGCAGTCATGGGGCGAAGAGTTAAAGTGGAGAGGAGATGAGGGCAATCCCGCCGCTTTTAGTGAGAGGAGTCGCAAACAGGACAAAGGAGGCTTCAGAAGCTCGTTCAAGAAGCTGTTCAAGAAAAAGTAAGAAGTTATAAACAAAAAATCAACCGGCGCTGCTGGTGGACAGCTGATTTTTTCTTCATTTTAGGAAGAAACTAATTAGCTACTGGTTTTACAGAAACAGTGATGAGAAAAAAGAGAAGGGAGGAGACAAAAGCGCTGACAGCCAAAATGGTGAACACGAGAAGCCCACTAAACTGGTGCACCTGGAGATAACCCGAGGGACGGCTGTGTGACCATCAACCTACAACACAAAAGCTGACCACCTCTACATGTAGTCCTGTATAAATGCTTTAGACATATTTTCATGCTGTATATTCTATAGATTTTTGGGGAGTTTTGCGGTGGGTCTCAGTGCCAAAGGTCAGCAATTGGAAGCTAGAGAGGATATGCATTACATCATTTTCATTCAAAACAAATGTCATTACTCATTTGACTTATGTTGCCATGCTGTAACACATACTCTTTCCTATAATTTGTGTATTCTTTTTGTGCACATTACATTTACGCACCAGCAAGTTTCAATGTCTTATTTGCTATTCAGTTTCATATTTTCTGGTACTTTGTTATGTAGCCCAGAGGAGCCCAAACGTTTCCCGCGGAGGGCCGACTTGGCTCAGTGTCAGCAGGCCAAGGGACATATGCAGTAATGTTTTGCATGTAAACAGCACACACGTTGATAGATTATCTTTTACTTACATGCTAGTTGACTTTCCCAATGAACTATCAAGATTGTATTTACAGGACAAATCAATTACAGTATATATCCAACGCCCCTGCAGGCTAAATCAAACCAAGTAAGGCCCGAGGGAATCACTTTGGGCACCCCTGATGTAAGCCATTGCTATTCCACGGTGTTCTCGTATTACTCAGGACAATGAATGCCTGCAGATTGTAATGCCAATGTGGGCCTGTATTCATTATATGTTGAAAACCCGATTAAACAAAAATCATAAAAAAAGTCCTGTCCTATACGGTTTCGTGCATAATTTAAAAACACAAAGACACATGGTTCACTTCCGACTTTTAATGTGTTAACCTGCCATCTGTCATAAATCTGTTACACTTCTGAAACAAAATATAGGCAATTATACAGTATGTAAAACAAACCCATTTGTATCTTACACTATGTACATTCATTACGTGTGCATTGCGCTACATGAAAACAGAAGACCAAGTGAGAGGGAAAAGCAGAGGACACAGTAGTTACAGTATCTTTGTACAAACTCATTGTGTCCAATCGTATTTGCATGCAGCTGAAACCATGGCTGTTGACGTGGTGTTTTTAAAGAGTAACTCCTTAATCCTACCACATTTTTTTGCACATCAAATTGTAAAGTCTAAATTATAATCCCAGTGATCCATTGGGACAAAATAGAAATTAATAGTAAGTAAATAAGCATGTCAGTTCTGAATGAGTAATGACACAAACTTTCATGGATAACACAAATACAAATTTGGGCATCAGCGGATTAAGAATTTAGACTTTCAATGATCGATACATAAATCAAAGGAATGTTTTATGTAATACAATTACTATGGACACATAACAGCCTTGTTTACTACATAATTAAATCTTTAGTTTTGACCATTGTAAACAGATGTACTGTATATTTGTTCGAAAAGTTTTGAGTGGGCGTAGAACATGTTATGAAGCCTGTGAAGAAATGACGATTAGAGCGACCCCTAGTGGTGCAGCTGGGAGAGACTGGCTTGTAGCGTTGTAGAAAGGCAAATGCATGCGCTGTTTGAATTATATGAAAATGATAAAACTACCAAAATATATGAAGATGCACTTGTTTGGTTAGGTCTCAGTCATCCAGGAGTCTGCCATCGTAGCAATAGTTTTCAAACAGATAATTACATTTGAAAACTTTTGCTACAATGATGCATTTGTTATTGTCCTCCAGTATAAAACCATCAAACGAACAGGATAAACGCATCTGCTGTTATACATTTGCCACGATGTGTCGAGTCACCATTTCTACAATTTCAATGTGCATATTTCCATTTGTTATATATATATAGCTTCTACAGGCTAGGGCAAAGACAGGGATCCTATTACTCTGTGCCGATAATTTCTGTCATTTGCATTGATTTCCAAAGTTGCTACGGACAGCCTAGAGCAGAAACATAAAAGACCAGGTCTGTACATCATGCACGACGTTCAGGTGCACTGTCTACTCGCTCACACACACACACGCACGGTCATATATTAGAATGAGTCACATTTGTTTATCAAATACCTATTCCTTGTGCAAAATATTTAACACCAGTGGTTCAATAACATAAAGACAAATAAAAGGAGAGGGATGTTTTGTGATTAATACAGCAACAAACAGAATGGGACGAGAAACGTAAAAAAAAACAACAACAAAAACAGCCATAACGCACAGGGTCGAGTTGACGCTGCTTCGGTGCACACAAAAGGAGGTTACCATGGTGACACATGCAGAATGAACGGCCAATCGCAGCGAGTTCTTCGCTCTGTGCCAATTATAGCACAAGCGCCTTATTAGTGACAGAAGAAACCAACTACACTTCCTGGACGCCGCCCCTGACGTCGCAGCCAGGAAGCGTAAACCTCCACTTCTCCCTGGTCTAATATACTGTGGCCTTCTACGGTTTGTGTCCTGCGTTGGACAATTAGACACACTTTCTACATGTCTAGTCTCTTAGTGTTTGTCAAAATACTACATTTATATTTACAACAATTAAATAGAGGTCAATCAAGCACTTGTGTGGAGACAGTCGACGCAAGCAGAAGTGAAGAAGCGTTTTCTCTTTTCTTATGTATAAAAACAATAAAAACAGGAAAGCAATGGTGGTTGTTAGATTATGGTACAATAAATAAAAGGTGTTTAAAAGAGGGAAAGGGAAAAAAGTAAGAGACACGAATGAAGGATGGTTACGTGTGCAACATGGCTTTGCCGTGAAGCTAGTGCTAGTCGCAGTAACATGTGCAGGAGTAGCAGAAGAGTAGTGTTGATGTTTAACCACGTTTTGGGGGGGGGAGGGGCAATTTGGAAAAGGGACATCAAATTCCCAGCTCAGTTTGTGCGCTCAGCTTTTTATGAGCTCCATCTGCCCCCCCACCCCACCACTGTTTGTTGCACATCAGCCCGATAACTAGAAATCCACATCTGGCGGTGTTTATGTTAGCAGATAACCTTGCAGCAGGAGAATACTGAGGAGCGTTTGCTGTAAGGAGGATGCTTTCCCTTCGCAGCGCCAACTCCCAGGTTTAGTTCTTAGTGGTCGGGTGCGATGTGGCTTTAGGTGTCCATGTACAAGTGTTGGGTACGTCTCAGTAGCTGTTCTCATGGCCGGCCAGGATGTAGAGGTTGCTATGGGCCGTGGGGTTGTCCGTCGGTCTGCTCTCCAACACCACCACCCTGTAATAGAAATGTGATTCAAAATGTAGAATTGACCACGAGTGACAGTCTGATTGGCCTTTAATTCCCCACTCCAATGTTAGTTGTAATATTTCAGCTCGGAGTACACCTGAAAATTTGTCATGATTCAGAATTCAACCAAACCCTGAAAGCACCTCGTGTCTAAATAATTGGAGAACAACCACCTCTTTGTTTCCTACACAAACATAACTTGATATTTTCTTTCGCCAATAAAACAAAGTGGGTCAGGCACAGGTAGCCACAAGCTTTGGTAAATGACAAATCAATGTGCAAGTCCCTGCATGCTCAGACGTGAATGAGTTGCTATGATGAGCAATAAAATAAAAAGCCGAAGACATTTTGTTTCCCACCGTTTACTGTAGATTGGTGTTGGTGCATAAATTATTCTCCAATTATTTCAGACATTACACCATCCACACACACACACGACTGCTGACACCAATGTCAAATAGTCCCGATAGAAAGAAGTAGAGTTTGGGGGCAGCTACAGCTCAGAAACGGAGACTGTACCTGGGCAGAGAGACACCTCTATCCTCAGTATCTGGATCTCTACTGTCGGCACGTCTTCAGTAACAGCAAAGAGGAGGTTAATATGGTCTACACAGCACGTACAGGTGTGGCTCTATAAAGAGGGCTTACCTGTCTGATCCCAGTAGTCTGAAGATCCGTGTGCTGTCGGAGATCTCCTGCGTGATCTACCATTGTCCAGAAAATAAGGGAAAAACATGATCATACACTCCAAAAATATTCCATTTGTTCCCATTTTATTCCATTGCATGCACGTTCTCACCTCGTTGGTCTTGAAACTTCGCCCCTGCATGCCATGCCTCCAAAAGGCCAGTACACTATCTTGTAGACAAACTGCACAACACAAAGCAATTCTTAAGCATACATGGTATATCCTTATAAGTATACGTATAAATACTAGGATTGTTTTTACCTATTGCCTCTATTTGGAAGTTAAAGGTGAGCTCTGCCGACAATTTGCGGCTGGATTTCAACCGCCCATGAAGATTGACTATCTTTATACACCCTGGGTAAAAGAGAAGTACAACAAGGGTATGATGATGATGAAAAGGAGTAAACAGGGTAAGCATGAAGAGATCACAGGCACTGTTTTCAAAAGTTTAAACTCACTATCAAGGCAGACGAGAATGGTGTCCCTTTCTAACTGAGTGACGTGGATTACACAGGACTGTGGCGTATCTGAGAAGAAAAAAAGACAATTCAAAATTCCATGGACTTATTTGTACATTTGTCTTGCCTCTTCTTGGCCGTACCAGTTTCTGTAAACCACGACGAGGTGGCGTTGGGGTTGACCGTGCCAAACTTGACGACCTGGTGCAGCTCTGTGCCTTTAGTGACCGCGACACAGATGAGAGGGTACGTGTGCTCCGGAACCACCAACATCTCAAAGACTTCCAGCGGGCACGGCAATGGGAAGTCAATGGTCTAAAACACAAGGTTTCACAATTAAATGTTTTCTTAACAGAGACCAATGGCTTAAAGGCAAAACAATTCCCACAATTAAGAACCCCCCTGTTGGTTTCTGGAGCTGACCTTGATGAGCATGAACTTTTGCATAGACTCCACCCACTCCAACAGCATGACACTGGACTGAAAGGCTCCACAAAGGTATTTATGACCCGTGTATGGATTTCGCACTGCAGAGGGGAAATTAAAATGATTTTGGTCTTACTTTCTTAATTACAACTAGCACACATTTCATGAAAACAAATTACATATTGGCCCTACTTACCAACACAGCACTTTTGGCAACCTTTTGTATCTGGAATTTTATTGGACACAGAAAACTTCCTAATGTAAAAGAAAATACAGCAGGTTATCCAAAGGTTTGCTATATGTACTGTATGAGCTCTGTACATCTTGTTGCACAAGTATAAAACACACTGCTGGCTAAACAAAGTCACATAAAGGTCTGAACTCTGGTGGCATTTTCATATGTGAATCTCTAATGCTCCCTGAACCACTCTTTCAAAATTTGAGCCCACTGAATCCTGAAATTGTTATCTTGTAATATTATTATTGTATATGTATGCTTATGACATCAGGGCAGAACAAATTCATTGATAGAATTGATGGAATATCTTGGTCCTGCAATACAGTCAGCTGACCTTATGCTTAGGGCATCTAGACCTGACAGACTGCAGCAACCCCAGCTCCAGGCGGTGCTTTTTCCTTTTCTTTTGACTAGGCAGTGTAATAGAGTAGACTTACTGTAGGAGTGAAGAGAATATAGCCATACTGTACCTGGGAATCATCTTATCAGGCAACCTGTGTGTGGGAATGGCTACAGGTAACTTCTGTAACTGTCTGGCCTGTTCAAACAGACCACTCACGTTATGAGAGTATAACTGAGAGGCTTTTCCTGCAAAAAAAATAAAACACTTAACAGGAACACCAAAAATAAGAAAAGATTATTAAAAATATGCATTACCAGATATAGAGAGTAGACAGTTGTTCATGACATATAGCCAGGTACACCGCCGAGGAAAGAGCTGTGAATGTATTCGTAACCATTGTTTATTAGTTTATCATAATACATGGATATCTCCATGTTAAGGTGATATGTTGTACCTGTTCCATGGTGGTCTCATGCAGCTCATTCAGGTTTAATGTATAGATGCCCTCTTCAGCACCAAATATTAAATATTGGTCTGAAACACATCAACATTACAGTTGCAACAGATGAGAGGTTATCCGATAGTGTTTTGAAAAAGAAATCAATTTATCCTCACCTCTTGTGTCTGGATTAATCCAGGAAGTGGCACAATGAACCTTAAGGGGACATCCATTGAACACCTTGGAGAAACAGGCACCCATCTAAAAAAACAAAACAGTATGTCTGTGTTAGAAGCTCAAACAATTCTCCTGTCAAATATCACTTGTACAGTCACTTGTCTATTTAGGACCGTTTTTGTGGGCAAGTGTTTATGCATTTTTGTTTAAAACAAGACATTTCAACATTGATAAAGTAGCGACACAACTTCAAGTAAAGTGGTTCAATAGAAGTATATAGTTTACTTACATGTACTTTAGGTGTTGGTGGAAGGCCATTACTGATAGGCATCTACAACAAATGCAAGGACAAGTGTTAAAACATAAATCTACTTGGATTTAGACCAGCCTCTCTTGTAGAGAAGGTTTGAGTCTTACCGGAACATCTTTCTTGTCTTTCCGTGCTGGGACACTAGGGGGCATTGTGGACTGCCTTTCTGCCGGACTGTCTCTCTCCCCATTGTGTGGAGCATTCAAGCCATTACCTGTAATAACAACGGCACACCTCACTGAGTCTGTGAATCAAGTGTCAATAGAGGAAAGGGGGTGAGAGAGCATGCTACATTTGCACCTCTGTGTTTAGAGAGGATAAATATAAATAAATAAGACTATAACATACAGACAAGCTGGGGTTTTGTGAGTACAGCCTACCCTACAGGGCTACACACACAAATGGGGGTAAAACATAAGCAAACAGTGACTGCTGGGAGCTGAGGGAGGGAGGTTAGATAGGAAGAAGCTGGAGAAGAAAATCTAATCTGAGTGAGGAGCGCACAGCGTGAAAACATGCAATAACTGTGAGCTTTCAAGAGTTTGTCCAGACTGTCATGGTGCTCATATGGATTAAAGGGTATGCAGATGATGTCACAGCATGGCATTGGAAGCCAAATGAATGTCAAGGTTGAGTAATGAAATTTGTCATTATTTGTCTTGACGTTCAGTTATTAACAGTTGGGCTTATCTTACAATATTCATGTGTTTGAGGAGTTAGCAGTTGGTTGTCAAAAAAATGTAGCTTTTAAAGTACTGACAGATAAAAAAAAAAATCCATACTGATTACTTTAAGTTTCTACTGATTGGGTTAAGCTCATATTTGTCAAGACACTATTGCAAAAAGACAAAATTATATTGAGCAGGAGCTGATGGAGGGGAGGAACTTGAAACACAAATAAAAAGTTTCAGCTGTTAATGGGTTCATGACACAAATAATCAGACTACGAGGAGCAACTAATGGTAGAGCAGACGACCAATTGGAGGGGAGGACAGGGTCAGCGGAGACTACTGATCAACCAATCAGCTTCTCTTACTCGCTTCCTTTTCTTTGTCCTGCTCCTCTTTGACCTCCTTCAGCACCTCCCAAGCCTCCTCTAGCTCCTCCTCAGTGTGAGGCGTGTGAAGCCATTCCCAGAAATGCCTAAAGCTCCCATCATCCTCTGGGGCGGAGTTTTCCACCTCCGCACGGTCCGTGCTCTCGTTACCTAAGCTACTGCGCCGGTGGGGTGGCAGCTTGGGGGGCGGGGGGCGTGGGGGCACGTTGGAGGCTTTTGCGGGGCTCGACGTCTCTGGTACGGGGCAGCGCTTGATGGTCCCACCCCCGTCGTCCTCGCTGTGTGATTGGCTGTCATCCAGTTTCAGTTTTGGGCGTGACGGTGGCGTGGAGGCGGGGATGACCTTGGGCTAAAAACAGATAAACATTTTCAATATTTATTCATATTCCTCTTGTTCAGTGTTACTAACCTTGCGCTACAAAATGAATTCCCACGAGATATGGGGGTTCTCAAACTCACTCAACAAACACATCTTGAAAGAGTCCAATCTTCAACGATCGGATCGAAAACCCAGGTGTTTCGGACCAATCCAGTGGTAGACAACAACAAGCACTTTTAACGATACTAAATCCTTTTCATAGTCTCTCTGGGGGTAATACAAGTGTTAATGGGATGATTGGGAGGGGGGTCTTTCATCTCCCCCTGGTGGCTCTGTCCAGAAAACTACCCTTGCAACTTCCCTGTCTCCGGGTTTGAGGTGCAACACACACTAATAGAATCATGAAGAAGAAGCTAACAGGCTAACGGGCAAAGCTAACTGTGGGCTAGCGCCACTTTAGCAGTATTTACAGCCATTTACAGGAAAAAATGATCTCCATTGTGTAATTCAGTCGTGGCACAAAGTACAATATCCCTCTCTCCCTTTGTCTTTTCTGTCAGCGTAGTATTTACCTCACGGACAATTAATGAGTAAAATCCGGATTGTAAATTAATTTTGAATATGGGGGTAGGCACTTATAAGCTTTCTTGCTTCGGCCACTCCTTTTGAATTTTTGTTTATTTTTTTCTGCACTGCAACAATGTTAATGTAAATAATGTAAATAATCACTCAAATAAATCCAATCATCAAATAAAACGCAACGTGCTACGACACCTGCAGTGGCGCTTATGGCCTCTAGGGGCATGAGTTACTTAGTTCTGCTTTAACACCACGGCGACCATGGAACAACACGACTTATGCTGCTACAGAGTCACAACATTTTTAAAACTAAAAGTTTAATCGCTTTAGTGACTATTGTTTAGCTGCGGTTTGAGACTTAGCTGTGATTGGCCATTCAGCAGCAAATCTCCCTGTGAAAAGTCTGCCCTGTTCCTGAACAATTTAAATCAGAGCCTTTCCTGAAATATTGATATATGAACTGTAATATCAATCTGGCCACTACACTGCTAGAGTTTGCCAAAGGTCTGCTTCCACTCTAAAGTCTACGTAAAGACATCAAAAGGATGACACGAATCTCTTCTCTGCAATCATTGACCCTCCACAGCCAGGATTTAAACTGCTGTGGGTGCTAGCGTTAGCAAGAGCCACACATAGTAAACAGCAAAAATTCACATCTGTGGGCGCTTGAAAAAATACAGCATAGTATCAGATCGGTCAATTTGTATCACCACGGATTTCCCAGGTCCCAATACCCAGTAACACTAACACCCAAATACTAAAACTATTTAACATTAAGAGGTTAAGCAACCTTTTTTATTCCGCTTGCAACCTCGTAAACAATCAATAAAAAAGTCAAAACAGAGTTTCTTTGGTTTCTTTTGTTGCTCACCTTAGGAGGCAGTGGGGGCGGTACTTTCGGCCTCATGATAGTGCTCGATTTACTGAAAAAGAAACAGTAAAACTAATGATTTTCTGTGTAAATTGTATTAGTAAACTGTATTTCAGTTACAATACAGAAAGAAGATGAAGAATTAGAATTAACAGATGATTAATCTTGCCTTTTCATTAACTTTCTATTTATACAAGTCTCATACAAATAGCCCACTAATACTAATTTGTATTGGTCTTGTATTGTACTAGAGAAATGCAAGAATAACCATTAGTCACTAAACTATGTATAGATTGATAAAACAAACTTGGAGAGTATATGCACAGATGACAAAACTGAGTAAGAATAACGAGTTTGAGGCCTGTTGCATAAAACAGAATCACAAAATTAACTCTACCAAAGAGGTTTAGCTCGACTTGACCTGCATGAACTGTTTAACTAGCTCTATTCTCAGACGCTTTGCCATTGACTGTGCATATACACTACTTGTTAATTACTACAGAATTGTAACAACGACATTGATACATGTTGTATCTCTCATCGATACAACTGTGGATAGTAAAAACTAGCACAGGCTTTTAAAGTGTCTGTGCTTGTTGTTACTGAGATCACACAGAATGAAGCAGATGAATGATAATGGTGAGGTTTAGCAGCTATGGGACTGATGATATGCTTGTAACGAATAACAGAATATAGATGATTGCTAATTCCATCAACCAGAAAGCACTGAGGACGGATATTTCAATTTACAACTACCGGTAGTTGAAAATGTTAAATATGGCTGCATAATATGAGGACAATTGTTATTAGGGCTGGGACGATCCACTGCTGTCACGAGCTGATACGTATCACGATACTCAGGGGCTGATCCGATATGTATCACGATACAGTAAGTAATTATGATAAAAATATGTTTACCATAAAATGTGTAAAAAGGAAAACAGTCACGTGTCCAACCAGTTTATGTCAAACCAAATGTCATTTGAAAGTGCTTTAATATTGAAAAAGTGCATTAACACAGAATGAAAAGTGATGTGTAATTGTCACTGGAAAACAAAGGAGTGATAAAAATGCCTCAAAACACAAGTATTGAAAAGTACTTGCAATACTTGATTAAGTATCGATACTCTTGGCTATTGCAACAAAAAGTATTACATTACGATACAATATTTTGTCCCAGCCCTTAATTCCTATATTCCATATTCATATAGCCTACAGATAATTGCGATACTAAACACATTTAGAAAATTCATGACTAAACCTGAAATTTTGCAAAGTTTTAAGTTACTATGCATTTTTTGTTTTACACTGTTAGCAAAATCTCAGATGAAAACATCAGTGATTTTGCGCTAGATTGTGGCTTCTTGCAAAATTGTGTAAACGTAATATTGCAACAACAATAATTAGCCGATATATTGTGCAGCCCTATAATCAAAGCTTTCAAATGTACAGGTCTACAATGGAGAATGAATTAGAAACAATGCTTGGCTCTTCTGCAGACATTGTGGCTTTTACACTGTTGGGGGACAGGGCAGGTTGCCAGATACATAGTTTTATAAAAGGCAGGACAAGACAGAAGGCGCAGCACACACCACCATACACACACGCAGCAGATTGCAGATGGCAAAGCAAAACAGCAAGAGAGACGTCAAGGTCAGCAATCTATGGACTGAAACCAAACCCAGAGTCCAGCAAAAAGTAAACCATATTGAAATTATAAACAGAGATGTTTTGCAGGCCTGTAACCTACTGTATGCAAATAACTGATCTCCCACCTTTGTATCGGGGATATGCTTGAATTGAGGCACTGTGTGGATCTGGGTGGGTTTTCAGATTAAGGTTACTGTTAGTTAATTAGGAGTTTACAAAAGAGGTGAGAGTATGGACAACACACACACAAACGTGTCTGTTTACGGCGTGAAGGTGGAGTGTGCTGTTCAGAGATGCGTGGATGAAACTGTGGCAGACAGACAGAAAGCCTTCTTCATTTGCCCCCTCCTCATCCTCGCAGTGCAAAACATACAGAGGATGGAGTGAATGGGACAGAGAAGTGAGGCCTGCTGTCTAGATCTAGGACTGGGAGACAACTTACTGAGTGTGAGTTTCATCATCAGCACCATCATCATCATCCTCATCATCATCCCCTAAGTGTGCCACATGGCCCCTGGGAGCGGAAGTGGAGACAGGGGCGGGGAAGAGGGGTAAGGGGTAAATGAGGTCCAAGGGAGGTGAATGTGGCCGGGACGAAGGGACAAGGGAATGACGGGGGAGCAAGGCCAGAGGATGCACAGAAGAAGGGGATGGGAGGAGGGAGAGGAAGAGCTGAGTGAACACTAAACCCTGATCTTATCACATATATACACAGAAACAGATTCAAGAGGAATAACACAGCAGTAACCTCTTGGTTAAATACTACTTTGCAATTGCATAATTGCAATCTACCAGAGACAAGAATGTTTTACACCAAAGATGTACAGGTCTGAGCTACCTTCAGAAGACACAACACATCAGTTACAGCAGGAACACAGCACTTGCTGTCACAACAAAAGTGTTGCTACTATGATGCTATTGATAATACAATGGTATTATCAATAGTGGTTTGAAAAAAGCAAAACATATCACCCATAGTGATAACTGTACCATATCATATAATGGACAATCTTAACTCATACTGAATTGTTTAGGGAAAAGGGGCTTGCATGATCCAAATTCAAGTTAAATTGTAGGACTTCATTTTATTGTAATACATATTTACTCTGAAATACCAACTCAGGAAAAAAAACAATCAAGTCTTTTGCAAGATTCCTTAACCTAGATCACCTTTAACTCTTTCCCTTTGCCTAAAGTAAAACAGAGGAGCTTAAGACGTAATAATCACGGTCATTGGGGCAAAGCGTTCACCAAGATTATCCACTGCAGCAGTTGCCGTGAGCATTTGTTGTGTATGTGTGTAAGCCATGCCCTGTGCAAAGCTCCTGCGCAGCACAGTCTGATCCCAAAGCGTGAAGCAGCAGCAACAGAAGGAAAGAAGAATCCCACACTCCGAAAGCCCTGAGCCACAGCCGCGTTAGTCGCATGTAATTGGGCCGATTAGTCTTGCTGTTAATTGATTGATGGGTGGGCTTTAGTAAAAGTACCAGTAAATTAAGAGGACCTGAGTGAATCAGAGAGTAGGAAACATATTTCTTACCTCTGTAGTAGCTCCTCCTCCACTGACTTAAGAAGACTCCTGTTTAACAAGAAATGCATTAACATCTGATCAAATTACAATGTTTCATTGCCCACTAAATGTACTCCCAAGAAGAAAATAAGAATTGCATGCAAGTTTTAAATGTCAAAGATGAGCTTACTTATTGTTTCCTCCCAGTAGACTTGGTGAATCATGACCGTACTCCAACTGCAACTCCTGCAAACAAGTCCATTTTAATATCACTGACACAACCACCTATACATTGGATAACTCAGTTAGGCCATCAATAAGATGCAAATTGTAAGCTGTTCAATATAAACAAATTAGAACCCGAAAGGCTCAGTAGGAATGATATAGTAAACGTATAATTATTATTATAATATTCAAAATCAATAAGGCATAACATAATGGCCAATGAAACGGGGGCAATGTCTCCTTTTGACCAACAAATCCAATCCAACAGACAAGATGAGTAACACGCGAAAGAAGCCCAGGCGAACCAATATAGCTCAGGATTGTGTTGCCAAAACTACTACGATTTGACATTCCATAATAATAATCCAATGGAGGAATGTAAATGTAAAATTCTAGTTATTTGTTCACAAAAAAGCATTTAGACCCAAGTGCTAAAGAAGTTATTCCACGGCTCTTATCTCTACTCTTAATGTTTTTAGCGAATGTTAGTCTATGGGAAATGTTTACTAGTACCCCTAACATGGCGGCTTTCCATAATCGAACACAAACTAGATAGAAAGTCTGCTTGCAGGGCTGAGACCATTATGTTGTGCCTGATTGAAGTACATTATGACTGTAGATGCTGATGGACGTCAAAATAAATATTACAATTACATCAGTGTTCATTAAAACACAAGTTTATACCATTTGTGTTCAATGTTACACTTTATGAAAACAGAATATAGCAAGCATGCAGACATTAACATACAAGCTTATGAGACACATATCACATATTCGACAAAAACTGTAAATAACATTGGCATACAGGTTTGGAAAATGTAGCTTTAGTATAAATAGAAGGAAAGCGACAACCTACAGAGAAACATTAGAAACAATACCAGAAATGTGTGTGTGAATGTGCACGTGTGACCTCTCCAAACTCCCCTGTGAGTCTCTGTGTGTCTAATAGACCAAATAGCACCAGGTCTTGACAGTTAGTGATGCAAAAGCTAATGCTGTAAAAATAAAATTTTAAAAAGTTCATAAACAGCCACAGATCTGCAAAATGAACAAGACAGAGCCCAGAAAGCCAAGAAAAAAAGAGACCAGAGTAACAGAACCTTATGGAAAAGGTGGCGTGATAAGAAAGAGGCTATTTTAAGTGGACAGACGCAGAGGCAGAGATAGGGACGGAGTGAAAAGTACTACCAGATTAGGTCTTGCGGTATAGTAGAGCTCCTCGACACAGTCCAGATAGGGCTCAGAATCACACTGGTCAGCAAGACAGAGCGAGAGAGACCTCAGTTAATACGTTAAACCTGGACGCATGGAGGGCATGGGGCAGTGAGAACAGGGGGAGCACCAGAGGCTGATGGACGGACAAATGGGGTGAACTCTTTAATCGATAAATGGCATGGTAGTCCACAAAAGCCATGACGAGAGGGAGGTTATGAGAAACTGGGGGATTATTCCAGAAGAAATGAGTGCCGTTTGACAGGACTGATACAGAAATATAAGATGTATAAGGATTACTAATTTTATACAATAATTCTGGATGCATATATCTAAATTTAGCTCATTGCGTTTTTTGTTTTTTTTGGCACATTGCACATTCTTTTTCACGTTGGTGTTTGTTCTGGCCTTTGGATTAGAACAGCCACAGCCCAGGATCAGAAAAAGGGGCACAAGTGAATCCAAGCCTGCCTTTTAATCTTTGAAGCTCCAGAAGTACATAAATACCAGCATCCAGAACTTTCCATCAGTGCATCTGAAGTGAGGAAAAAATGTTTGGAAGCTCACACCATGCACCAGCTACCCATTGCCACCAGTAAAACATTTAACAATACGAATAATAATAATAATAATAATAATAATATTAATAATAAGCCAATTAATACATTCATCTCTTACCCTCTAATGTTTACGTGTTTTCCTAATTTCCTGCAAAGCACTTTTCTATGCTCGGCAGCAGCAGTGCTTTTATGCTGGCTTAGATATTAATATGGTAACAGGTTATTGATTCCACGCATAGCATCTATAATCTGAAGGCCTTGGAAACACATTGGTCAGCAAGACAGAGAGGAACAGTGTAATTAAAACAACTATCCAAGTGGGAAATGGAAGAAGATGATAAACGGATGAAGGGCAGCGAAAGAGTTCAGACGTGCAGAAAAATTAAAAGACTTTCTGTTCAACTCAAAGCAATAAAGTATGTTTTTTTTTTTTTTTTTGCAGAGATGTGAGAGTCAGAATGAAAAGTGACATGAAAAGTAGTAGGGGGAAAAAAGCTACACAGACACAGTCAAAAAGAAGGCAAGATGGACTACGTGAAAGCTGTGATCGTGTGATTGTGACAGCTCATCATGAATGTCTTGACCATCAGTGGTATATTTTGTGATTTTGTGACTAAATTTCTTTGCCAGCATCTAATATTGAACCTAAAATACATCCTGCGTAAGAACACTGTGTACATTTGATACCTATATAATTCCTGTGGATGCCTGTTGTGTTAAGGTGAAGTTCTGTCGACTGTAAACTCACCGGCTCATGGTGGGGCTCCGTTTCCTTTCTCAGTGGAGGGTCAAATTTCACCTGCCCGACTGAAAAGGTCATTGAAGGTCATTGTGAGAGCACTGTGGGGAAAGTGGGTGATACAGATGTCGACTTTGGATCAGGACTCACAGTTAATTTCCGACAGCGTCTTTCCTTCCCTGGTACTCCTGCTGGTGGAGCGGATACGATGTGGAACGGACACTGGGGACTGAGGACACACAGTTTGAAGAGTATAACATGAGGCGGTAGATTACTTGAAGATATTACAGGAGGTTTTAAAACAGCAGCCCACTGCCATTTCCTGTGGGTGTGAATTTGATGACACAGCACCAGAGCCACACACGGCAACCAGACGTACACAACATGGCAACGGCCGATGGAAAATAAACGCTTCCTCAAGATGCTTTGTCGTCTATTGTTTATCATTCTTTCAGTAAACTTCAAACAGACCAGAGAGAGCGACGTTGTTGTTTTCTTAGCTTAGTAAGTCTAAAAGAGCCCTTCAAAATAATGAACATACAATGGAAATCGAGTCACAATTAGTAGCTTTATACTGAACAATAACTTCACATCTGCAATAGGAATATTCTCGGTATATTGCGCCTCCCACTCCAAGTTGGGATTGGTCCAGGCTGCTGCAAGTCAACACTCACGACACGACAACAAAACAAGCTAACGCACACCATGCTTAAACCATGCATGAAACTATATATAAAAAGATAATTCGAATGCTTGATATCGCAAAATAAAGCTGGCTAAGAAAAAAGACATTCCTAAAGTCCAAAATTAGCCTCGGAAAGTAAATAAGAATGAGCCTTGTTTTGTTTTTTTCAAACTAAAGAACTCCCCAAGTTTTGGCAAAAGATAATCTACCTTTGTGTACATAAGCAAACATAAGAAGCACTTACAGATGTGTTATTATGCGATAATCATCTAAAGCTCTGGTGGTGTTTGTGTTTTCGTTTGTACTGCACACAAACGATAAAGCCAAGGACTCACTCCTTTAAAGCTATTGTGAAAGTGCCACAGCAATCTATCACCCCCCTAAATCTAGAGGCCGGTGTCAGCTCCCATGACAACAGCCCTCCTTAGTGATCTGAATAGAAATGTCCATTTATTCATTTGGGTCTGTGGCCGCCTCGACCGGGACAGCAGCATTAAAAGTTAGACATCACTGCAGACAGGGCAGACCACACTGGTACCTTCCTACGGGCCGCAAAGCGAGGGGCACGTCGAGCACCGGGGCTTATGGGTAGAAAATAACCCCTGTATTTAAACTGAGAAGGAAGTAGAGACAAAGGGAGTGAAGAGAAAATGAGAGATACAGGGAAGTGGCGCTGTCATTCAAGAGGAGTGCACAATAAATTGGAGAGATGTGGATTTTTTTTTTTATAGTAGTGTTAACATAACATAATGGCCAATTATAATGGTTATGTAATATTACAAGCTTGTTTTGGACAAATGCAAAGGCAATTTTCATAAAACTTAAAGTGCATATGACAGGTTTTAATGCTTTTGAAAATATGACATATTTTTTTATTTATTGGTTTATTTGGTCGGGACAGTGCATGTTAATGAACATACATGGGTCTCTCATGCATGTAAACAAGCCACACCGGATTGTAGCCTTGGGCTAATTTGCATCCATTGTCCCCCATGCGCACTCTCAAACACACTCTCATTCATCCTGGCCTATTGTACATGTTTTTAGTGGTAGGGGAAACCGGAGTACCCGGAGGAAACCTACGCAGACACGGGGAGAACATGCAAACTCCACACAGAAAGGCCCGTCCAGGTGGGAATCGAACCCGGACCTTCTAGCTGTGAAGCTGATGTTATCTAGATGGATAACATCAGTTGCAAGTTCAACAGTTGCATAAATTTTATTTCAGTGAAGCAGCAATTTTAATGAAGAAATGTTGTGCAGAAAAATTATTTTTATTTGAATTTTAAAGCTGCTGACAGGAAGTGACATAGATAGAGGTAAAGCTTCATAGCAGTTTGACTCATCTCCCATTTAAAATTGTTTACCTTCTTCTATGTCACTTCCTGTCAGTGACCAATAATAAATATAGCCAAACTAAAGAAAGCTGGTTACAATCTTTAACAAAATCTTAATTAATTGTGTTAACTATGCTTTAGCAAAATTGTGTCTAATGTGTCATATGCACTTTAAATAATTGAGCGCTTAACATGTTTCACACAAAAATGTGTTATTTTTGACAAATATTTGCAAATTTAGAAATCAATAAACTTTAGATTTACCACAGTAATGACGACTACAGTGAGTGGGGCAGAAAAGTAATGAAAAGAACAACAAATAGATAAATAAGAGAAAAAGATGAGAGAACACCATTGAGCGTGGTTATAATGTCATTAGTAACAAACTGTAGGGTCGTTTATAAAACGTCAGAGGTTGTGGATCTACCTCTGGTTCAGGGTCGTCGTCGTCGATGTCATTGAAGGTGCTGTGGTCGGGGTTGTTAGATTTGTCCAGCAGCTCAATGGCCAGGGTCCGACTGAGAGGCTGGGACACGAACGGGTGCTATTGGACAAACAGGCGAAGAGACTGATCAATAAACGCATGCAATAACCAACTCACACAAATCCTCTCTCCTCAAAGACGGACTAAGAATCATTACAGGGGACATTGACACAGGGCTGATAATATTAACAAATCGATGTATTCTGCTGGTTATGCCACTCAAAGTGACACAGTTGGCCATATGTTTTCAGAGGATTTTGTGTTGCTAATGACTCACCTGCAGTAGTTTCTCTGCTGTGGGTCTCTTCTTTGTATTTTTAGTGAGAGCCAGTTTGACAAAATGGTGGAAATTGTTCGTCCTGTCACACAACCAACAAAAGAGAGTCAAAAGCGTTCTACTGTATCAGGATAAAGACAAAGCGTCTTACCATCTGATTTTATCTTTTAATTTTGGGGGCTGAAAGTTACTTTTGGTCATTAAAATAGAGCCCTAAAAAGAAAGAATATGATAACCTTTTACTGATTGATCTTATGTCACAGTAGTTTTATCACTACACTGATACCTCATAGGATGCAGGTCGAACATGGGTGGTTGTAGTTCTGCCAGTTCTATTGCTGTGATGCCCACGGCCCAGATGTCACAGAGCTGGTTATAACCTCCTTTGCGCTCGACTGCTGCCACTTCAGGAGCCATCCTGCACAGTAACGTGATTGGACAGGACAATTAAACACTTTCACCAGCAGCTCGATCTTCTGTTTTAGTGTTTGGTGATCATTTCAAACACATGGAGATCGACATACATTTTGATGATAATAAAAAGCTATATTTATGCAAAACAACTTGCACAGTCTCCCCCTGGCACTTTTAAAATATGGTTTCGATTCCCTTAAAATAAACATCCAATTATGTCTTGAGATTTACTCCACGGTGCTGCGTTCCACTCACCAGTACGGCGTTCCAATAAATGACTTTCTCTTGGCAAGTGTCGCTGTGATCTGGGCTGACACTCCGAAATCGGCTGAAGCCAGAACAAACAAACAAAAGAAAATGCCAGACATACGATGGAGTGAAGGTGAACAGGAATTATAAGGAGTTTAAAATAAGGAGTTGAAAGAATGGGAGCAGGGGGACAGCAGAGGGAGAGAAACTCAGTCAGCAAAATAGGCCATTGAAATGCAGTCTTTTGAAGCAGAAGGTAATTGCTCCTCTTACCTAGTTTGACATAGCCGTTGTCTGTCAGAAGGATGTTGGCTCCCTGTCAGAGACACAAGCCACATTAAAGATCAGTTCGGTGTCAACTCCAATTAGCTCACACAAAGGCACTTTTAGGCATTTCAGAGAACAGCAAACTAAAGTGTCGACAGACAATTAGGAATGATCACTTTTGACAAAAGCAAAACATAAAAAAAAGTTTAAGGTGGATGTGGAAGATGGGCCAGAAATCTATGGCCTTTTAACTCAATTGGATTTTAGTTTTTGCTCTTTACACTTATAGAGAGTTCAAGTATCAGTTTACCGTACACATGTGGTAATTGACAATTATTATGACTTACTATAAGGGATGCACCTATCCGATACTGTAAAAAATGGGATCGGGTATCGGCAACAAATATCCGATACTGAACCGATACCAGTTTTAGCTCTCACCGCTTTAAAAACACAACCTTCACCAACTAAACCTCAGTGGATAATTATTATGCTTTATATACATTTTGAAGCTAAGAACCTGGAGAATTCAATGGCTGAGTTAGTTTTGACCTCTGCAAACGTATTTTTGATCTCCGCGGCTAGCAACAGCATGCTAAAGCTAGGGCAGCATGCTAATGCTAACGGAAAGTAATCAAGGCTGGGTCAGAAACTATGATAAAAATAAAGTGGTCAAATAAAATAAAAATAATCACTGCTGGAGCGGCCAAGTGTTTGTATTTTAGTTTAAGAAATGCTGATGAAGAATAACTGATAAGATATTTGTAATGATCAGATGACTCCATGTGAGCTGTTATATAATGTATAAAATAGCCTGTCCCAAGGATATTAAATGTTTTTCCATTAGTTTATTAATAGATATAATTGATATGCAACATCCTGACAAGAAAAGATTTTATTGATCTCACAATGAAGAAAAGACCATTCACTTTTTCACTCAAAGAAAGCCACTTTTAAGAAAGTCTCTTGGTATCCGTTAATATCAGATATCGGAAGCAAAAAAGCTGGATCGGTGCATCTCTACTTATTATTGATTAATTTGGAATTATTATTATGATCCCAATTTCTGATGATCAACATTTGAAAAAGACATTGTAGATTGTGAATGCAACCCATTATACTAATATATTACAACTAACTGAAAACATTACATTTGCAAATAAAAAAATAAAAATGCAGGTTAGCAAGACAGTTACCTTGATGTCCCGGTGCATCTTGCCTTTGTTATGAAGATAATATAAACCCTGTGGGAGAAGTACAATAACAGGTCACATTAAGCATTGTAAGCATTACAAATTAAAACATGCTTCGTTACACATACTGAGCCAGGTTTAGTTACCTGGAGGGTCTCTCGTGACATGTAGGCTATCTGTGACTCTGACAAAGGCCCAGTAACTGCACACATCAAACAGTAGAACATGTGGGTGATGACACAGGCAGGAAAAGTTTAACACCACACACGCTTCCAAAGGGGAGTTGTTGTGGTTAGTCTTTGTCTCACCGTGATAAATGTCCTGCAGAGAGCCTCCTCCGCAGTACTCCATGCTTATCCATAACTTATCCCTCCTGCAACGCACAGCAAGCCCCAGTGAGCACAACACATCCCATTAACGACACCACTTGTTTGCTGCCTTTGATTTTATTCTCTAACAGGCAAAAGATTAAAATGCCACACTGTCGTTCACTTTCTCTGCATCATAGGTCTAAATGCGAAGGTTCTTCCTCTAAATCACAGTAAAATAAGCAGTTCTTACCGTAAATAACTTCCGAAATAGGCTACAATGTTGGAGTGTTTACAATCCTTCATCATGATGATCTCCTGCTGGACAACTGCAAAGTCCTCACCTACAATTCACACACAAATATTGCAATTAAGATGCCGCAAGACTTCACTGAAAAGCAACCGAGTTATTTGAGCGCAATTTTCCCCAGAAAGCTGTTATGAAAAACAAAGACAAGTTCAGCAAGTTTAGTGAGTTCACAACAAACAAATTACAAAAATGGAGAGGTTTAGTAAGCAAGAAAAGATTCATTGTTGAAAACATAAATAGATGCTGTAATGCAAGAACTCAATCAGTAAAATAGAAGTGGATTAAACTGACCGGGTTCCAGTTTGATGACTTTAATAGCAGCCAGCTCTCCCGTGTTGACATTACGAGCCTAAAAGTGAGAAACAAAAAACAAGTTAGGGATTGCATTTTCTTTCCAAGCTCACAAGGTCTCTCAATTGTCAAAAACAATCACTGTCTGAATCCAAAATAAAATTAGAGGCATCTTGAGATCTTTTTCCTATTCAGATGGAATTTGGACTGCTCTTCTGGAAGTTTCCTAAAAGCAGTCTTGTATCAAAAGGCTTTGCTGGATACTGGAGTTCACTTCCTAAAAATAGCCTGCCGTGTTGACATACAACAGAAGCTCTGGTGCAATGGGAGAAGAATTCTATATTGAAAGATATGAATTAAACATGCCTTTCAAAGGAGAGAAGATGTACCATTCAAATCTGGCAGCAGTTTCTGAGATATTTATGCAACATTACAGGCCAAATGTCAGGGCATTTTTTTCCTACTGTCTTGTCCAAGTCTTGTACTGAATAAAAAGGCTAATGTATGAAAGGGTAAAATGTTACATTTTCAGGATATTATCTTGATAATTCCAAAAAGCCATTGTTAGTTATGGAGTTCAGAAGATGAAATAGTATAATATATTATTTTCTGATTCAATGAATGTGGATGTTTAAGTAACTCATTCTTATTACAACAAACACATAGAAATTTTAATCTTGAAATAATCAAATGGTAAAAATAGAAAATAATGCATTAATAATAATAATAATAATGCATTAGTTTTATATAGCGCTTTTCTGGACACTCAAAGTCGCTTTACATTGCATTATTCATTCACTCCATACTCGGCTTGAAACAGAAGACTGGCTTGTACTGTCAAAAAATAGATAAATAAATAAAGTAAGGATAATAATAAGTTGAGAATAACAAAGATGGATAGAAAAAAAAAGTCCAACCAAGTGGCATCAAAACAAAGCAGTAGTGAGAGGGAGGAGGGCCAGAGACAGGCTGAGAGGAGCTTAGAGACAGGGAGCTTTCAGACAACAGATGACTCATAGGCTTCAGTGCCAATGTCAGAGGCACCGCACACTGCAGCCTGACAGGACTTGAATGGCTGCATATGTCTAAAGTCACAACAAACGCTAAAATTGATCTTTTTGGCATCATATATAATTCTAGTTGTGCAGTTGAGGGAAAAAAACAAGTTTATGGAGTTTTTGGTTCAGCCAATGCATTTTTGTTTGCAGTTTTAGTGGACTCAAGTCTTATCCATCTTACACACACACTGAGATGTGGGCATGAGGGCAGCAGCACAGTTCACACATTCTCTTCACTGTACAGGAGACAAAAACATCAACAAAGCTGCGGTTTGCGCCCAGTTTCTATTCTATTCTGTTAAGATGTAACTAAAAAGATAGATGCAACAAAAAAACAAAAAAGATAAAAGACAAAAAAATATCAAAAAGATAAAACACAAAATTGTATATTTAACTTTTTTTCCCCAGCATCAGAAGACTTATTTTCCTTAATAAAAACAACATTTGTACCGTGTTGCCTAATTTTATTAATGCATTCTTAACGTTAATATCCCCAAAACGCTGCCAAAAACAGTGATATCAAACTTTTCTACTTACAGCATTTTTGACCACTACTAAATTATTAAGGCTTGGCTTGTCCAGGACTTTAACTCAATGCCTTTCTCGGTTTTGAGGCATGAAAATTTTACTATCCCTAAATATAAACATGGTTTTGCTGTTGTCTTCTCTGTGTTGAGGTATAAAGTTCTGAATCATTGCCAAATTGCATAATATTTCTGATGGGAGCGTGTAATAAGACCAGTCGTTCTGCCAAGTTCACATTTCCAATCTCGTCAGACTGTCACTTGGGATTTTTCAAGGCTCTTTTGCACAGTTAATTGGGCTAATTTGTATCACACTTTATTCTCAGCAGTTTTTAATCATGGTACTGGTGAGAGATGCATACAGACATCAACACCATCAGTAAATATGCTCACCGAGTCAGCTGGGAAATTCAAGTTCTAGACAGGTGTAGTGTCCAGATACAATTGTGGACTTGTTACCTTTAAGCCAATGATTAAATTAAAGCGTCATTAGCTACTTAACCTTAACTTCTAGTGTTGTTTGTTATCACTTGGACAATACACTCATCTGTATATTTGTTCAGATTGAGAAGTTATTTGCAAAGCCAAGTTACAAAGTGGGGTTTTAACCCAAGCAGTGAGCTGGGAGAAGAGTATTTGAGCATAAAAGAAACAAACACCAAACACGATAAAATGATATAATCAAAACAGCAGATTGTCACATGGATCAGATTCGTGTTTTTTTTTATTGTCATATTCCCAGGTCTACAGGGAAATACACATTTTGAATCTTATGTTATTGTCCCCCTCTAACCACCAGCACAGCAGTCATTAGAACTTAACCGCCCCAGGACTGGAACAGGTGAGGTACAGCGCTGCATGCACTCAGGCATTTTAAACAAGTGCACCTGTTTTTAGCTAAACTCCCTCTCACTCAAGCAAAACAAGAGTAAGCACACACATTAACCTGCCAAGGATCCCACGACTCTATCACACAACAGCTTTAACTTAGGTCTTGTGTATTTTAGTGGACAAATGTATTGATGGATGGACACCGCAATCTGAATCTGATTTATCTTCATTGTGTGCCACAGAATCCCACATTCAGAGTGGGTCTGTGAAGTTACATACCACACACTTCACACACTCGCGCTATAGGACTAACACACCCAAACATGCATAGCAATATGTACTGCATATTTTACTTTTCTCACAGATAGCAACAATAGCTGGCAATAAAACTCAAAAAACTTTGAGTGGCATGCAGTCTACATGAAGGAGTTATAGGGAATTTGGGCTGTTGCCGTAAAAATGAGATAAACAACTCGGTATTGGCAACACTAGTGCGACACTGCCTGCCAATAGACAGTATACTCACAGCTGTTGCCAGGAAACAGATTACAGTGCACTGCGGGACATAACAGTATCTAAAATATCCCAAATTACGTTAGGTATGAACACACTAGTTGGTCAAAAGGTCAAAAGGGCGAGAACAATAATCAACAAATCTAATTACACAAATACTTTTAAAAACAGCAATGCTTTTTATTTTATTTCACCTTATCTATTAATACTATATGTGTAAATGAGTGTCCGAGGCACATGTGTACAGTAATTTTAAGCTCTTTATGTCGTTCCAACACAAGAATGCCGAAGGCCGCAAAAGTGGTTACTGGTACATCTGGTTTTGTCCCTCACTTTTGCAATGTACTATGGTGGACTTAGTGAGTCTGAAGAAAGCAGACACTGCTGCGGGAATTTATTAGACCGTGAGCAGAGACGGTTCCATTACGATATTTTTACCCATGAAAATGTTAAGCTTGAGATTAATTTGAAATGCCCATCCTCACTGAAGAGCAAACAGGAAAAGCGACAAAAACAGGATGGTTGTGGTGCAGTCAGTTAATTCACACATGTGCCTGTGTGTGATGACACAATCATCTGGGTTTGTGCGCTGGTTCCTTGGCTCTTTGCTCCACTTTTTTCCTCTGTTTGGCCAGTGAGAGACAATGGGACATGAATACATACGAACACATGCACGGAAGTGATTCCTGCATACCAGCACCAGAGCTGCCCAGCTGTGCGACAACCTGAGCCAAATTATAAGGTAAAAAGTATACATTTTTGCAGCATTTCATGATCTGTAATTGCAAGATTATTGATCTTCATAACACAATTACCTTTTAAAAATGTTCTCAATTTGACGGGACTTTTTATTTTATAGATGTGGTTAAAAAAAAAAAAAAAAATACAACGGTCAATGTTTTAGCATTTTAAATTTTACATATGATAAAACATATTCCAAATATTAGAGTATCGTAATTGTGCAGTTTTCCACGCAGACCTGATCTAAAACATACTTTCGAGAGGCAAGACATGCTACGTACAGACCTGGCACTTTTCATAGGACGTCGTGCACTGCAACTAAACTGATTTGTCAGCATCTGATCCGTTTCCCTGCTTTGCTTCGCTGCGTTTGCCTCCTCAGCCCTCCTCACCTTCAGAGGGGCCGTCCCTCTCTCTAAACTCTCTAAACAACCGCAGTAAAGCCAGATCCGGTGTATTAGCAATTTGGCAAATAAACAGTATGCTGACCAGAGCCCGTAGCTGCACAGTGAGTGAGGGCAGCTATTAGAAGAAAAGCATTTAAGCTGCTGTCTGGAATCTGTTGTATAAATCTGGACATTACAAGAGGTTTAAGTCATCAAAAAATTTACCAAACTTATAGAGAAATCTCTTCTTAATGTAAATGAATGAATGAATGATGAATATCCCCGGAACCAAAAGAGAGACCTCCCGTTCTTTGCATTGGCAAGAGCCCCGTCAGAGCTTTAAATGAGCCCTCCCACAACTAGGCCACAGGGGAGCAGAAAAAACATTGTGGTGAAAATTGGTCACAAGTTCGTACACCATCCATCCATTTTCTTCCGCTTTATCGGGGGCCGGGTCGCGCAGGCAGCAGTCTGAGCAGAGATGCCAGACTTCCCTATCCACTCACACTTTCTTCAGCTGTTCTGGGGGATCCTGAGGTGACACTTTGCCCTGGGAAATAACTAAACAATAACTTGACTCTGACTGCCAAGTATCAAATTGACAGAAATTATTTAAAATATCTGATGAATGCAGGGTAGTGTTGTTTTGTGTTGCCGAGTTCACTAATATCCATAGTATTTGATTCTATTTCAGCACTATACATATAAGTTGAGTCAATTCATTTACCATCAGCAAGTGAGTGTTTTCTCAAAAACAACTTGAAGCCACATGGCCATAACAAAGAAGCCACATGGCCATAATAGGACCAAATAGACATCAGTGAAGGTTGTGTACGCACAGTGATGTTGTTTCATCTTAAAATTTCAAGATATGCATGAGAGAGACCTAGTGCAGCACTGTGGAACCAATTCATAAAAATGCGCAAGACTCGCAGTCATTTAAAGTAATAGGGCTGAACCATGTAATTAAATCAAAATGTGTTGGAATAACATGTCTTTTATGGCAATATGTCACCAATGAATTGCCATGAAAGGGTCTGGAGGCTAACCAAACATCACCTAGTCTGAAATGTTTAATCAATTCCCAGGCTGCCAAAGGCTACTGCCCACATAGGGGTGAAATTAAATTCCTCAACAGCAGGCTGCCATAAACACCAGTGGAAGAGTGCTATGTTCCAACATGTACAATCTCACACATGTATGTACTGAAAAACTGTAAACTCTAGGAGTGCACTGCCACTGCCATATCCAAGTCTCCATAATGCATACTTCAATGCCAGTGTTTTTCCAACTGTTTCACTGTTTTTTTTTAATAGATTTGCTAAAGCGTGGGACTTTCCACAAAAGTTTCATTTGATAATAGCAAACTTTTAATCTGGTAAGTTGTCATCAAATAAGTTAAGCATGACAGGTATGGGGTAGGGCGGTCTGTGACTCAGGAGCCTGTGCCAGGCTAAACGCTAAGGGCCTTGGCAAAAGCGTGGGAAAAACTTGAGTGATAAGCGATTGTGACGTGACAAATTAGACAGTGAACTGTCGAAAAGTGAAAACGTACTTAAACACGCTATGGGGAGCGTGTGTAAAATATTGATTATTATGCAATAGTGGAAGTACATGGTGGTTGTTTTTGTTGTAGCCTTTCAGCATGAGCTACACTCAACTACAGTCGCAGGCAGCTGTCAATCTACTTTCTTTTCTTTAACGCGTTTGTGGTCAATATCTTTATTACTCAGTTGACTCTATTGATAATAGTGTGACAGTGTCCAGTGAAAACATAAAATGACTGCACAATCTGGCACGGAGTTGAAAGAAAACAGAAAAATGCAAGTTAGCATCCAGGCTAAGCGTGCACTAGAGCTTAGCTATAGCACTCACATTGCAGCAAGTGTTGACTTAACATATATATTTCATTAAGAGCATCATTAAGTGACATTAACGTCACTTATGACGGCTGCAGCCCTATGATCCATTGTTTGTGACTTGTTCACACTTGTATAAGTGCAATCACATTAGCTAGCGCAGGAAAACATCTTATTTCAGTGCGCATTCATGTACAGTGGCTTAACACCAAATTGCAAAAGCAATAATTCCAGCCAGATTGACGCACACAATATGAATTAAAATAAGTACTGCCCACATGGCACGTTACCCCAGCCACTTGTGGTTTGTCTGACAAACAAATCTTTAATAAAGCGCAAACTGCAAGAAAATATCTAACTCATACTATCATAGGCCGAATTTGTGGGTTGTCTATAATTTAGCAAACTTTGGATAAAGAACTTGGTAAAGCCATATGACAATCCAGAAGATTGGTGGCCAAATACTGCGTCCGATAATGGAAATAGAGACGCTTTCCTTGATGCAGCTTTACCTTGTACACATCTCCGTATGTGCCGCTTCCTATCCTTTGGATCAACTCGAAATCCTCCTGCGGATTCCGCCGGGACAGGTCGACACTGGAGTTCATCATTGCCGCTGTCGTTTAGGGCACCGATCGCTCGCGGTTGACGGACCCCAAACGATTGACAAAATCCAATATTTTAAGAAAAACATACGGCGTCAGAAAATTCCAGCCCGAATCCACTGTAGCTCCAACATGGCTTCCACTGCGCAATGGGCATGCGCAATGGACATCATGGCGTACCTTCACCATACTGTGGATCAGTGTGGATCTTACAAAAGTGTTTCAATTGAATTACAATAGAATAGAATTTGCATTAAATGGAATATAATCATTGCGTTTAATGTAGATGTTTTTTTTATTAAAAACATAAAAGTCTTATAATGTATAGGTTGTATTAAGGCAAAAATAATAATAGTTCGTCGCTAATGTAAGAATCATCCCATTATGTATTTATTCATTCATGAACTAAGTGATTTATTAAGCGTAAAATAAATGCTAATACTGTATTAAGTCTCCCAATGTAAATCTGGGCTAAGCAGGGCTAACAGTGGCAGATGGCAGCATTGTACAGCTGTGGATATTTAAAAACTTAAGTTTAGGCTCTATGGCTGTATTTTTCATGAATTATTTGGTCAAATATCATGAAATGTATAGCTAAACTTCAAAACACACAGGTAGAAGTATTATTTGAAACATAGGTCAGATTTTACATATTTGTGTATAAGTCCATCAATTGAACCCAAACTAACTCTAAAAGATTGTTCATGTCTCAGATAGCGGAAAGAATTGGTGCAGTTTTGTCCATAGTTGTCAGGTTCTGTGGTGGATACAGTTGAACTGAACAGCTGCTTGGTAAATGGTGCTGCAACAGATGGGCAGTCCTGTTTCTCAGTTTGAGGCTCCTTTTCTTGAGGAGAGTTTGATTTAGCATCGTCTTGTGTGAGGATTTTTTTTATGAGGTGTGATAGCTGAGGACTCAGGAGAAGAACAAGAGTGCCACCAACCCGAAGGACTCTATAAAAATAATTGTATTATTTTCATGTTTTTGGAACTCTTAATTTATTAATGTTTCAAAGAGCTACCTTGCCATCTCAGAAAGAATGACCGGTAAGTTGACGGCTGCATCCACTTTAGTGCCAAATTTGCGTCCAAAAGGCACGTCACACATAATAGCGTCCACACTTGCAGTGTTCAAAGGCAGACCTGTAAAGGCATTAGAAATATCTATAAATACATACAGTATGTGCATGTAATATTGACTATACATAAGAAAATCCCAAATGTCCTTTTCAATTCACATTTACTTTAAGAACTTGGATCCATGGCTCCTTACATATATTATAAATGTCTATTTGGTAATTATCCATACCCACCTAGAGATGAGGCTTTAAATACTTCCATCTTGTCTTCCATGTGCGCATAAACAACATTCCCATTGGCTTTGATCAGCTGCTCATTGTCAATATCTATTCCCAGAAAATATGAATCCTGTTAAAAATGGAACCTTTTTTACATTACTGTGGTTGGTAAAAGGGTAAACAACACATGCATTATGGGCTACCGTACACTGTGTTCTTGTGCTGCTTCTATTAGGATGGTTCCCACTCCACACATTGGGTCAACTACCAATGAGCCTGGCTGAAAGGTTACATTCAGTTCATAATATTAACCATGATTAATAAATTACTGCAGGCTATTGTGTAGTTACATGTTGAGCACCTGTATCTGGGCCAATGAAGCCATAGCCCAGGCAACTGTAGACCTCAGACCAGTGGTTTTAATATAGCTCCTGTTAGCTAAAGGTGATCTGAAAATAAAACATGACTTACAAAATATACACACTGTACACATATTAAAGCCAGTTATAGCTAATATTAAATATCATTAATTACTTAGTCAAGGGGATTCCCAGAAGACAATAATCATCTGTCAAATTGACATTAACCTGTAATAATGTAGTTGTAAATGAAGTGGTTACTTTAAAGATTTACAATTGTAATGTAGTGAAACCGACCTCCAAGTGGGGGTTCCTGAGGTCAACCATCCAGCCCAGTGATGTGGTCAGATTTGCTCCCAAGATTTTACTAACATCCTGCAATAGACACATACTTAATGCAACATGGAGTTTGCGATTATTCACTTATCAATAGTATGATCAGATTGATAATCCCCGTGAACATATTTCTAGGAGACGTGACTTTTTTCTTCACCTGTGTGCTTAAGTGTCGGGCCAGACTTCCACTACACTTGCAGCTGATTCTAAAAGAGATCTGGTCCACAGGCGGCAGCAGCAGTTCCGATTGTGGGTCAACTGTAATAGATTAAGCACTAATGTATAGACTAGGGCTGCACAATACATAAATATAAATACATCAATTATTGTTATTGCTAAATTAGGTTACACAATATCCATCTTGCAAGAATCCAAAATACATCCCAAAATCACAGAGTCTTTCTGACTGGAGTTTACATATGTTGTGCCAACACAGCCTAAAACTCATCATTGGTAACATGATAAAAATGATCATGATTTTTATCACATTTTATCCTTGTTTCCATCCTGATTTGATTTTTATTTTTTTTTAGTTTGTTTTGGCACAAAGTAATAAAGACAATCATCTTGTAATTTTTTGTTTAATTTAATATGCTGCATTGTTTTAAAAGGTTGCGAAAAAAATAGTCAAGGCAGTTATTTTATAGCACTGTTTTGTTTGTTTTTATCTCGTATTGTGCAGCCATAGCATCGACCATACATTGAAAGGATTGAATTAGGGTAAAATATCAATTATATGTATATATTTACTGATAAAATGTGAAACTTACCACATTGATTTTCATGTGCAAAGTCCAGTCTTTTTCTCTTGCAGGCCAACCTGGCCTCATTTTCATGACTGCTATGACTGTCATCATCACTTTTTTGTCCTGAATTGCTGGCTTCTCCATCACACTTGTCTCCGAGTGCTAAACTCGGCCCTTCATTCTCCCTTCTCTTTTGGCACCTTCAGAGGGGTAGTTCTGTCTGGCTACACAGTGAGCGGCTCTGTCTTTTAGCTCCCCCTGCAGGCGGCTCCATAATATCGCAGCACTGGTTAATTCATTCTGTGCGATCAGCTTGGACTGCAGAAGAGAGGCTGCCTTTGCTGCAAGAAAAAACAAGGATTATCCCAAATGAAGGGGGAAGCGAAAGGTTTAAAACACAATTTTGTTGTGTGTACCTCGACTGATGTGGGCAGGCAGCTTCAACGGTGTGTCGTGTTTCAGCAACAGAAAAAGCCTCTCAGCAGATTTCAGATTGATCATGGATCTGATACTTGCAGAGGAGCTGAAGATGACCTTTCCTTGCAAATGGATAACCTGAACACACACAAAAAACATTTCCTGTTACACTGAGACTAGGCCTAATAAAATATAGAACTTACATGTTGTGCAGCAAGTTTTCTTTTAACCTCGTCCACCAAAAATGACTCCATCCCGTTTCCAGCGGTACAGAAATACCGCACAGAAGTCTGTTCATGGCTCGGCTCAGTCATTTCTCAAAGGATTATGAACTGTCTACTGTTTCTTGGATTACTACTACATCTTTCACATGCACAGCGCCATATTGGATTTTTTTTTGTTTACACGGTCGGGAAGGAGATGTTTGGACTGCAGAGGAAACGTTGGACCGATAGGGGTCTCTGTTGCACTATGTTGAATGGACTTTTCATTTAAATCAATGATAATTTCATCCTTAGCCTTCTTTCTTTATTGTAGCACTTGTTTTTCTGTCAATTTTTAAGCTTTATGGCGCTTGTTGTGAAAAGTTTGAGAACCGCAGATTTAGAATTCAGAATGGTTGAATCAGCCTGTTGCATTGCCTTGCTGTATATAATTATGTCAGGGATCATTTTATTTAAGAACATTTGAACATATTGCAAACATAAACGTGTGATTCAGTTGTTTGATCTACTTTTTCTTATGATAAAGGTTGGTTGGTTTGCTTCTATATTGCTGTTGTGTTCTTGGGCAAGACACTTCACCAACTTTGCCCAGAGTGATTGTGTGGTAGTGGTCAGAGCAATTTAGCTGCTGAACACTTCTGTTGGTGCTCCAAGGTGTGTGCGGGAAGATTAATGCAAGGGGAGTACGTACAGCATCAGTCTTGCAGAAATTATACACAAGCACATTTAAGGGTGCTTTTACAGACAATGCCAAATAGGCTTTGTGCACTGTTTTTTCTTGATTTGCAATATGACATTCATTCAAGGGGGAATGAGATCAAATTCACCATTCATCATAAATTCATTATTTATTACAGTAATAAGCAGGCCGATAAGTGATTATGCTTCTATGCTTCTCATAAACAACAACGACCTCAGTCAATGACCCTTCTCTCCCCAAAGCACTGGAGTCCCTGACCTGTGAAGAAAGAGCAGCTTTGACACTGAAATAAATCCCAAATCCCTTTGTGTCAGGTTAAAGACGTCAACATCATAGCACCACCACCAAGGGTGCAGCTCCATTTAGCAAAATTAAAAGCTTAAAGCCGATGGCCTATTTTCCAACATTTAACACCACATGAAGCTATTAGCAAGATACCAAGGGGCATTTTTTAACTCCAAGGTTGCCATTCCTATTCTTTTCAGTAGGGGGAGATACAGGTTCAGTGCTGGGCTTCATACGAGGCAGTGTTGTCTTTATTGGTCTCTTTGGTGCAGAATGGAGGAAGAATAAGGGAGCGGAGATGAATGTGACATTGTATAAAGTTTTTCTCCTAGAAAACAGAAAATAAACTAGCTGAAGTGTCTGTAATCCCACCAAGTCAAAGTATCGTCTGTAAGTATTTGACCAGGCTGTATTTGCTATTAACATGACCAGATATTTAGGGCTTAAACAACCTGGCATCTGAAATGGGCCAGTGTGGGACAGCTGAGCTATTTCATTAGTGTATTTTTGAGTCCCATTTACTAGTACATTAATATCCCTTTATTATAATCTTCTTACTTTTTGATATACTATTACAGAGTGGATGTGCATATGGTCAAAATTATTAACACTGATTAAACATTGGTATGGTTACTTTTGCTGTACTTTGATGTTTCATTGCTTGTAGATGCCTTCACTCACCAAAGATGGGGCAGCCGTTTTCCACCGAGGAAGAGCTCTCTCAAGCCCGGGATGTTATTGGTGCTTTCCTCTACAATGCCATGTTGGACGCTGGTGCTGTTCCAAACCTCAGAGTGGTGCACCCACTGCTCTTAGGCAGCGAACGTTCACAATCAGGGCCCTCCATCCAGGAACAAATGCAACAGGCTGGTATCTTTTTTTGCACACCGCAGAAGAGAGAGATAAAAAAAAAAGTCATAGTCATCTTTATTGATTTGTTTTTTCGGTACTCGCCAGGAGACTGTTAAATTGCTTGTGAAAGAAAAACACTGAAGAGCTGTCCCCGCTGTGTGCACATTGATTTGACGCCATTCATGTCTTTGTGCATATTTATTTGATGATTAAATTAGCTTTTTTTAGTTAACGCAACATTTGTTTCCTGTTCTCTCCTGCTTGTTGTAGTTGCAGAAAGACATTGGAAACAGGGCGCCTACCTATTTGAGGGATTTGATTGGTCGACTGTCAGCCTTCTCAGATGAGCCCAGGCTGGCCGGTTTGGTGGGGTCAGTGGTGATGATGGTGATGACATGGCTTATTCATCTTCCAAACCGCCCCAGTCAAGTCAACAGGGTCATCCACACGACAGGTAATGTTCATTAATATGAATAATGGACCGTGAATTTAAAATGAACAGTATGGAAATGTTTTGACTTTGCTGCAGAGAGTTCTTGAGCTCCAGGAGTTGATGGAGGAGTACCTGAAACGCTGCAGGATTAACTTGAATGACAAAACAAATTAAAGCTAGATGCATCCAGACTGGAGGCCCAGCTCAGTCTCAATCTTACTCACTTAAATCATGTCTGCTCAGGGGGGACTGTGACTCCAGGTAAGAAAGCTGTAAATTGCTGTAAATAAATATCCTTATTTCATACATGCTTCTATAACAAAGCTTCATCTCGTGTGTTCTTTCTTCAGATCTCTCAGGCAGTGGGCCAGTGGAGCAGCCTTTCACACCCAGATGTTGGTGACTCTGGCTGGCCTTGAGGATCAGACAGAGCCCTTGGCTGCAAGGGCTGCAGTGAAGCAGTATAGGGAAGACCTGGAACAGATCATACCTGTCTATAGGTAAAATGCTGTAAAAACAACGTGTCTGAATAGGACGTAAAATCATTTTAAGTTTTTTTCTTTCAGAAGTTACAATTAAAATATATAGATGAATGAAAAATATATACAATATATACACTGAATGAAAAGGAGCAGAGAGAAGAGCAATCTTGTGATGCCCCTTTTTATCTTTACAATCAATTACTTAATTTCTGTTATTTTTTTGTCTTTTACAATATTTACAATTACATTGTTAATATGCTCACGTCCAACTTTCTAAATATACTTAAATTATACAAAAGCATAATTTTTATATTCGTTTCACTCTCACCTGGACTTGTGGTAAAAACCTTCTTCTATAACATAGGTTTCCATTATAATTTTCCATCCATTGGTACAAAAAGAATATTATTATAACGGCACGGTAGCACAGTGGTTCACAGCTAGAAGGTCCCGGGTTCAATCCCCGGGCCTTTCTGTGTGGAGTTTGGATGATCTCCATGTGTCTGTGTAGGTTTCCTCCGGGGACTCCTGTTTCACCTACCACTAAAAACATGTACATTAGGGATGAATGATGTGCGTCTTCTGTCAGTCTACCCCAGGGAAACTGTGGCTACGTATGTAGCTTACCACCACCATGTGTGCAGTGAATGAAGGACATTTTCCGACACTATGTGAAGTGCTTTGAGTGACTTGTGTCATGTGAAAAAGCGCAATACAAATAAACTTCCATTTCAACTACAGCTCTTTACTACAGGCCAATAATGGGGCTTATCACATTGGTGCAGCAACGAAAAAATGAAGTCCCACCCAACAGATATTTTTTGTGCACATACACTCAAATTGGTCACACACATGGGCCCTGATCCTATGAAGATGGTAAATAGTAATTATGAAATTATGCATGTATGACCACAACAAATTCAAATTTTGTCTTTTATACAACTGTTAATAATAATAATAATAATTAATTATAATTTTGACTATTTCACTCACTCTCTAGGAAGTTTAAAGCCAGTTCAGTCAGTGTGGTGAAATGTCGAGGCAGTCTTACAGCATCATTTGAAGCATCCAGTGACATACTTGAAGAAGGAGCCATGACGGGTCTGACAGTGACAGACAGAGAGACTGGAGTGACTGTGATGATACCACTGTGTGATCTAGAAACACAAATGGGTACCAGCTAAATATTGTTTTAACAATATTCATGCATGAGACTGTTATTAAACTCACTTTATTGTTATAAACTAGACTGTTTTGAACTTGACAGGTCGAAGACTAGAAGCCGGTGTGACTGATGGTGCTTTCAAATGCCAATTAATCTCGACTTAATTGCGTCCGACGATTACGCGCAAGCTTACCTGCATCATTTCTTCTCCGAACTGGGACCTGTGGCTAAAGTAGAGACGTACTTCACCAAAGCAAGTGACAGTCTGAGTACACTTACAACCAAACCTCAAAAGCCCAACAGCACTGATGCATGTGGAGGGTCAGAACAAGAAGACCGAGTACATTTTACAGACGGTGCAGAGGGAGGAGAGGCTGAAAGTGAGGAACAGAGGGTCAAATGTGAGGCCGTCAGCAGGCAGATGGCACAAACCCCCGATAGACCTGAAAATGAAAGTTTGAGGCTCAGTATAGCGGAGACACAACCTCAAGCCCAGACTTAGTCATCATGAAAGCAATGACGTAAATGGTAAATTGACAGATGATTGGGGAGTGACGTGAAGCAAATGCCGCAGTGGTAAATGCGCACGGATGAGCCACCAACCCCCTGTCAGCCAATCTACAGCCAGTTATACAGTTATAGAAATAAATTGTCATTGTTTTAAGCAATGGAAGCCTGAAATTACACAATGCCAAATCAAGTATAGTTATTTATGTTTCTTCATCAGGTTATTTGCGTGGTTACATTGTTTTATTTGTATTAGTTATGCATATCTTTTTTATATTGGCATGTAATTTTCTTACAGCAATATGAGTTTTGCAACGTATGAGCTTTGTGTTGATTTCCGACTCTTAATTCTTACGCCATTATTTAAAGTATTTCACCAGTAAGTATTTTCTAACTTTTGGATTTGAAGTTTTATTTAATTTTGTCCAAATGAAGGTGCAGCGCAGCTTTGGAGCTCATGACAACCGCTTGAATCATTTGTTTCTATGGCAACTTGATACTATTAAAATGACTGCGAAATGCCATATTTAAAATAAATAACTTATTGGACATCTGTAGTTGTTGTATTTTCTGCCGTTAGTCTCAACAAAACTGACCATTTTGATTTTGTCCGTAGAAATAACACGACAATCAAACGGGAGTGCTTGAGTGGCGTTGAGCACTTTGCAGGAGTGTTTCTGCCTGGGAAAGGTTGAAAGCGTTTTTTTTTCTTATTTCTTTTGGTTGTCTAATGCGCTGTGCAGTAGGTGGGCGAGTGAGCGGCACAGGAAGGAGCTCTTATGTGACGTGACGTGGCTGGCAGCGCTATGTGAATGTCAAGCGTGTTTGTGTGGATTTGAATGGGTGTGCTGAAGGGTGTATTCGATTGGAGAGGGAAGCAGTGGGGACAGGAAGTGGTTGAGGCTGCAGCACGTGGAAGAAAGGTCCTGTTCCCCTCATTCAGAAGTGTCACTGATGGAGACAAAGCAATGTGGAGTCCCAGTTTCATTAGCAATGAATGAGGTGACAATTGTAATTATACTGTAACTTTAAACACTTCGGGCAAAGGCAGTTTTTGCCAAGTCACACTCCTCATTCTCTTGTCATTATTTTGTTTGTATATTTGGAGAGAGTCAGTCTGAAGAAGTGGACTGTACAGTGCAACATCCAGAGACCCATCTCCAGGCCTTGAGCCAGGATACTGCACAAGCACGAGGATAGCTTTAGGATGAGTCTTAGGCAAGCTCTTAGGTTTGTGGGAACAACTGGCAATAAAAGGTGCTGTCAAAATAACAAAATTTAACATAACATAGATTTATCATGCCTGGTAAATTACATAATCTCTTATGTGTCTGTGCTTCTGCTCTACACACTACAAATGAATGAAATATGAAACTGTCTGCAAAAGAGCATTGCTGCCTATCAAACGTTCAAATGACCTGTGATGTGATGGAAGTGTTAGATTAAGCCTCTGTTATCGCGTCTGTCATGTTAACAATACCAATCTGCAGAGACAATGTCAAAGGAGGCATCGACAACAAGTGCGTTTTACATACAGGTCACTTACTGTAACGCGTCTCTGCCCTCTTCACAGCTCCAATTACAGCGCTGCTCACGGCTAATGATGCCTGATTGGTCGGATTACTCTATTACTCTTTGTTCTTGCCCCTTTGTTTCCCACTGGCTGTCAGATTAGTTTGATTTTCCTTCCCATTGGCAATAGTGTAGGCTTCTACATGCTTTTGACAAAATAACATTGACGTTGCCTGAGTCACCATTTCATCTATACAGCTTTGGTATGTTTGGCCGCAATAGGAGAGCCATTGGGATGACTTTGAGTCTAAAAGGTTTGACACAGACAAATGCTTCCCTGGTTTCCTACAACATACAGATATTGTTTTTGTGGCTTTTCGAATTGGAGAATTATCTGCCTTGAAATTGATTTGAAGTAGGATTCATGTCCAGGCATTAGTTTAGTTTATAGTTTAGTTTATTGGTTTACATTGACATTTGAAGCACGCTGTTACAACTAGTTTTATGATTTTATTATATACTGTAAAGTTTTAGGATCTCAACCTCTCCTAAAAAGTTGCAAACATATTCAACAGTTTCCAGAAAGAAATTCACTCACGGCACATCAGAGTTTCAAATGCAAAAATGAGAGGTTTCACAGTTATACAACTAAAACTGAGTGGGCAAACTTTTTAAAGGACCAGTTGGATGCAATATTGACTTAAAAAACAACAACAAACAACATGTAATTACGTTATATCCTCATCAAAAACATACCGGCGGTTGTTTTGTTGGCTCATGTTTAATTGAGTAATCCTATTAACAGTCCGTCTCCCTCTTCTGTCCACACTTCAAAATACGTCACTCAGAGAAATTCGTGTTCAAACTCTTGTCCAATGCAGATTACCATGTTTGTCAGCACTTTTAAAGGTTCTCCTTTTGCACTGCTGCCTTGGTCATCCGAGCACACATATCTACATTTTATAATATCTTAAAACCTTGGGGTATTTTCTTGACACATACATTATTTTAGGTTATACAACAAACATGGGCTAAGGTGTCTAAAGTAGTTGTAAAAACCTAAATAAACATAATTTCAGATAAATTGCACCTGAAACTGACAGGGCAAATATTTTCAAATGAAGTATTGACGTGCCCTTTCGCACCCCTGTTGATCTGTGGGCCTGATTCCTGATAAGGGTGTAGTTTTCCTGTCTAACTTTGTCATGTATCTCTGTGGTTTGATTGGTGCATTGAGCGGTGCATGTGCCACGGTTGGTTGTTGTAGAACATGTCTCCAAGGAAACAAGACAAAATTGCCACGGTAACTCGACATCATCTCAACGCCTACAGCCTCTCAGGAGAACAGCCGTGACCTAGAGTATAGGCCACTGCGGGGCTGCACATGTGACTGTACAGTAGAGAGCTGTACTGTAAGTGCCACGGAGTGGGAGTGGGCTTAGTAATCAAGCACAGGAGGAAAAGGAGTAGACAAGGAAGGGGTGAAAGGCGAGAATAAAGTGAACATGAAGTGAACGAATGGCAACATGTACAGTACCTACACATGTAACTTGAAACAGTAAGGGTATGCAGACATAATGGAAATTCTCAGCTTGATTTTGATGGTTACATAGCTGAAGAATAAATACTGGTTAGCTACAGTATTACCTTTGAGACATTACACTTCAGTTCACTAAGCTTTGATTACTGGAGGGCTGCAGCACTAACTGCAACTTGATTTGGAGCAGCAGGTGCTGGGATTGTGGAGGTAAGGGAGAATTTCAAACTGGCTTTGGCCGTATGATCTCAGAAAGTAGAACAAGTGTGGTCCTTGTTTTACATTTTGATTGGATGCTATTCTTGAGAACTAAAACACAATTGAACATAAATAAACATCATTTATTATTTTATGTAAACATGTTTGTAATTATGAATAAATCATTGCTACAATAGTTATCAGTAAAACTAATCTGGGGACTCATGTTATACTCGTCCTTTAAGTAGAGAGCTTTTCGTACGCATACTTGTATTTAGCAATGAAAGATAAAACAATATTCAAATGAGACAAAATAATCAACAATGAAGAGACACTATACTGACAGAGAAATCATCATTCATAAACCATTTATCCTTTGCTGATGTGCTCAGATGCAAGTCATTTCCCACCCATGCTTTAATATTTTGTTTTCCTTTTTAAGATATGGGTCTTTGGTCCTATCTTTCCAGATCCATGGAAAAAAAGGAACTAATTTCTCCTTGGGCCTTTTGAAATCATCAGTTGCATGTGAACAGTAGCTCGTGCCCACATTGTTGACTTTTGCTGAAGTCATTCTAATGCTTTAATACCACACCTTCTACAAATATCCTGCATTTAGCCAGGAACACAAAACCCAGAGCTGCAAATAACTGCAACAGAGAGATCCGGAGGCCATGGTTCACGCTCTGGTATTTGGCTGACATTTTCTTCGCTCTAATGCATGTGAAACACCTACTTCAACATAACTCAACACATGTTTCACATACCCACGCACAAAACACTTACAGAGCCAACTGCCATTTTCTCCACCTCTCCGCCAAGTAAACTCAAGTCTGCAGTAATGTGCTTTTACCGTGCATTACCCGCCCATGTATGTTCGATAATGGGTTTTTCGACCTGAGGCTTTAGCGCTGACCGCTAAGGGGACGGTGGCATTAAGGTGCAAATGAATGCTATATGATTTTTGTATTGTGGGTGTGTAAGATCAAAATAGTCACCATTGTCATTGTTTATTTGATCATGAAAGTGCATGTTAAAGGAACAGGGCTCAGTTTTTCCATACTGAGATATGTTCTTACCTGAGCTTAGATGAGTTGATACCTACCTGTCTGGTCTTTGTGCATGCCCATGGAAGAGCTTGGTTGCTTCCAACTTCACCCCGTTTGGAGCCATAGGAATATGCTGGGAGAGGCCAAATGCTAACAACATCTTTGGTCGTTTTGCGTGACTGAGCGCATGCACAAAGACCAGACAGGTACGTATCAACTCGTCTAAAGCTCAGGTAAGAACATATCTACAGTGTTGTTTCACTGATTAATCAATGCGTTGTTATGGGGACAGACTCTCTGACAGTGCTCACTCACTCTCCTCCTACTTTGCTGCCTTTTAGTGCTATATGTGGCAGTCTGCTGAAGTGGATGAGCAGGAGAGACCTACCGCCTTCTCCCCGTCACTTCCAAGGCACGAGTGCTTCTCCCCTTGCGTCCCCGCTTGTCTGTCTGTCTCCCGGTGCTCGCCTCCTCTCCTGCGCGGGCCACGGCTGCATGTCTCTCATGTCCCGGGCGTTGCTCTCATGTTTTCTCTGCTCGAATCGGGGCTGCATCGCCACACACTCATTTAAATTATCTTCTTACTGTGTCTAGAGGAGTATCAGGACAGTAGTTTGGCGAATAGACGAGAGTAAAAAGCTTTGTCCGTGGCCTTTTTGTCTCTAATAGGAGTTGAATCCACACGGTTCACATGAGCACTGTTACTTACAGTAACTCTGGTTCTCTGAATGTGAGGGCTACTCACGGCTAATTCTCAGTGGTGAGACAGAAATAACCGTCAGGTGCAGGTTTCAGATAGTTTTAAATCAGCGGTTCCCAAACTGTGGGTCAGGAACCAAAGGTGAGAGAATGTGACCATTTACCATTTTAAAAAGTGGGGAAAATAGACTAATAGTAGTCCTAAACCCAAGTCTGACAGTGGCTAAGTGGTTAGTGGTTCTCACACAGTGGGGCAGGGCCTGAATTGAGGTCATTATGTTCCACTTCTGCCCTGCACTACTGCACAGTGGAACTGTTTTTGACCGTAAACGGGTTCGCTCTTCGTTGATAGCCATGGGATGCAAACTGTAGGGCCCCCGTGTGGATTTTTGCTTAGGGCCCCAGAAGGGCCAGCGCCGGCTCTGTATCTTAGTATGTAAAAACGGTGGCCTGTTCCTTTAATGATCGCACATGGGCCACGGTGCGTGAGACCCATGCATGTAAACGCACCATATGGGCTAATTTGCATCTGTTGTCCACATGTTTAGTGGTAGAAGGAAACCTATGTAGACATGGGGAGAACAGCAAACTCCACACAGAAAGGCCCCGTCCGGCCCCAGGATCGAACCCGAGACCTTCTAGCTGTGAAACAGGAGCACTTACTTACCACTTACCATAGTTAATTACTAACCTCTTTAGCAGTTCTATCCTCAGTAATATAGGGGCGGCAGTGCCGGATCGAGGGGTGACCGGGGTTAGCACAGACCACTCATTTGAGGGTCTGTCAATAACCAGTTCAATTCATCACATCAATCGCGATATGAGACGCAACCACGGCACACTGTATCAATCACCAATCACTGTGCGATAAATAAGTGTCACAGCTTGTCCCAAATATGTATCACGCGTCTACCAAAGGCTGATTTAGGGCATACTGTTACCTCATTTGGCCCGTGTGAAACTTGCTCATTCTCTTTGCCAACATATCAACGTTGGGAAGAGCTTCCCATCTGCCACGTTGAAGAGATAATTAGTTTGATTTTGCTACATGATTCAGTGATCGTGTGGTCATGGGTACAGGGTTCGCTCACATCTTGAGACCTTGATGAGGAAATTAGGCAAGGCAAGTTTATTTGTAGAGCACAATTCATACACGAGGCAATTCAAAGTGCTTCACAGTTGCATAAAATTACAAGAAAACAGATAAAATCAATAAATTAACATAAAGTTAATCAATAACAGTAAAAGCAAGAGTGCAGATAAAATACTTTCAGTTTTCATATCACGGGTAAAAGAGCTGTTTTCAGCCTGGATCTGAACATTGTCAGAGTTGAGGCCTGTCTCACATCCTCATGAAGACTGTTCCAGATTTTAGCTGCATGAAACTATAAAACTTATTATTGACTCTGGGAACCACCAGGAGTTCTCAGGCCCGAGATGTTCATACGGCTCTAACATGTCAGAGATGTACTTTGGTGCTTTTTTTTTTTTTTCTGGTTAAACAACCCCCCCCCCCCTCGCTCCCCTCACAACAAACCTCTCTTGTTCGGACTCTTTCAAGCAGCTGCACAGTGTTGAGTGTAGGATAATAATAAAAAAAGCACTTCCTGGTTACTTAGGTCCATGGGAGGAGCTCGAGGTGAAAAGGAGAAGATTAATCAAATATGTGAAAGTGGGTCAAAACACACTCCATAAGTTTTTGAGAGGGAACAATATTGTAAATGAACAATACTGTGCTTAGAAAGTGCTAAAAAGGTTAACTTTGCATAAAACCTCCTCTCCAAAAACACAAGTAACTTTGTTTTGAAAAACAAACAAACATTGGCCCACATCCATAATGTTCTTTGATAGAAGTAAAAGAGTCTCTTGTCAAAGTCCTGAGATATTGTTTCCCTTTTGCTCTGAGCGAAATTGTTGGATTTGACACTGACTGCACTTGCTCCTGAACTCACCATCATTATTATAGCCTCCCAAACCACTGCTTTCTGCAAGCACATGGCCATCCAGCGCGTATGTCAAATGAAATGTGACAGCGTAATGGCGTTTCAGGAGGCACTTAATATTGAGGGCCTGTGTAAACAAACACTTGTATGCACTATGCACAGCAGTCTGGGTCTGATTTGCTGACTCACACAGGCTGAATGCATGGACACATCCGATTAGAAAAGGGGAAAAACAGCAATCCCAAAGCAGGAGTACGATTTTGATTGTTATATAGCATATCCATCATTCTACTGCTATGCACAGAGAATGAGAATGATCCATCACAGTGGCAGCTCAAAGCAAACAGCCTCAGCATCCAGAGAGATCAGGCTTAATGTGTGAACAAGGTAACTTCAGTAGTAGCAGAACGTGCCAAAATGCAACTGATAAATTACATAGAGACCCACCTTACTCCATATGTGGCGGCTGTGGGTCAGTGCTGACAGCAGTTTGACTCCAAATACGACATAGTTAACAGTTTTGTGCCACGCGTACGCACTGCACCCACCTATGAAAGAGTTCCTGTGACTGTATGAATGGTGGTAGTTGACCCGTGACAGCCATGGCAACTGGCCACTGAATAACACTACAAATTGCCGCAGCCTCCTGTTGTGCTGTAGACCATCATCAGTAACAATAACCGGAGGCAGGAACTGAATCAGTGGAAATATTACTGTAGAAACTAGCCGTCACATTCCAATGGTTCTCACTGCTGAGTTACTTCATGAACAGATTCCATAAAATATGTCTTCATTTCAGTGGCAGCAGTCAGAGGGTTTTGCACAAGATCATTTATTTTAATTTACAGATTATCACTTACGTTTTTATGCTGCCTGCCAGTTCCAAATTACTTTATTTTCTTTTCGCCTCATTTATAATATTCATTAAAAAATCTTTGGCTTTTATTTCTAGTTGCAGTAAACAATTGTCTACCCATTGCCAGACAAGATTTCAATGCTCAATGTACTGTATCTCTTTCTTTCATTATGCTTTTAATTACACTCGGTGTCAATCCAAGGAAGTGCACTCTTTATTCTTTTTCGTTTTCCCTTTCTCGTATGTACATTTTTATGGTACCTCTCTTTTGACAGTTTTCATGAAGATAAAAACAAGCTATGATTTGACATTCCTGTGATCAGACTGTAGGTCTTAATGAAGATAAGTCACTCGGCTAGGTTTATCAATGATTTGTTTACAATTAAACTGATCCATTATTTGTTTGAGATTATTTCTACCTTCTTTGTCATCCCAATTAATACTGAAATCACCCCCCATGAGGAGCAATTCTTTATTTAAATCACAGCATTTCAGTGTATCATAAAAATCTACTGTTGTCGATGGCTTACGATAAATGCATTCTTATTATGAATGACATTTCAGGTTGAGAGAGAAACAGTAACACCAATACAAGATCACTTCTATTGATATACAATAAGACACCTCCACCCCTACACTTACCCGTGTCTTTTCTAAAGGTTGTGTACCCAGCCATATTCATTACTACCTCTGGGGAAGAGTTTTTAGGCATTGTGGGCTACGTTACCGGCCAATTAGAAGGCTACAGTTACAACTAAAGAACTTGCAGATACTGTGTGTGCATTTGGGAAAAGGTTGACAAGAACCAAAGTAATGCATTTATAATAGTTGTTACAGGCCCCATTAAAAATCCGAAACCAAACCCCAGACTTAATCACCAGTGGAGCAGCCGCTTCCATCTGTACAAAGACAGTTAATGCGATGTCTGCCATTCAAGCAAATGTCATTTCTGTTTGGCGCGTCACAATAGAAAATGAGTGTTTGCTGGCCCTGGGACAGTGTCAGCAAGACACAATACGCCAGTGCAGATTGTAATTCCATTTTACACGCAGTTAATCAATCAGTCTTATGTCAATTTGCATAATTCAAAAAGCTTGTCATTATGGAGAGAGATGTCACGCGCGGCACAATAATGGGAAAAAAAAAAGGAAAAACATGGAGTCGTCTGCTAAACAGGGTATCCCAAACTTAATTTTATTTCCTCAGAATGTACCATGAAGAGCAGTCACAGTTAGTGGCATTAACAAATTATAACACAGGCACGCTAAAGTTCCAACAAAACAATTTCTCCGACGTGATCTTGCTGAGTCAACTTAAACATGTCTCACGCATCCTGATGACGGACCATAGAGGAGGAAAGGTGAAGAGAGAGAGAGAGAAAAAAAACAGGACATGTATTTAGCCAGAGGACAATACTGATGGGGCAGCGCTTGAAGGGATGCATTTAGTTTCATTTCGATATTGTCATTTCGATATCGTTATGCACGCCATATGAAAATGTGTTGTGTTCTTACTTGAGCCTCATCAAGTGATCCTCACATCTGTCATTTTATTTATTGACTTAGCGATTTATTTCGATTTTTTATTTTCTGTTTATCCAGTTTAGACATAATTCAGTTCAAGTTACGTCTTATTTGGACCCCTCTTAGACCCGCCCATATATTTTATGAGGTGGTTCCGATTCAACCCCCACCACTTTCCCCCTCCTCTAGATTAAACTATGACAAATACAGACTGCAGGCTATAATCACTCGTGATAAAAGTCTTGCAGGAGTCAGGATCCCCCTCATCTGGATATCGACGACTGTCTGCTTATTCGGTCCAGAATATGTGGATATCCGTATTCAATAAAACCTTCAATCCCTTCAAGTCAGCAGCAAAAACGTTGATTCTGGGGGGAAAGGCATGGGTGACAGGGGAATGAGAAAGGCCAAGATATAGAGAAACAAGGTTTAAAGCCAAACTACAACTTCTCCAAAAAAAAAAAAAAAAAAAAGGAAAAAATAAAACAAAAGGCAATATATGTCATTCTTGAGTGTAGTGAGTACTTTTAACTCATAGAAATAAATATGCAGTAAATTCTCTATGGTTAGATGGTTACACAGCCATCTAACTTAAAACACTGTACAGTATATACACAATATGTTTATTATTATTATTCTTTCATGACAAAATAGCCTTTAGATATACATACGGTCTTCTTCTTTCTTTCAGGGAATACAGCCATGGTATTAGAAGTAGCAAGCACTGTCTTTTTTATTGTACAAATAACCCATGCAAATCCCGTACACTTTATTTGAGATTACATACTCTTTATAGATCTTATCTCTCATTCAATAACAGCAGATATTGCCTTTTTAACAAAAAAAAAAATAAAATCATAATTAATGTGCAAGTTACTTCAAAACGTTTCCTTAAATTAGACCTACTAATTACATAAAAATGTAACTAAAAACAGTAAAATCTCGAATCTGTACAACATTCGAACATTTTTTTTTTTTGTCAACAACCAGAGCAATGAGGGGATACGATTCTCTATTACTATATACAGACGTGTTAGCATTCATGCACAGTGTCAACAAGTAGCACATTGACATTCCCAAAATATGGAAAACGTGACAGAGGGATCGTGGGAGGGGAGGAAGTTACAGGCAAAACAAAACCGCCAGATTTGTTATTTTGGCAGCAAGGTAGAAATCTCGAGACACACAGAGGGTAGAGATAGAGACACCATAACAATACACGTGCTGGGTAGGAGGAGTCCACTTGAGTCTCGCTGACCCAGGAATCAAACATATGGCTGTATCTTCATGTATTTTTTTTTCTTTTTTAATCTTCCATTTGAAAATTATTCCGTCATTGTCATTGGCTGCAGCAACAGTGACAAGTCACTCGTCCTGTTTTATTATTATTGTCCAGTTTGTTTGGTGGTGCTCAAGGAGGCATTTGAACACGTCATAAACAACAGCAACAGTTTCTTTTTACATCATTGTTTTGTCTACGTTTGAGTAATAAAAAAAACAACAACTCAAAACACCCAAAGCAGTATAACCTGTGCAGGGCTTCACCTTCATTTACCCATAAGTAATTCTACACATTTATCACCTCTGTTATATTTACAGACGACTCACTGTAGTTCAGGAGTGCAACTTTTCGTTTCTTATTTGACTAGTTTTACTGCTTTTACATCGGGACGTGATATTTACTAAACAGCCTTAAAATTAAACTCTTAGCTTTAAGGTAATGCAACATTTATTACAGGAAGTGTTCATTCCTCAAAATGTCAACTTCATTTCGGCAGCAGGCACAAAATGAAAGACTAATCATCTTTTTTAAACTCCCATTACAACCGTGTTATACAAGCTAGCTTTTTTAAACAGTGTATAAACCTTAGCTGCATGCCAGTGAGGAGACATACAAATAGGATAGAAAAGTCTCAAATTCAGATTTTTTTTTATTATGAATGTTTTATGTAGAGATTTTTAAAGCGGGACTGCAAAGGTGGTAGAAAGATTTCCCTTTGGCAAAACAGGGGTAAACTGCCACTCAAAGGCCTTTGATATGTGTGGCCTGCAAAGCCACTGATTCAATTGTGTGCAATTTGGTTTGGCAAAATGTTATTATTACTTTTTTTTTTAAACTATTGAAATTATGAATATTTGCTAATGCTCTCATTGAAAGAGATTCTAACCCAGTCAGTTTTGCTTTTACATGTTGGCCTGATGATGTCAAAGATTAAATATAAATACAACTTATTAATTGAAGAAAAGTGGGAATCCTCTATAAGACACAACAAAAAAGTTCACAAATATTTATCTGCAGATACAGCAAGTGGATGTGACCATTTTTAGGCTACACAAATGTAGCAAGATTGAGTTAACAGTCTCAAGTGTAAAAGTCCAATGATAAATGATGAAGAAAGACAAATATAGATATTTTGGCCTATATTGTGTAAGCTTTGGTTGAAGCTTTTAAAATCCAATGAGTGATTAAAATGTTCTCAAATTGTCACAAGATTTAAGTAAACTACAGAAATATTTGTTAGAGTATTTGAAGATTTCATTTTTTCTGTTCTCTTTGAATGTGACAATCTGCCACTCCAGTTTGTGTAATTGTTTACAGATATAGTTTCCAATCGTGAACATTTCGACAGACCTATTGTGTGGGTAACATGGTATCATGTTCCTTCTACAAAGCCCTTGAAGATTTTGATTGGTCCACAGACCAGCCTGGGGGAGTGGCCCAAAACAAACAAAATGAAGTTATGGTTAAAACAGCCGTAATGTTATATACAAGAACTGATGCCAGTGCCCATGTTTTCTAAAATCTAATGCAGAAACAATGGCTATTTATGAGCAACCTAAACAGTTTTTGACGGTATTTCGGCCCGTTTTTATCTCACTGATCCAGGCCTTTTTAAAGGTAAATGCACACAACAACTCCTTTCTTGATTGATCGTAGACCTTGAATCATTTACATCTACTGAATAAACAAACCATAGGGGCCTGTTTCCGAGTGCACAGCATAAACCAAAGACATTCAGAGCGAGCTGCTTTGCAAGTTCAGCTCAAGATATTTACATTTCTTTCACTTCATTGAATGCACTTTCCGCTCAGAAGTCCAACTCAGCACTTTTCATTTTTTATATCAGCTGGGCGGGGCTTTTGTCGGAGAGACCTCAATACAAAAACAAAACAGCATAACAAGATTTTTTTTTCACAGTACGTCACCATCTTCTACGACAAATCAACATAGTCGCAACTCAGCACACGCACAGTTAATTTGATAGGACGGTAGTGGCGATATCACCAGGACTTTAGACTTCAGCAGTATGTTATGGTCTTGGGTGGTCTCACATTGCAAACTTACTGCATTGGAGCCGCAGAAGTTGTTTTGGTCGGAGTTTTGTCTTCACACAGTTATCTGAATGATTCCATCAGCTTCTCCATGCGCTCCTGATGCTAGTCTTTCCCTCCTTCCTATTCTGTCATCATTTACACACAATTGAAAAACTGGCCATTATTCCTCGGCCAAGGAGGGACTTGCAGATCAGGGATGCAGCCTTCACGCGGTAACCCTTTCATCTTCTTAGTCAATTTTTTTGTTTCAATCTGTCTTGATCCCCACCTTTGTATCGTATTATTGGTATTATATTGTATTGAATCCTATGTTTAGAAGCCCTGGATGTGGCAGTAGGCCTCCAGAGAAGAGAAGAGGATGTAGAGGAGCCACAGGCTGACAAAGAGCATGGTGGTCAGGACCTTGGGAGTCCGCGGCCCACCCAGCTCTCCGCCGATCTCGGGCCGCCTCCGGTACATGAGCACGCCGACGGAGACGAAGGCAAAGATGGTGAAGAGGGTGACGGAGAAGGCCATCTTGCCTGGGTCTACCCTGAACTCCTGGCCCTTGCTCTGGTGGTATATGGCAGCAATGGACCATGCCACCTGACCAAAGGAGAGACAGTTACATTTAATAAACAGTTCAACAATTTGATGGTGGTGAATTCCTACACTGGTGAAGGGGGTCTCAGGAGGAAGGGGGTTTTGACAATATAAGCTGTACTAATGGGAGGGATCTCCAACCAGTAGCCTGGGAGTCACCAACCCGCTCCAAGAAGCTCGCTAGAGACTTTCTATATTTTTCTTGACAAATCACATTTTAAATGGATTTTCTTGTATTTCCTAACGTGCTGAACACAATCTACAAACATTTAGCCAAATATAATAAGAGAGGAGGAAACTCATACCGCCTTTGCTATGCCCAATCCCGTCAGATCTTGGAAGCTAAGCAGGGAAGGGCCTGGTTAGTACTTGGATGGGAGACCGTTTGGTAACACCAGGAAGCCTAGCGAATGTAGTGAGTGAGTGAGTGAGTGGTGGTGGTCGGAGGGGCCGATGGCGCAGACTGGTTGCCTCGCTTCCGTCAGTCTACCCTAGGGCAGCTGTGGCTACAATAGTAGCTTACCACCACCGAGTATGGAGTGAATGAATAATCAGCTGTGAAGCGCTTTGGGTGTCTTGAAAAGCGCTATACAAATCCAAGAGATTATTAAGAGATTATTATTATTAAACTCAAGCAAAACTGAAGCATAATGAGTAAATCCACCTAGAGGTCACATAGTAACACATGGTCTTTGAAGCAAAAGTAGCTCTCTCACAAGCTCACAGAGTAAAAAAATGTTAGAGATACCTAATCTACATTATCTATCTCTGAGGGTCAGGTTATATGAGACATTATTTTTTGTGAGGGTCGCTGTTTTGTACTGGAGGGGCTCGGCCTGACTACAACCCGTGCAGGGGGGGCTTCAGGGAAACAATAAAAGAGTGTTGATCATCTTATGAATAGTCTGAACTGACCCCAATGCCCAGGAAGACGTTGACAGCGTTGGAGCCCGTCACGTTCCCAATGGAGGCGTCTGCGTACTGGTCTTGGATGGCAGCCACTTTACTGGCAAATGTATCTGGGTAGAGAGACAGAACAAGATGTAAAATTTAAACAGCTATCAATGAATGTGATTATGATGGAGTGAACCAGAGGGTTAGGTAGACAGCAACAACGGTTGAAGTATATGACATATAATGGGAATGACACATTATATAACATAAAACTTTCTCTTTTATTTCTCTCCCCTTTAACACGGGTAAAGGGGATAGGAAGACAAGATCACATGGTTAACATTTTTTTTTTTTTTTTTATGTGTGTACTATTTGGCAGCTTAACACTGAAATGTTACTCCATAATGCATTAAAAACTAGAAAATACAGGTTAGGGCATTTCAGCAGTAGAAGAAGAAGCAACAAAAGTAACAGGATTATTAAAAACTGCAGGAACTCCAGGTATGTTTTTGATAAAGGCACATAGTGTGTCTTTATATAACAGGGGTGTCAAACATGCGAGATGATTTGATCCGGCCCCCTTCTTGTGGAGCATCAATTCCAGAGTATGTGGAAAAAAAAAAGAGTTATGAATTTTGAAAGAAATAACCAGTGTGCTCATTCCAGCCTCTAAGTGGCAGATTAAATAAAAAAAGGAAATATTTTCACATATGTCCAGCAGAGGGAACTGACATAATGAGAGATCAAGATATAAAAAACACATTATCCACATGTAAATGGTTAGTCTTCCCAAGGGTGGCGGTGGGTTGAATGAATGACTACAGCACTTTGAGAAACTTGTGACACAGGCTTGTAAAGTGCAATATAAGTGTAAGCCGTTGTTATTGATTAGGCTACAGTCAAGTTGGGGCGTTGACCGAATCACAGCTCATTATAATTCATTTATTGGAAAAATGTTCTCAATGGTATTTTTCGGTTTACATTATGTGGCTCACGACCCACCATTGGAGCTGAATTTCGGCCCACGACCCAAAATGATCAACACCCCTGCTATATAACATAGTTGAAAACTCAAAAAGTCTAGTGTAAATGATAAGATCATTCTTTTAAGCTTAAAAATAAATAAAATAAAAATAAAAACCTAAATAAATCCTAATGGATAACACTTCATTCTCATCGCCTGTTCCCTTCCAACTTGATGCACTTTTGACCTTTGCAACTTTGAAGTTGGGCTTTATCTATTGGCAAGTCTGCTCCAGTCCTGATAAACACAGAACACTTACGATTATTAAAACACAACACCCCACAAATCCTGTTTTCCTCATTTAGACATCGAATCTTAAATTAGAAGCAGTTTTAATCCTGTTAGTGCTGGCAGCCATCTTGGCCCAGTTTTGGTCCAAGATCAATTAGTTGCAAGGTTGCGTGTGTGTGCGTACCCGTATTATTTTAGGGGCAACCAACTCTTGGCCTGCCTGGCGATGCTGTGTTGCAGTTTTCCTCTGGTTTTGCATTTGCCAAACAGGTCCCTCTAGGAAGACACTATTTCCTATCCTAAAAGGCACAGCGAGGTTCTGCCAAGCTCAACAATAGCTCCTGATCATGAGAACAAAACCTCTACAAACAGCCAGCTGGTCACTTAGAAGCATTCGCCCTTTGGTTTTTCCTGGGTACTATCTTCCATCAGCGATTTATGTCTTTTATTTTTATGTCAGATGAAAGAAGAAGCTTCGAGTAAAGGAGAACTGCCAGGGGGATGATGGTCGATTGGAAAAGTGAAAAGAAAAAGGCATCGGGCCAACTTAGAAGCTCACTGCTCATAAATCTAGGCAGAGACCTCAAAGTTTCAAGGACAGACCCGCTGAGCTCAAATGAGTGTGTATACTGACTACATCTGCTGCATAAACAGTATCACGAAAATGTGTGTGTTTGTGTACAAGCGTAAAGCCACCTGGGTCCATTCTGATGTTAGGCCTCCTCCAGCTGGCAAGGCACTGTTTATAGCTATTATGTTCATTGTGAAATAATGACGCTGTACATTAGGGCTTCCGCTAAAGCTAGATTTTTAGGCCCAAATGATCTCAAGCCGATTAGGACACAGACCGTTTAAGTGGTATCTTAACGGACTTTTAATATCGGACAAAAACAGAAAACCAGTGACTATGAGTGTGTTTACATGCTCTCGAGTATCCAGGTTATTAATGGGGATTTTAAGTTTTCCTGGTTGTGGTTCAAAACCAGTTCGTTCTGTGTTCATGTAAACACAGAATTCTGGTTGCAGTTTCCTGGATAAGCCAATATCCAGGTTATAAGAAACCAGGATATTCTCACAATTTCCAGGATACTGTACTATGTAAACACTGTATCCTGGTTTTTCACCATCACTGACAGATATGGCAGGAGCAAAAATGTTCCTGCAGACATTTTACCTGATACCTGGGCTTTTAAAATGTTGTATCTTCTGAAAATTAACACAACACAGAAGTAACCAACAACTACTTTTTTGCTCTGTGGTATCTCCGGTGGAAGTCAGTGCTGCTCTTGGATCAAACCAACTTTTTTTCCATTATTTTTTTCAATTCTCACATCTGTCGCTGAAGCGGGGAAATAATTCTACTGTTTTAAGACAAATGTCAAAAGCCATGCATTAGCAACATTGCTAAAGTATTTAGCTCCTTACCATATTTGTCATGGTAAATGGTAAATGGTAAATGGTCTCAACTTATATAGCGCTATTCCACCTATGTTAGGCACTCAAAGCGCTTTACAGCAAGGATCCACTCACCCATTCACACTCATTCACACACCAATGTACGCAGACACTGCGTACATTAGCTCCGCCCCTCTCTGGAGCCTAAATATCCAGGATACTGTAGTTGCTCATGTACACAGGGACAAGAGTGTCCTGGTTTCTCGGACACATATAAACATCATATCCAGAGTACTGTCATAACCAGGTTACTCAAGCACATGTAAATACACTCTATAATTGTATAAAAGAGCTCACTGTCTTCTAATCTGAATTCACAACGGGTTCATTAGACACGTTGGATATATGATTACATCCTTTAATATCCTGAAGCTCATGCCCATTATGTCTTATCAAAATTTGCGGAGCCATTCCGTCAAACAAGTTGCAATCACATTTATTTATGAAATACTGCGCGACAACCCCTTCAGATGAAATGAAATAAATGCAAATAAAGGAGCCTGAGAGCTGGACTGTCACAGGAAGGTTAAAGGAGGATCTACCGCTCACAAACATACACAGAGCCAAATGTTTGCGGCTGATTTGAAATATGTTACCATGTATTCAGATTTTGACATACATGATTTAAAGTGCACCTGATTATGCCATAAAACCTTTGAACTGATCAGATATTGTTGACGTTTTTGCACCTCATCCATTTCTTTCTGTGTGCTTGTTTGAGCACATGTTTGGCATGTGGATGTGTGTTAGCCAGTTAACCAGGTTAACTGTGATACAATGAGGTTAATCACAGTGGAAGCACGGTGCAGGAGGCTTTTATTAACTGTAATAGCCACCCAGAACCAAGGGCTCTCTTCTTTATGGCAGTGCCACAGGAGGCTGCGCTAATAAGGCTGAAACCCCCAGACCAAAGCCATCGCGCTGCTGCTCCCAATTCAGTGTGCTGTGCCTAGTTTTGATTTGGCTTTTTTTGTGAACCTAATAAATAATAATGATATATCACGTCTACCCTAGTCGTCCCTATAAGCTCTATAAGACCACCTAAGCCAGACATGACAAATAGGCCTCGGCTAATAACACGGTGGGCTGGTGTGCGCCTGTATATGCAGTGTCTGCACGTAGATTAGCCAGGTGCGATGATGTATGTGTCTGCATCGTCCACTTAATAGATTTGCACAAAGAGGAGCTATACTGTATGAGAGAACAAAGAAAGAGATCGAGTCAAGGTTAAAGTATGTTTACCCAGACGTCTCAGCCATTGGTCATACTTCACACACAAAGGGTGATCTATGACGCTGCCTGTGGCCTGTACCATTGTAACGGCCCACCACACACAGAGAAAGTGCTTTGGGTAGGTCGGTCGAAGTGAGCAGCTTGGTTTATTGGCAAAGGTATACAACACATACTCAGTGCTACTAAGTGTTGCATACCTATATTCCCCAGTACATTCTTGTTCCCTGTTTTCTATGAACTATAGCAAAGCATACGAGGGACTATAATTATTCTGTAAATACGGCATTATGGCACACCAACCTACACAGCTGGCTGGGGGGAACAGGAATCTTGGTATTAACAGTAATAGTAATAGCAACAGTAGAAACAGTTGAAATAAGTTGAGTATTTAGCAATAGAGTAAAGTGCTTTAAGTCAAGTAAAGGTGCCAATTCTTTATCTTAGTATATTGAGTATGTCTTCTAACACAAGGCAAAAGTTCATATTATGACATTAAACTCTAATTGAATCTTCTGTCGGAAACGAACGCATCAAAGGCACCTGTTCCAGTGTTAGAAGTAAGGAAAGGAATTGCAAATGTCAAGGAGGTCCCTGCAGTAACGGAGGAGCTGAAAACAAATATATTACAAATTAAAGACCTCCGGGGAGTCTTAAGCTCATACCGACCTTCTGAAGTTAAAGGTCAATCGTAATAAAACAAAGGTCCTCCGTTTAACACCTTCGCAGACCCAGTGCATTGTGGGTGATTAGAGCGCAGGCAGAAGTGAGGTTAAGACTCACCTGGTACTGAAGTTCCCAGTGCAACGAACACGACTGCAGTCACGGAGTCTTTGAGGCCCACAGTGCAGCCGAAATGAGACGCCAGATCCCCTGCAGCAAAGCAATGGAGCAGGTAAAATAACTCTATACTTACATTTGTAATCTTTATGTTTTACAACTCCATAACATTTCTACAGTAAATCGTATTGTTTTTGAACCTGTTTAAATGCATACAGAATAGAATTGTCTACAATTGCAAAGAAAATTAATTTGCATCCATTCAACAGCACATGCACACAAGCCTATAATACTGTAAAAACACACACATTTCAATACGTTTTTCTGAGTGAAAGGAAGTCTGCCCTCGTGGAAGGAGTTCAAAGACATGGGACAGTGGATCATCTGTGATCCTATAATGCACTGCTTTAATCTTTTAACCCCCACCTGACCCGACCACATTTTCTCCAGTTTACCCAAATCTAAAAGCTTCTTGAAAAAAGCATCAAAATCCCGACAAAAAACGAAAGGAAAACGAGGATAAAAACGCAACAAAGGAGCAACGAAAAAGTGACAAAAAACTATCAAGTGGCAAAAATGCGCTAAAAATGAATTACTAAAATGTGACAAAAATAAAAGTGACAAAAAATATGAAAAGTGACAAAATGGGTGGAAACACAATAAAAGAGCCCCAAATAAGCAACAAAAGAGTGACAAAAAAGCAATTAAAAAACAAAAATGCTAAATAAATTGGAAAAATCCGATGACAACACGGCAACAACGCAAGGAAAAAGATCCGTTTTGTAGGTCTTGGCTTCCAAATGAGGCGTTACACTGGCCTGTAGGCTGTAAGCTTTGAGATTTGGGTAAAACTGAACGGAACATAATGGGGGCAAGAGGTTAATGTGATGCTGAGACAACTAAGTTTGTGATTGGCATGTTATTTTACTGCCTTGTTTTGCAACTCTACCAACTTTAGCTTTGTTTTTGTTTCTTTACTGTTAAGTGGCTTCAAGTCATACCAATGCAGAGGTGTACAGAGCAAGTATTAACAAGTCTGAATGAAAGTGTTTCGAGATTTGGTGGCAGGGGGTAATAGTGTGTGCGTACCGATGACGGCGGTGAGCAGTCCGATCATGCAGATGGACACGACGAAGCAGGCCCAGCCGTTCCAGTAATCTGTGGGCGGGACAAAGGCGAACAGAACCTTCCAGAAAACCGTGAGGAAGTGCATCACGTAGTCGAAACAGGAGGGCAGCTTCTCCTCCCCGCACTCCTCATCGTCGTCATCCTCACCTGAAAGCACAGAGGGAACAACTATAGGGGCACGACTTATCTCCGTCAACTGATAAGTGAACATGTTCAAAACAAATATTGGTTTTAATGATAACATGTTTTTTATCAGTTTACTTTTTTTGGTAAATTAACTTCAATAATCCAGCACCTGTCCAGTAGTCCAGTAGTTAATGCTCAGTGAAGAAGTAGAGTCCGAAGAGCACATCCAGAGCCGTGGGAACTTATTTTGGTTAGGGGGTGCTGAAGGACAGGATTTCCCCCAAAAACGCTTTTTCTGTGCTTATTTCCTATTTAATAATATTGCTTGCAATACACACACTATCCACCAGGGGTTTTCCAGCACCCTCAGCACCCTGGGTTCCCACGGCCTTGAGCAGATCCTTCAAACATTACCTCAATGTGAACTGCAATCTCTCAGTTGCAAATCTTGTATGTTAGAACCATAATGACTATAAATGGGGACTGTGAAAAAAGGGAACAACCTAAATTCACTAAATAGCAGCTTGATTAATTTGAAAGGTTAAGAAGTATTGATCCAAAGAGCAGTACTTTAGTGAAATCCAATCTTTTTGTCATTTCAGAGAGATTGAAAATACCACAATTATCAATCAAAGTCTTCAGTACCCATAACGCATGCTGCATAAATCATTTGAACTTTTGCTTGTAAAAAAAAAAGGCAAAAAAGTCTAAAGTCAAACCTGGACGTATATATATCAGTTAACTGAGATCGGTGTTGCAGAGTTGGTGACAGTTCTATTAGTTCTCAAATACACCACCCACCCACTGATTCATGTTTATATATAAGTTGACATATGAAAACTCAAGCAGAGTCATTGCCTTCGCACAAAGTCTGAGTCACTTTGATAGCGATGTCTTCGTCTACGTATAAAGTAGATGACTGGGTGAGATGTGTGGCATAATGTTAATGGTCAGAATGAATTAATAAAGTAATAAAGTGGAGATCCCTTTTAGCTGAAGCATAAATCCCAGAGGAATCCATGATTTCTTAATGAGGTTTTTTGCCCAATTTTGCCCTCATTTATATATTCGCACTGCATTTCAGTTGTCAGTGTTGCCTCTAGTACAACGACCTCCCATTTCCATCTTAATAACCCTGACCTCACATGACCATGATGATAAGTTCCTCTATATCCAAATGACTGGGGCAGCGCGGTGCTCTATAATTCAGCTCTTGACACTGTGACCTTCTTTCACGCATAATGAAGTTGCTGGCCCCCGTTCTCAAATCATCCCATAATAGTCAAAGATTTATCGGACCGCATTTAGATCATTAACGCGCACATTAATATAGTGAAACGTGGCAAACACAGCGGATGAAGATCTCCACAAAGGTCAGATTTCACAAAATGTTTCACATTGGGAGTCATTTGGTCCGTGTATAATTGTGTAAGTGTAATTAAATAAAAATTAACAAGAAAAGAAGCCATAGGTCAACTCTATCAAATATTCTCTCCAATTTGCACCTCTTTTGTTATTTTTATTTGAGTCTCAATTACAGCGCTTGTTTGGGTGTCATCTTTGCTTGTTCCTTCTCGTTTTCTCTGATTTGACCTTTCGAACGTTCTTTATCTATGTCTGTATTTGGAAGCAACTGTCTAAAGCTGTAACGGCTCTTTCACACTGAAAAGGCCTCATCATGTCATCCTAAACCACTTTTACAGAAACTTCTCACATGACATGGCGAGTATTGCTGTTTTCATCACGTAAAAGGCTGGAAACCCCTGCTCTATATGTCCACATGTTTTTTTTTGATACAGCGATATACAGTGGAAAATAGAAGGCTCATGAGTCTTCAGGGTCATCTTCCACCTTCTCATGCAGCTGCTGTAGTTATCCTTTCAAATAATATCCAAATCTCCATTGCCCCGCTCCCAAGACACTATTGCGCGCTCCATGTTTGCTTTGAACATTGTTCAATCCACACAGTGACTAATCAGATCAGTACTCCGCTGTGACACACCACCAATCAACTTTTAATTAAGTGAAATAAAGCTGGCGTCACAGACAAAAGACACACTCGATTTGTGCAGCGAACAAAAGTGTGCTGTTATCCATCTACAAGAGGAGGGGATAGGCTATGTTTTACTCGACTATTGACAGTTTTATGAGTGACAACAAAGAAGTGGGGACTAGTTAATACCTCTGCTAAAGACTATTTTATGTGGTGTGATTTTTACATTACAACAAAGTTAGAAAGGTTTACAAGATGGTAGTGAAACCGATAATGATATTCTGTTGTGGCAAAGAGCACGATGTAAGATGAAGATTTCAAGTTTCTCTTTGAAAAAGTCAGCATTAAGCATAAATAGGAGACATAAAAGATAGTTCATATTCTGGTAAAAGAGTGTCTCGATCCGTGACAGGTCCAACTGACAGAAGGACAGCGTCATGCCTTCCTATGCTGCCCCTATTGTTTATATTGCTCTCTATATTGCATTGTTTGCATGCCAAAGGTTTGAAAGTGAGTATGTACTTGCAATAATTAATCTGTAATGTAATATGAGCAATCGGAACCCATTAGAAATACAGACACACCACAAACACATATACATTTCAATATATATATATTTCCTCTGAGGCCCCCCAGGAGGAACCACTGAGGGCTAGATAGTAAACAACATCAAACCTTCACACTACACGTCCCTGTGTTTGTCCTAGTCCGTGTGCTGTTCCCTCAGGGCCGTAAACACACACGGGGCCATAAATAACACACGCATGTAATAGACAGGGGCAGACTTCGTAATTAGAGATCAGTGAAGTGGTTAGACATTCATCCAGCTCCTCCTCTGCAGTCACTCTCTCTGTCTTCCTAACATCGCTCTGGTTAACCCGATTCCCTTCATATCGATTTCCCCCCAACAGTTTATTTGCTCCTTCTCCACCGACCGAACAAATCAGTAAATGTAGGTTTTTATTTCTTAGAATCAAGATAAGTACAGTACATGATACTCTTACAAATAGCAGACAGCACAGATGGTATAGAACCACAAGTGGAATTATCTAAAGGAGAACTGTATGCTCTTATAAACTAACTACAACTACTATCTGTCTCTACTGCTGCCTCTATGTACTCAACAATCTGGCCTAAATTAAGGCAGTTTTGGGTAGTTTTGTTTTAGTTTATAAACAAAACCGAAGTCCGTGGCTAATTTGCATAAACTCCAACAGTCCAAACGGTGCCATTAATGCGGCTGTCGCTGATGAACTTAACTTTGGCTCATCTCGCCCCTCGCTCTCTCTGCACATGAGCAGAGCAGAGCTGGTGTCCGCACAGTGCAGTCAGGCCGAGGCTCATAGGGCTGCAGGGGCGGAGCTGAGAGGGGAATCAAAGGACCACGCCCCCTGACAGAAAACCAGTCTGTTCCACAAAAAATATATAGCAATAAAATTAGACTAGATAACTGAATGGTGAGGTGTCCCTTTCCCAGCTGCTCATTATCGTTTTATCCCGACCGCCACCCCCACGTCTGGTGGTGTATATAACCATATTCAACTAACTACTACTAACTAGGATCTGCTGACTATTACTACCATCACTGTAATTGCTAACCACTAACAAGGCCTTCATATCCAGTAGTGTTGTCAGAAAACATTTCCAACTCCATTTTGATGAAGACTTAATACCGATTCTAATATCATGGTGCAAAAATGGAAGGTGCATGCATTGATATAGTAGTACTGTACAGTGAGCTCCTGTCTTTTACCATTGCCTATAATCAGGTAGAGATTTGTTTAGAAATTCCCTTTTTTACAGATTGTTTCTTTTTTAACCCAAACTGCTACTGCGATCGTTACCGTTCTTATTCCCGAAAGGGCGACTTTAGAAAAGACAATAAGGTATTGGCACCTTTGAAAATGAATGTCTAGTTTAGACACTACTTTCAGACACTACATTTAGTTGTGAGTATCGATTATTTTCAGAACTCCTCCGTCAAGAGTAGAACATAAACTATTCTTTCTGTATCTATCTAAAACTCTACATCTTCTATTAGTAGTACCAGTACAATCACGTAGTCTTTTTTTGTGTGTGAGTAGACCTACTAATACAGTAAACAACCGTAGGCAAGTCGGTCGTCATATTGCATCAACTCAAGCTGCTGGTCTTTGTAACACTTCGATATTGCTTTTGGCTGTTCCTTCAGGAGTCGCCGCAGTGAACCATCCGTCTGCAGCCCTCACAAACACCGCACTAGGATTTTGGCTCACTCTGAAATCCCTGCACACCTCTCCCCTAAGGCCAAACACAGCTTCAAAAAGCACAGAGAGCGACGACTATTGAGATTCCTCTCCTGTTGAATACGCTATTAACAATTTGCTCAATTCTGGCAAGTTTCAAGTGTCACATACAGTATTGGACACGTGAACTTTTGAAGTCCTTGATGGGTCTGGAGTGGACCTGAGGTTGTGAACGCAGGTGGCAGCAGCCGGAGGGAGGCATGGGTGGGGAAGCGAGAGAGTTCTTTAGTTGGATGAACCTGCAGTTTCCTCCCACACACCCGTGATGTTGAGGAAATTGGTGGGTGAGACAGGTCGAGTAAATGTCATGAATGGGATGGGTGAGCGGTGCCGATGATCTTCTCGGCAGCTCTCACTACGCACAAGATACAAATAACACGCTACTTTTTACTGTATGAAGTATGATTTTTGTTTTTTGATTTATTTAGAGCAACAGCAACTCATTTTTTGTTGCGTGTGTTGCTGTGATATAACTGCACAGGAAAAGTGAATCAGCAGAGCTCAGGTAAGTGCTGGTGACATTTAGGACCGTGGCCTAAAAGTATCTTTGTTGCTGGAGGAAACAGTAAATGTCACTTCCTGGTCTCCCATGGGACACACTTGACTTGTGTGAGTTCGTGCGTCATAACAGCAAGCTGAGGCTCGGACTTCACAGACTTTAAATGTCTTTTCAACGTAATAGCTCCACTGCAGGGCTGTGTCTCCTTGATAATAATAACAACCCATAAATTGAATGATGTATGTTCTTTGGAGATTTGAATCGGGCACTTAAGAAGAAGAGTGCGGATGAGAAGGAGAGAAAGGAAATGATCCTGTTGAGAACAAGGCACTTTAAAAGCGATGCAGATGTAGATTTCAGTCGTTTGAAGGGAGATGAAGAGAAAAGGGGATATAGAACATTTGGTGGAGCTTTTTCCCTCTGGACAGGGGAAAATGTGTCCTCAAGTTAAACACTTATAACATGCAGTATTAACAAAGCAGAGCAATGGAGGAAATAACAGCTAATTTCAGATGTATGTGAACTATGTGAATGATTTAGACTTTTTTTATTTGGTGGTAGTCATTTATAGTGTTATAGTCAATGAAACCAAAAGATGTTGTAGTGTTGAATGAAAAAAAAGACTGTTAATAGAGGTATATAAAATATATACAGTATAGCAAATATAGGGCACATACATACAAGCTAAAATGCTCCTTAATTTCTGACCAATTTTCTTGCAGCTGAATTCAAATCCTGTAGGCAAAGTATAAGAAAGGGGCTGAGATGCGGCACATGTATTGAAAATCTACTAAAAGTAACTGCACGTAATTTATGGAACAATCTTAAACTGTTTCATAAAAGACTGAGAGCATTTGTCAATATTTGTGGGCATGGCACGTCATGTTTCTTCGACAGCTCACTTTGATGGACACAGAGTGAAGACGCTCTCAAGACAACAATCATCCTCAACCACAACGGCGCTACAATCAATACGGTAAAGCACTTTGGGCCGTCTCATAAATGCACAGCATTGCTCTGCTTTCACCAATTTGTTACAATTTGTTTGCACTCTCTTCTCTTTCTATCTTCTCTTCACTGTAATATCTTTTTATTTCATTTGTTCCTATGTGCTGTTAAAACAGACTTTAGCCTAACGAAGCTCTGTTGAGACAACAAGACAAGATCAACTCTTGTTTCAACTTTGCCAAATGATTACAGCCAAAAGAAGAAACAGTGTGCAGTTCAGATAAGCAGTTAGAGCACGCTGAGCATAAATGACACGCTGTGCGCCGGGCCGGCCCTCCTTGGTGGGCGCTCAGGCTGATTATCACACCAGTAATTGATTTCAGACCAATCTCGCTTTACTGCTCCAACTAAACAATTTCTGTGTCTGCTGCTGTGTGACGCGGGCAGGTAAACTAGAGCAAATCGATCGACTTATTTAAAGTGTATTGGAGCCTATGATTGAAAGTCAACAAAGAAACCTTATACTAATGATGTTATATCAGAAGAACTTCATCTCTTCCATAAACAACACACTATAGAATGCAATACTTTTAATTTTGTTAGGGACAGCATGCATTGATCAAATGAAAGCATAATAAGACTGAAACACCAATACGTTTAGTTGGGTGCCTATTCAGTCTCGAGTTTCAATTCAATTTCAAAATTGGGCCCAATGTTTTTATAGTGTAAGAAAAATGTATTATATATAATAAGGCAGACAATATGAGGGATAACAATACTCCATAACAATGCAATACTCCATAATGTCTTGAATATGGCAATAACAATGGTTTATGTTCTTCTTGAAATATGGCTATTGCATGACCTAATATTTAGATTTTTCATTTCAATTTATCTATCTTTATTTCATCTTTATTTCATTAAAAAGTGACATTAGAATGGTTCCTGCCAAGTCTAGTCTTTACTACCTTTGAGGGGACCCTCTACCCCGGGAGCGGCGGTTGGCTGTGGCTGTGTGGGCGCTGTCCTCTGGGTGCCGCGATGGATGTGTGGTGTTTCTGCTGCGCCCCTGCTGGGCCTCCTGTGGCGGTGCCCTGTGGCTGCGGCTGATGTGCCGCTCCCGGTGCAGACGGCTCCTCAGATGGTGTTTCCTTACCTGGTTCATCTGTACCCAGACTCAGCCCTCCGTCCATTATCTTATCATGTGCGTCTGTGTGTGTGTGTGTGCGTGGCTATGGGGAGGGGGGTGGGGTGAGCAGTATTATTGTCTGTTTTTATTTGGAAGAGTGGGTGGTTGGGTGGGCGGGAACTGCTTTTAATCTGTAAAGCACTTTGCGTTACAACCTTGTATGAAAAGCGCTTTATAAATAAAGTTTTGATTGATTGATTGATTAAAGTCAATGCAGTTTGAATGAAAAGGAGCAGAGAGACGATCAATGTGTTTCTTGAATGCCTGGATAGTTACTGACTCTTTTATTTCTTTGTGAAGTGCATTACCTGTCTCTGTCTCTTGGAAGCTTATTGGCAATATGTTCTAGTAATATTGTAATTTGGCGATATTCTGTGCAGCTCTAAAAGGTAACAAAGCCGTAAGGTTACGTTCAGATGATCAAATAGATTACAGATATTCAACATGACAAGGTATTGCAAATCACACGTCTAATTTAAAAACCAATGTAGTTCATAACACTACAGTATCCTTGCAGTATTCGCAGCTTTTCTATTCAGCCTGGCATCTATTGATTTGTCATTACCCTTCATTGCTTCTCTTTCAACGCTGCTGCATCCAATTAAAGATCATTACATAAACTTCAAACCTCTGAACATCGACAACACAATGCACACACCGCGTTTACTACCTTTCCCTCCCGAGTCCCCCATCTAGTCAGCGCAGAGCGGCAGTGAGCGCCACTCCGTCAGCCCTGGACAAGCTAATCCCAGATAAGAGAGCCGAGACAAGCCTTTTCATTAATGGCATCAGCTCGCCAACAAAGGCGCGCTGACAGGCACCGGCGTACGGCACCGTGTACCCCTGCCGCACACACACAGACACACACACACACAGACACACAGACACACACACACACCACCAGCGCCAGGATGAAGTTATTTGAAGACACTAAGGTGATTGAGAGGCCTGCAGACAAACAAAGCACCAACATCCAGTTTACTGCGGCAAATTGGGTCGCTTTCCACACAGATGAGCGGCAGCGTTTCAAATGGCAATCAGTACAATGGAGAAAAATTTAGTAGTTTTAGGGAATTGATCTGGATATTTCAAACTATCTGACCTGTGGCTAGAGAATTAGCGGGAGAAATTGTTAATATGTTACAGAAAAGTGACCACAGCGAAAATGTGAGGATCAGCTATTCTCAATGCAGCACAACTCTCTCAGTGCTGTTGGCTACAGTACTGTTGTTTGGCCTCCAGGGGGCAAGTTGCCATTGGGAACTATTGAACCGTGAAGATTCTGCAGGGTGATAAAAGCTGCGTTTTCTCACTTTTTCTTGTAACTTGCTTTATTATCCTTCGCATTTCTTCTGGGAGCTCTGCCCCCAAAATGCCCCTATTTGTGGTCTTTATTACAGTTTCAGTGAGGACCGGGAATGCGAGGGAGAGACAGGAGGGGAGTGGCAGGCGGCAATGGTGGAGACGGCTGAGTAATCGAACCAGCTTAATGTATGTAGGGAAGTGCACAGTACATACTTACAGGTTGTGCTTGATACGTATATTGAAGAAAAACGGATTATAGGAACGAATGATATTTACATTTTGAACCTGGAATAACATGAGCAGATTTTCTCTTCGGCAAACCACCTGTTATAAATGTTTCATAGCAGGTGGTCCTCATAAAAGTTAACAAGTAAGATATCGTCAACAAATATTACCATAAACAAGTAAAAAAACAAAACAAAACTGTATGCAGAATTTTTAAAGTTCCAACGCTCAATTATGTTGCTTAATAACATGGACCAGTACATTTCAAAGACCTGTATTATGCTACTCAAATATTAGGTTAACATAGGTATATTTTGAATCGAGGAGGTAAATTTGTCCACTGCATTTGACCCATCCTTCAAGGTCGCTGAGGCAACCCATAAAGAGCAATGAGCAGCTGTGTAATGCTTGGAGACTCACCTCCGGATGTCGAGCCAGGCTCAGAATCACTTGTCTGGGTGATTAACCTTTTGTGCATGATTTTAGAGGTGGGTAAATACAGTAAAACTGCTGAACCCGGTGGACACCTGTGCAGGCACGGGGAGAACATGCAAACTTCACACTGGTCTGGGGATCAAACCTGGAAGCTTCTTGCTGTGAAGCACAAGCACTAACCGCTGTGTCACCGTGTCACCCTGTAAGTATAAAGCTACTATCATCTAATCAACTAATCATCTGTAAGGCGCTAAAAACGGGCAACAAGGTGGCCCAGCGGTTAGCGCTCGTGCGTCACAGCTAGAAGGTCCCGGGTTCGATTCCCACCTCGATGGGGCCCATTCTGTGTGGAGTTTGCATGGTCTCCCCGTGTCTGTGTAGGTTTCCTTCTCCGGCTTCCCCTACCACTAAAAACATGTATAATAGGTCAATCCTCCGGCTAGGTGTTTCTGACCATTAGCCTGGTTCCACATCTGGAGATGGGCCCCGAGCGCCGGCCCACGCTGGCAGCTCACTGCTCCTACAGGTTGCCCCAGCGACATTGAGGATGGGTCAAATGCAGAGAACACATTTCTCTACGGAGATTAATAAAGTATAACTTAACTTAAACCTTACATTTTTTGTCATATCAACCATTCCTGTTTTTGCTTTTCACTCAAAAACCTCTTTGCTGTTTATCTTTTACCATTGAGAGGTATGGCCAATTCTATTATAACTTTTACATTTCCTATAGTGGTAGGCCGTGTATTACTCATATGTGTCCCAGGTACACAACACAAATAGCTTTAGCATGTTTCCCGAGGGTAGAATCAACAGGAAAAAATCAAGTCATTCATCATTCCCAGTTTACCACTCGCTCTCCCATTCCTCAACATTCCTCTCTCCTTCTCCGGAATATAGCAATTTCTGTACTCAAATGTGAACCCACACTCCGGTACATGTCACTTAGAGATTTCTATTAATCTTCTCTGCATTTTGAGGTCCACACACCTTCACCTTCATGGCAACTTATATGTGAAGGTCTGGTTACGCTCCTGTAAGTTATGCCGGCTCAGAACAAATCATATTATATTGGGGGAAAATATGTCATTTTTATGAAACTAGTAATAACTAATACTTCTTTTCTTTCATCTGTTTCCTCTGAGGATCACCTTTGATCCTCATTATTTTTGATGACAATGACAGTATTATTTATTCATGTGACAGTCCTTTCACGTCACAATACAAGCTTCTTATTATGTTCTTTTTTTATTGCATTTTTTCCCCTCTTGGCGTCGCACTGCTCTTGTCATGCCCCTTTATCTTGTGCTTGCCCGTCGAGGCTTTCACGGTGCATTAGTGTTACGACATGGGATCATCCTGCCAGCCATATGACACAAGATGCATTGTGCCATGTCATGTATTTACAGGTCTCCATCAGTGATCACCAAAAGCTGCAGGACCCGGCTCCAGATCACAGCTGAGTCTCATTCTTTTCGCTCAACACTTCTTTTTTTTTAAAATCTGTCGGATGGAGGCAAATGCGCAATGCTCTCCTTCTTTATTTAAAATGCAGTGTGCAGTGAGATGAAACACAATGAAGCAAATACTATTGTTTGTCTTTGAAACCAGCCAGGTACCTAAAACTCACATTATTTACTCTCAGCGACTGCAGTTATCATCCTAAGTTGCCTTGTTTGGAAAGTAATACTTGCCCGGCAGGCTTATTAAAATCGGAAAGCAGCAGAGATGGCATTGTATTTGATGGCTGAAAGGACTTTGTGCTTATGACCTTCTATTCATAAAAAAAAAAAGAAATTAACCAGCGCTGGCACGACCTCTAATTCCTCTAATGTTCCATCTGCTCTATCTATCCAACCCATATCTGCACATAAACCATGAAACTACCTCTAGGCACATTTCCCATACTTAGGCATCACCCTTACCATGAACGTAGTCAACATTTCTGACATCAATCCACCTGCCGCTTTGATCACTGTCGTCAAATTGTGGTTACAGTGATTGGTTGCGGTGCATGTGGGAGGCACCAGACTGTAAAATCGCAGCTGTCCACATTAAATTGAGGTAATGTCCCCACAAACGGAAAGCCTGTGAGAAGGATCCAGGACTAGTAAAATCACTTACCGGCGCTCACAGTGATGGCTTCGATGAACTGGTCCCTCCAGCTGTTAGTGCCCACCAGCAGAGCCAGGTTGGTTTTCTTAATCAGCTTGTCCACTGTGTTCTGTCGATGCGGAGAGGGAGAGAGAGAGATGAGGACAAGTGGTTAAATGAGGCAGTGGACACTCTGCCCAGCAACTGTGGCCTCAAAACATCATAAAAAAACAGCCATTTCAGAGCATTAGGGGAATCAAATCAGCCATTAGTAAAATTGGCCATTTGTAAAGGCGGGGAGATCACTGAGCTGTATAATGACAGAGATCCGACAGAAGGTAATGGCGTGGTTGAGTTTTTTTTACAGAGCACTAAAAAGTTAATCAAGGTTAAAAGGGAGCTTTAGAAATACACAGCTCTTATTGGTTGTAGACGTAAATCAAATCATAGTTTTCAAATCAAATTTTATCTGCTCTCATTACTGCTACTAACTTAGAGTAACACAACCAAGATAACTGATTCATGCACTCGCTGGCATTTGCTGAACAACAATGTTTAGGTGAGAGATCTTGTGCGAAGATATGTATTATTAGGTAAAATCGTTTTTACATAATAGCATAAATTTATAAGCAATCATTGGTGGATAAAAATAAAGTCATATTATGAACCAATTAGTTAGTAAGCAAGGAAAGCATACAGATGTTCAAGTCCAGAAATTGCCATCAGAGTGTTTTCCACATGCTGACTTGGAAAAATACTGATTTAACTCAACAAATACAAGATGATTACGATTATCTGCAAGGAAAAACAAGCAAGTGTTGTTCAGGGTCGTCTGCACAAAGGTGATCATGATCCTCTTCTTTCTCCTCTTTTCACAAATAATTTCAAAAGCAGTGCAACATCTCTAATATGAATGCAATCATTTGTGTGTAAACACCCCTACAAGACAATAATGGGACTTGAACAAATACTCCCACAGCCCTTTGGCCCCGTTATCCCATTTCTCCATTTCCTGTTTCCTTTACACTTCCCTCGTCTGTCGGTCCTTCCTCTCTTCTCTCCTTTGTGCTCGTCTTCAAAAGGAGACGACTCTATGACAGGAGCTGATAAGACGCTGTTGTTGGCACATCCACACACAAACTCGTCACTCTAATTAGCCCAGCACGGGGACTGTTGTGCCCTTTCTCTCCACTTCAGAGGGGACTAGGGATGCTAATTGTGTTGAATGGTGCTTAGGGGTGTAAATAGTTCCTCCCAGCTGTGGGAGACACACATACCCACACAATACTGCCTATTGTGTTGGTCATTTCATTTCTACTTGTATTTTATGACTGTGTGGGCACTGTATCCTTCATGTTGCTCATCATACTATCGTGTTTCTTCTTAAGAACATGATTTGCTCTCGAAATGCTTTTCACACCAGACCGAAATGTCATTTAGTCGTATTGCCTCCCAGCTGTTGCTATAATTTACCCTCTCTGTCCTATTTGCATATATTTCGTGCTCCTTCAGTATACCTGTATGTAAAGTCTTATGTTGTAGCATCTCTAATGTACAGTCGTAAGCAAATACTGTAGGTTATATTTACCAATTACAATAAGGAGGAATAGCAACAGATGTTTTAAGCAGTGTAGTGAGTCAATTATTTTGATAAGAAAGCAAAGAAAGTCCAAATAAATAGTAATAAGAATAAAAAGCTGCCTAAATGTAGAGGTTCCATGCATGTGTTCCAAAGACCATTTCCTGCTCCCATGCTCCAAACGTATTGATTTTGCTCCACAAACCAAGTATTCACATAACCATATGAAGAATTGTCCTCCATTAGGCAGCAAGTGGTCACATTTGGCCATGCCTTATATACGTGGGAGAAACAGGCTGGCACAGTAAAAGACCTAGTGCAAGAAAAGGCAGCAGGCCCAAATAACAACAACACTGTCTATACATGATACTGTATATATATATGTCTGCATGTTGCACAAGCATCTGTGAGATGATTTTGTCAGTGCTCTGAGTGCTTCTGAATGGGATGCTGTTGTGGAGAACCAGAGTTGAAAGCTTTCGGTACAGATGTTGACTTCTGCTGCCATCGTTGCCAGACAAAAGCCGGAGCATGGATTCTGAACAGCACAGCGTCTTCAGTGAAGTCTTTATTTCCACTTTCTGCTGGTCACAAAGCCCACGGCTTAATAAACATATCATTTCATATAATAGGCTGCGTTTGTCTGGACCAGAGGAGACCGACCCTGGACTCTGGCGTTGCTTGGAGACTGTTTGCAAACTCTTGTGATTGATTGTTTTTTCACACTCGGTGGGCTGCGTATAATTTCACATTCTGGTCAAATTAGCTGCTCCATCATGAGCCGCAGTTTGCATTTTCCGGTTGCTATGGATACTGAGTGCATGATACAAACTCTAATAACCACTGAATTGGCGACTTGGAAAAATATTAATAATGCGTGGTTGTATCAAGATTGACTGTTATAAAGTGAATGTTACTGGCAGAATCCACCATGTTTTTGGAATAGGCGGCACCCTGCTTAGCCAAAACAGCATAAAAAACGAAACATTAGAGTTGTGGGGCAACTTATTAAACTTACAACAGCATTTCTACATATTAAAATCAAGCAACTAATCCCAGAGTTCACAACACCATCTCCAAGCTTTATTTTGTGCATTACATTGCAAACTCACTACTAACAAAATCCACTTCAAGAACGTTTTTATCCATGCAAACAAGGCCATACACTTTTCCATTTGCCAGCTCTTTCAACATTGAGTCTTTTCACCCTAAATCACTATGGAAACCCTACTTCAAGCTTTTCAATTTGATACTGCCGGTCTGTTATGTCAGCCACTGTACAGCACAGCTCTGCACCACCTGCCAAATGGACTGCACTTCACACAGCTTGGGCACACGGCACATAGACACACTCACTTAAATGTAGAAAACCACTCGTCAAAGTATAGAGCGGCCCCCGTCAAGTGGCGGGCTGCGATTAACTGTCTGTCTGTCGAGAGTGAGAGCGGGAAGGACATGGACGGGATCTCATTTGGCGCTTATATAAATGTGAAAACGGTGCAGTTTTCGTTTTACATGTGAGAATGAAACAACATATCGTTTGCATGTTTTTCTTCTGCCTGTTTTGTATCACTTCACCCACTTATCTCAAAGTGCGGTTTTTACCTCTTGGTGGCTAAACCTTTTTTTCAATTACATTCACTAATGGCTCAATAATGGTCCACATCAATCTGGATTCACTGACTTCTTCCTCATCCAACATAAACCTTCCAAGCTTCATCTATCCTTAACATCTTCACCTCTTATCTGTCCAGTCTCGCCTGTGCTTTTTCCCCATAACAAGCGCCTTCTAGTGCCCCAGATTTCAGCTTCAGATTATAAGACGGTGCGCACTGATCTGCACAGGCGGTTGCCAGGTCGGTCTCAGAGATAGTTCTACTTGAATGTTTTTCTCCTTTGCTAAATCAACAAGCACTTGTTTTGTAATGTATCCCACGACTTGAATTCTGGCCAGACCTTTGAGCCACACAGTTGGAGGTGGGTGTGTAAAAAGATAAAACATTGCTGCGTCATAGGCTGGACCAAAATGCACAGTTGAAAAATATCACCTTAAACTCATAGGACTCCTCTATGATGACCTCCAGTTTGACGTGGTCTCCCAGCATGGGACGTCCCATCTCCGCGATGCGCCTCTCCTCTTCGTCTTTCCCCGCCAGGGCCTCCTCTTCCTCCTCTACCTCTTTTTGTGGTTCTTCTGAAATGGCCAGAACAAATGGCACCTTACAATTTGTACAATGCTTCAATATTTCAATTGCGCATTAAAAAAATATATGTGTATAAATGTATTTTTGTTGGCATATTCTTGTGAAAATCATGATTAACACTGCAGTTTGAAGTACATTGGTAAACTAGACACGGGTTACTGTTCCATATAGTGAGTGATGGGTAATGATTTCAAGACCAATATCAGGTTTGTATAATGTTGTACAAATGAAGTCAATCAATTTTCCAGCTCTGTTTTCAATCAGAGACCATGGTATTGGTATCATTTATAGTAACATGAGTCAATGAACATTACTAATAAAATGAGTGAAGATGAGATGAAATGTACACTATACGATATGCAATGACGAGAAAGAATTTGAAATGATATGGATTATTATGAACACAATATTCAGTTTAGTATGCACTTGACCGTGGATGAATAGACAGGTTTGCATAAAGAAGAACACGAGTCGACGTGTTATGCAAATCAATGCACGCTCAGAGGCAGATTAAGGAGAGAAGATACATACATAATAGCACAGATTTGCTTTGAAAAATATGTAAGAAGTAGCGATGTGTGAGTGGTTGTGAAGAGCCTATAAAAAAACAAGATTTGGGTAAGCTTTATTGTCTCCTGTAGCTTACTTTTCCTCCACACACAGCAACGCATTAATGCCAATTTAATGAGGTCAATTAGCAGCCTACAGGAGCCTCACGTGGGATGACTATGACCCGGAGAATCCTTTTTGTTAACGTCCCTCCCTGAGTGTGCCTGATGAGTGTCGGATAGTGCATGTGTCTATGCAGAACTGGGGCGGCAGAGGTTGCAGGTCTGAGGCTAAAACGCTGTTCCCTGTCAGAGCGGCAGTTCGAACCATTTGTCATTTTGATGTTTTCTCCCTCCTCTACTGCTGCCCTCTCTTCACAGCCTTCACAGCGAAACTTAGATTCCAGCTCATTTCCATATTGCGCAACCATTTGACTGACAAAAAGTGGTTTAATTTCTTTGATTTGACGACATAATCCACTTCTCTTTTACATCTTGACAGTTGCCAAGCAATTTCAAAGTTCTCGGGTTTTTACATAATGTCTTTTGATCCCCCCCCCCCCCCCTGTATCACCTTTCACTGAGCTCTTTGAATTTTCTTGAGTCATTTCTTCCACTAGCAGGCTGTCGCAGGCTGGGCGGGTAGTTACATTGTCCCGCATTGTCATGTAAATGCATTGAATTAAAAGTGTATTACTATATGGAGTCCAGCTCAAAAGAAAGTGCCATAAGGTGATGTTTCACTTCTGTAACTAACTTTATCTGCTCCTGATCTTGGCGACAGGTGTAACGCCCCATGGCCCAATTAGTCCAGCTGCTCCTGCTGAATGTAGACAGGGTCAGGACTGTGTTTTGACAATGGCGTATTACACTATTTTGGGCAATCGAGGATGGCAGGCCACAAGGAATCAACTCAACTGAAATTCATTTAGTAAGAGACTAAACTGCAGCGGCGTAAAGACATAGCAGAGCCTGTCATTGTGAGAGGTTTGTACATAATCGTCTTTTGTGGAATGATTGAGCGCTCTCACTTCTATCAGTATGTTGTTGTCATTTTGCTAATCTCCTTAAAGGAATAGGCCACCGTTTTTCCATACTGATAAATGATCTGAGATTAGATGAGTTGATGTGTACCTGTTTGGTCTTTTTGCGTGCGCTCAGTCATGCAAAAAGACCAAAAATGTCGTTAGCATTTAGCCTCTCCTTCTGTCCTCTATGGGGCCAAACGGAGGGGAAGTTAGAAGCGACCAAGCTCTTCCACATTTTCCCTATTTAAATAAGGTTACGTCGTACACGTACATTTTCTAAGCGGATAAAAAGGAGCGCGCAGTAATATCTTCCCTGCGCAGATGTCGAAGTGCTCCTAAGGTATTATTACGCCTTACAATATAGTACCTTTTATCCACTTAGAAAATCGACATGTTTAATTTTGTGTGACTATACTTGGATTGTGGAACTACTCACGTAACCGTATTTAAATAGGGAAACGTGTAAGAGCTTGGTCACTTCTACCTTCACCCCGTTTGGCCCATAGAGGAGAGGAGGAGAGGCTAAATGCTAACAATATCTTTGGTCTTTTTGTGTGACTGAGGGCACGCACAAAGACCAGACAGGTACGCATCAACTCGTCTAATCTCAGGTAAGAACATGTCTCAGTATGGAAAAAAAGTGGCCTGACCTTTAAAGCAGTACTAAGTAACGTGTTTACCTTAATAAATCCTTTCCGTAGTCCCTGTGGGGGTAATACAAGTGTTAATGGGATGATTGGGGGGTCTTTCATCTCCCCCTGGTGTCTCTGGCCAGAAAACCATGCTTGCAACTCGACTGCCACCGGGGCGGAGCAAGCAATACACACTAATAGAATCACGGAGAAGAAGCTAACAGGCTAACGGGCAAAGCTAACTGCGGGCTAGCGCCACTTTAAACAGTATTTACAGCCAAGTTTGAGTGAAAAAAAATATTCCCATTGTATAACTGGATGTACAACACCCCTCTCTCCCTTCACCTTTTCTGTCAGCGTAGTATTTACTCTCCAAGACATTTAATAAGTTAAAAAATCGTAACTTGCTAAGACACCTGCAGTTGCGCTTATGGCCTCTAGGGGCAAGAGTTACTTAGTACTGCTTTAAGTAGTGCACAAATGGTTCATTACAGTAAAAGTCAAAAATACATTGGTGATTTTTACCTACAGCTTGTGTTGAAATGTTCAAAAAACGTTTAAATGTTAGTTTCACTTTTTAATAATGAATCATGTCATCGTATTGATACACCAAGCCGAGCAAATGGTTATATGAATAGAAATAAATGGCTGCCTTGTTGAATGATATGCTTGCTTGAGAGAGGCGCGTCAGTAGTGGAGGACATACTGCACTGGATGAGCGCACACACAGTCTCCTCCAGAACGACGGCATTGCATATGAACTCTGTAGATGTCACTGCCATGAGCGGAGACAGACTGTACTTTGCCAAAGTTTCATCTTCATTTGTGTGGGTCATGGACCGATATGTGCTGACAGCTGTTCTCCATGTTTGCACCCTGTCCCGCTTTGATAGGGGCCCTGAACTGCACAGGAGTGATTGAGAATGACAAGGAAGGGGTGAGTAGGAGACAGTCCAGGTTTGTTACTTTGTACTTCAATGTGGTTGTGTAGTGTGTTGAAAATGCGAGGAAAGATTGAATCATAGGAAGCGGATTTCTCACACTTTGTCAAATTTGATGGTTTTTGGCGGAGAAAGAGTACAAAGAAGGCATTACCACTGACAGAGGGGGGAGCCGCTAGTCAAGAAGTCAAAAACGGAGTCAAAGTCTGACAAGGATTATAAGGAAAATGGTCTAATAATTTATACTGTATATCGAAGTATAATGAAAGAGAAACGTGCCTTATCTTATTCAGAGACTTTATTGATCACACAGTGGAGAGGTTCACTTGTTAGTACTCATTGGCATGACAGCGTTATTTTGGCTTTTAGGCTTCATTGGAAAAGACAGCACAGGATGAAAGAGGGCGGGGAGAGACATTTAATTAACTGTCGGCGTGAGAACTCACAAAGCTGATGCTGGAGCTGTGTTTCATAAACATATCAGGAGCCTTATCCACTAATGGCTGTGACAAACTTGAAAACTGTAATTCAATCTTCCCCCGTGCATTTATAGATGACGTCCAATGTGCTTAAAGTTTAGTTTAGTTTAATAAATAAACTAAATAAAATGTTAATAAAATGATCAAATAACGTCAAACATACATTTCCAATCTACATGAATTTCAATCATCACTACCTCGTCACTAATGCTAATATGTTGTGTATTATTTGCTAAACAACAGCTATCAACTGAACGTCAGTGAACTGCATTCATTAATTTATTACTAATGACAATGTGTGGTGTGCTTTTACATAAATGACCACGCACATAAATTGTTTCCAAGGCGATGGGTGTATGAAATGTACAAAAGTCTCTATCACAGCATATAAAGACAGGGTCATCCCACTCTGCAGGGTACATGTGTTTTCAGCTGTTCACCCTCTGGGCACCAGCCTTTCTGTCTCACCCCAGTGACTGACAGGGGTCTGGGGGCAGCACTGGAGTCTCCATTGCCATCACTGCCCTATGGCTCAATGGCTCTCGTGGCATGTCTAAGTCATGGGATATCAGATTGTCACAGAAGGTCTATAGTGAACAAAAAACATATTGAGTGGGAAAAGCAACAAGGTCGTATGTTTTTTGTTTGTTTTTTGTTTTGTTTTTTTATTTAGGTGCACCAAGACATCATCGAGGCGGACCACTTCAGAAAAGCATCCTAAATTTTTTTGTTAATAATAAACATAATTTGCACCACAAGTGGTCTCAGTCTGAGCCCTGTAGAGGTAGAGTTTATGGTTCCTTTATTTTGTATAGAATACAGATCAGGAATGCGGACATTAGAGGGACAGCTAATGTTAGATGATTACAGTAAAGATGAAGTCAAAAAGCCAGATATTTTGGACATGCTGAGAGGAGGAATACATATGGTGGAAAGATGTTGAAGTTGGAGCAATGACACAGAGGCCACAAAGGACACAGAGGGAAAGCGGGCATGAGTTTCTGCAGGTAAATCAAATGCAAACGCATTCAGCAGAGAAAGCTGATGACACGTTGACCTGCAGCAGCGATGCAGAAAAACATGCACATGAATTAAGCAAAATGACAAGAGGACAGAAAAGTGCAGCCTGATGCCTTATCATCAGGCCTTTCTCTTCCTATTGAACCACATCTTGACATGTGTAATTATATGAACACAGTGACAAGAAATGAATTACATTGGGCACATGTCTGATCCTTCATCTGTTAACCGTTTGCTCAGTGTATTAATCATGGCAGCCGGTTGGTCCCCATCAATTCAGAGGCATTTGCACATTGAAATTCCCAAACACCTCTTGAGCGCTAAAGGGACATGTACAACTTTGATACTTTTCCCTGCTCCCTTTTGAAGTTTTGCAGATTCTGTCCGTGAGCTGATGAGTTGCTGCACACAGTTCGATGTAAAGGCAATGAAATGAAAAAAAAATAATACAGTGGAGTAAGAGGTATTCAACACACGCTCTCCTGTAACACTTTATGTTATTCTGTTTTAGTGCCCAAACTAACTGCCTCCTTATATTGACTTGAATACACCTTTTAGTACTAGTATTAAGTATCTTTCATCTTTGCTCAGTATAGCCAACAGCTTTCTGTTTGCTGCTACTTATTAATCCCACTATAGAATATCACTTAACATCTCAACTCAAGAGGTTTGCTTTTCCTCTAAAATACGGCAGCAGATGGTTCAACAGCCCTACAGATACTCTCGACTTTAGTCAACCATTTATGCGTTCAGCTCTGCGTATGTACATCACTTACACACATTAACCACATACTTTTGACAGGGGCTGTACTGTTCACTGTAGCAGAGAGAATTGTGGCCGCCTGCCTTCATAAAGTTCATTCATTACGGGCACGGAGATAAGGCCCACAGCGTGTTTGTAAGTTTCTGTGTCCCGGAGGCATGTTTGATCTCCTGACTGTGATAATGCCACATCCAGCCCTCTGTCTTTGATCCCCTCATCGCTAAAAACACTGGCGCGGCCGGGTAAACACACAGGGCTATTAACACCGCGGCGAGGGGAGAAAACACATACACAGAGCTGCTAACAATGCTGCCAAAAGATTATTACCCTTTTAGCTTCATAGTGTGGGGCATAAAGCATCTTGCCAAAACGCTAATCTAACTTCATGTGATATGTATGTACCATGTCTTCAACTGATATGTCAACTCATTTTATTAATCATGCAAAGTTCACTTCTTTTTAGCTTTTAAACATGTTATTACAATGTTCCCTTGTCAAAAACAGACCAGGTGTAGCATCTTGCTTCACAAAGTTTCGATTAATCCTGTTTACTTTGGACATTTCTTCTTCTACTGCTGAAGCGCGCCGATCTCTACTTACTGCATTATAGGTGAGAGACACAAAACTGCCCTTCACTTTCTTAAAGGGGGGGTATTATGTAAAATCGACTTTTTCAAGCTTTATATCATGTTATTATGTCATTCCCTCATTAAACACATGCCTGGAGTGTTGCCTTGGCTCATTCACATATTTTTGAGTAATCAGTAAAAACTTAGACGGCAGCCATTTTAGGTGTAGCTATGCCTCAGTCCTCCTAGGAACGCCCCCACCTCCTGGAGACGCCTCTGGACCTTTTGTCACCAGCCAAGCCACCAACCACTGCTCCTCAGCTCAGCAGAGCCCCCTCCCCGCACAGTAGTGTTGTTTAAATTCCACAGCAGTGTGCTGAAGGGGGCGTGTCGGAAAGCTTCTTAAAGAGACAGAGGCCTATTTCAAGACGTTCAGTACAGCCATTTTGAGAGAGCAATTTTATTCAAGGCAGTTATTTTAATTTACTGCATATACAGACCAACAGAAGGTTACGTCATCATTGTAGTATGCTATAGACTGGTGCTATGTGATTGAAAAAAGCATAATACCCCCTCTTTAAAGAAAACTCAGATCTGAGAAGTTCTGCACTCTAAATGTGTTCATCATGGCGCCATGGAGTTGCAAACCACGCTGTAGCAGAAAGTGAAAGTTTGTTTTCATTGCGACCCTTTCTTTCTCGCTGCCCTCCACTGAAGGAGTGCGAGGCAAAATCCTGGAGCAGACTAGCTCTGGCCCCAGTGTCTCAGTGTCTTATCCTTACATTATTTAAAATGTTAAGTGTTATTGTTACGGTACCCAATAGGTGTTTTACGCAGGATATGTCCTCTTTAAGATCTTCTCTTCTGCCTCTTGTGCTGTGATTTGCATTTGTTTGATACATTAAATAATCAAAGTAGAGACTATTGGTTTGGCTTTCACTGTCATCATCTGGACTGGGCTTTTTTGAGTTTAGGACGTTTTGCCTCTCGTCCAAGAAGCTTCAATCTCAATCGCCATCGCCGCCCCCACCCTCTGGAACTCACTCCCCATCCACATCAGAAACTCAGACTCGCTGACCACCTATAAAAATCTGCTAAAAACCCACTTGTTTCAGCTCGCCTACAACCTACAATAGCACCCTCACCTTTGCTTGTTTGTCTCATTTGTAAAGCATCTTTGAGTTCTTTGAAAAGCGCTATATAAGACGTATGTATTATTATTATTAATCTCCGGTAAACATGTGAGTTTCACTCCTTCACTCATCCTCAGTCCAGCTCAGGACAATGGTTAGGTTAAGATAGGTTAAGATTATCCAGACTGAAGAGAAGAGCGTGGAAAAAGCTTCTCTGGGACTGGGAGGCGAAACGTCAATTCATAATCATACATAATCATCTGCTACGCTGGAAAACTCCTGACTACACAAATACTGTATATATAACAATAATTGCGTGTTTTAATCATTCCTGTTCAACATGAGCAGATATTAGGCTGTTTGATTTTGAGTACCATCATGAAAATTCGTCACACTCAATGAAAATTATTATGTGGAGTCAGTTAACTAAGGCAATTGGATTTCTCAGTTAAGTGGAGTCAAATTACCTAATTAGATGTTGGGTGAGACAAATGCTCATAAATAATGATCATTTGTAAGCGCTGCCAATACCTGTGCCTGCGTTTGGGACTGACGAGAAACCGATGAAAACAGGAGGAACATCTTATTTCATAACCTCGGACTGCAATAAATCTGTCACAAATAAGACCGAGGAGGAGTTGAAACGGTAGTGAGCAGTGGAAACAGAGGCACAGATGCGGCTCGTGAAAAACATCTGTGTCACTGACATGTCACGTGGTTCACCGACGAATGATTTACGTTTGAAATGGTGGGCTATGCCTGTTAGCATCATATATCAATATATCAAAGTCTATACGTATGTGTGTAAAAAAAACAGCAACATTTCCTGCTGTGAAGAGAAACCAGAAATTACAGAAGCGGATGAAGCCAAAAGCATGAAGGAGACGTACGAAGGGGACAGGTGTGACTCCCGCTGAGATTTTGGGACAAACCTCTGGAGAAGCAGAAGGGAAAGGAAATCAACCACAGCAGCACAGAGAATCAAGCTGTTGACTTAGCTCCAGAGTTGAGTTACATCCCAAATCAGCAAGTGCAAGTCTATATAAATATAGTATTTCTACCGTGCAAATATTTAAATAATGGAGGTCTGTTATCTCAGTGGGTGGCCATAGGGACGTTGAAACTAGTTTTACAGTAGCTTTGTAGCTTTGTTCTGGGCAAAATTAGCTGCACTTTGAAAGCCTTTTTCCTTTGTTATGGTGTACTGACAGCCTCTTAAAGACATTTCACCCAGTAAATGGATCAACACAAGCATTATTTCATTAAAGGTGTTTTAGGTAGGTCTAGGCTACAGACAGTATTGAGTTGTGAAAGTTTGGTTGATGTTGTGAAATACATACACCTGCAATGTTCTGCGCAGTGGCTTTAATGCAGTGTGCTTCAGTTTCAACGGCCGCACGTGTATAAATGCCCCCATCTATTGCTTGCTGATTTGGGATTGGCCCACACGCCACACGCTGCCGTCTGATTGGCTGTCACACCTGTCCGTTCCTTCTTGCCGCGTCTCCACTGGGGCGTGTCGAGCAGGACGTAGAACGATGACAGCTTACTGTACTCCTCCCGGTCTAAGATCCTAATGACTATGGTCTTCCTGTTGGGAGACACACACACACGCATGGACACACAAACAGAAGGGGGGGGGGGGGGGAGGGCGTGGTCAACATGCGAACTCAACAAACTGTATGAAATGTAACAATAAGACACACGTTCTCCCATGCACTCCGGCGGTGACGTGGATGTGGTGCGATGAGGTGGACCAGTTGCATGTCCCACAAGATAGGATACAAAGAGAAAACTATAGCAAATAGTTCTTTTCAAATGAATTGGAGAAGAGAATGAATATCCTATCTTGTGCTTCTTAGACCATGCAACCTTTACAGCGATGGCTTGAGGTTCACGGGGTCAAAAGTTCATACAGTCGACCCCGACCGCTGACCTTTGCCGTCGTTACTCTCCATCAATCGCGGCTCTCCGATCTCTATGTAGAAGGCTTTGTTCTTCTCGTACTCCTCGTCGTCGATTACTTTCACCTTGATGATTTTACTGAAGAGGAAAGGGGGAAACGGAAAAGGAGACAAGGAAGCAAAGTGAGGAAAGGGTAGTAGACTGAAAACGGAAAAAAAAGAAAGAAAGCAAGAACCTTTTGAGCTGAGGACATGTTTTTTTTTTTCCCACCACAACACTTCAAAGATTGACTATTTTCTGCTCGATTTGACCGTAAAATCACAGATAAGGCGCTATCACAGCAGACAGTTAAGATGAAACTGATAAAATCAACGCCGTCTCTGCTCTCTGCGATTTGAACTTTGCGTTCAAATAATCTTGTCACGGAGATCATTTCATTTAGTGGCCCACTGCAGGTTAAGTGTAGAAGATTCCGGTGAGGGTTCGGTATCTGAACTATTAGTCACTTTGGCAGCCGGGCACTCATGAATCAAGATGACAAATTAGCCTGGTGTGACCAGACACATGTAAATGAGCTGAGGCTGTAGAAACACTGCCAAAGGTGTTGCAAACCCCTTATACTAATTTTACGTTAACGGGCCTATAATGTACAAAATCCTTTTACAATGTTAACAATTTCAGTTCTGACCTCAAAACAAGTGTCCTATTCAAGTCCAGACATCGCCAACTTGTTTAAGTTTACCTGATCATGTTTAGCCAATTTATTGCCCTACGTAAGGGGCTTTGGCAGTACTGTACAGGCACACTTGCCACTAACCAACAACTTGCCACCCTGGGCTACTTTGGCATACCTCTACTAGCATAGAAATAAAAGAGCTACACATTATTTAAGCACACATTGGCATTCTCTCTATCCATAGCTTAAATTTCAGAACACATTAGACATCATGTACTGTAGTCAAGATTCAAGGTAAGCGAACTGAAATGCAACAGTCAACCAATGTTATAACGCAAGTACATGTCGGTTCAAAGTCTATGTAGCGGTGCATCGTGTGGAAAAGCAATTATTCAACATCTAAAGTGCCTCCTGTTTGCACAAAGGTCATTCAAAAAGATGGCCGCTTCAGCACAATGCAAAGGGAGGTGGTGTGTGACTGTATTTGTTGTGGCACTTGGCCCCCGTCACGCATGGAGGGAAAGCTGATATCTGGGGTCACAGCACTACGGAGCAGCCCACTGCTACTTTTCATGCCTTTGGGGCGGTAACTGTGTATTTATACGTATGCACCAAAATCATATTCAGACCAACACACAGTTCCAAAGATGCCACAGGACGGTCCTAATCTGCTCTGTAGGGTGGAAAGAGGGAACGCACATATAGAGAGGATTAAAGAAAGGTTTTATCTCATGTCACAGGCCTGTAACCTGTTTTACATTGAAGTACAGCGGGGGGAAAAAGCATTAGAATCTAAATCTACTTATACAACTGCTGTTCAAAAAGTAACATCATGCACAATCACGTTTGTATCTCGGTCAGACTTCCAAGCACACAGATCATAGGGATCATAGGCTATACATCTAACATTATAGGACAAATCCACTGTCAGCTGGCATCACTGTTCACACAGTTTAACCACAGGAGAAAAATAATATAATATAATTATAAAATTAAAAAATAATTAAAATGGGCTGTGGATTCTATTGACAGCTGGGTCTTGAGCGGTAAATACATCAATCAAACTTTAGAGACACATTAGAGTGATGCAGTCAGTATAATCTCAAATTGTTTCCAATACAGTATATTCACTGCTGATTTGGTGCAGTGCGACAACACAGTCGCGGTCAGTAAAAGTAAAATACAGCTCTATTCAACAAATAGTTCAAGCTATTATTACAAATGTCATTACTGCTTCAGGGCATATTTTCGGATGATCTTTTTTTGTGAGTCGAGTGGGGACAGCAATTATAAATTTCCCAAAACAGCATCGATCCTACCAATATGTAGTGTGTGGGGCCTTGCTTTATATTACTTTAAATGCCACCGCTATTACTTCTATTACTATTACTACTGCTACTACTACTACTACTACTACTACTACTACTACTACTACTACTACTACTACTACTACGTTACTACCAGAGCTTTGAACTTGTAAGTCACTAGGAAAAAGAAGGAAAAAATTTGATTGCATTTGCTAAAGACTTGAACTTGTAAGCGACTGCAAAACAAGGACTTATTCCTCCCTCCCAACAATTGTACAATTGCTCTAATTCTATTGATGCCAAATTTGCCTAATTGTAATTTGGAATGTCTTCAGCGCCAAAATAAGCGCAGTGCCGTGGTCTCGCGCATTCATATTACTCACAATCAAATTAAAATCTATTGCTGTCACATTATCGCACAATAATACAAAGGATTGAAAGAACTTAATCAATAAATTGTCTTGAAAGTAAAGAGGATAATCCGTTTAAATAAAGACTATACACAGACGTACATCTGACCTCTGCTCTTAGGGATTAGCTCCTTTGACAGAGACTCCATTCACGCCAGATGGAGTGAAGTTTAAACTTTCTGGTCTGACAGATCTTTCAAGCAACAGCTGGGTGCACAACTATTTGTAGGCTGCAGGGGGAGCTATGATAGAAACCTGAATTCATTCTGCAGTAAAGGCCCTCTAATTCAAAATAATAGAAATTCTAGCAAGGACAAAAATGAGAGTAGTCTTTCTAATCGCACTCTCACAGTGCTAATGAATCATTTTGGCATATTTTTTCTGGGAATGGTGACTCCTCTGTTGTAGCTGGCAAAGATCAGACCGGACCAAGTTACGGGAAACACACTGACACGACGAGAGCAAAGCAGCCAACAGTGACACCACGGCTGAGAAACAGACATAGATATCTGCACTAAACCAGATTTATGCACTCTCCCCACCACAGACACACACGCACACATGCACACCCACGCACACACCGACACGGAGCGGCTAGCGGTGTGACAAACACGGGTGTAAAACATCATGACCCGTCGCCATGGTAACATAATGTTTAGATGACTGGTCACGGTGGAGATGACTGTTCCCACTGATTTATAGCGCAAGACTAAGAACCATTTGTTTAATTCTAAACATTTTTGGTAAGGCTTTGACACTTCAGTAATCCCCAAAATGTTTATGTGGCGGTCTACTATAGATCTTGGGATAGTGTCGTCAAAAAGTATTCTGGGAAAAGGGGAACATTCAATAGTAATGGACTAATGGAGATTTCCCTATGTGCGTCCAAAACAAATTTCCCTCAGGACGAATAAATTAATCTTGAATCTTGATTTATTTTTCACTGAAAAGCTTTGGTGTGTTTTATGCACAATTCTACTGACCTGACAGCTGCATACAGTAGAGTTGTTCCGCAGCTCTTTCTTCACTTTTTAGACGCCTAAATTGTTTATGGTCGATGGGCAATAACAAAAAGCCAAGTGGTGATCGATCAAACCAAAAAGTTATAATTTCTTTCTCTCTCCCCCCTGTGGCTGGAATGGGTAGGCCTCTCTTTCGAATAAATTGGGTCGCTTTGTGATGCAGAGCCAGAAGTGGCGTCGTAGCATCTCACTAGCATGCTTTGGAGTGCAGTCATGCATGGAGAAGAAAGAAAATCAAAAGCCCATCTATTTTCTCAAGGGATCAGGATTCATGTACATCACGTTTCCATAGCGATGTCCTTTTCGTGCTTTTGCCTAAAAGCGTCAAAAGAAAGGAGTTTAAGCAGCTCTGATAGCAGCCGCACATCCCCTCCGCTGTGTCTTATCTCTGCTGATATAGCCTCACAGTTTCATCCATTATTTCCTCTCTTCTCTTCCACAAACAAGCTTTCTGCCACACAGCGCCCGGTCAGAGCTTGTAAAACACCTAATGCAACTCTGAATAGGAAAGGAGAAGGCGGAAAAAACGTCTGACCTTAACTATACCCGAATGTGAGCTGGAGTCCGTCATGTCAGTGGAGTAATAGACTCAGCTCTTGACCACCATTCTTTTTGACCAACCTATAAAACTAGCTTTTCTTTCTGTTGTTTACCTACTCTTCGAAGGGCGATTCTAAAAGCTTTTCTTGACACTAGCATTTTTACCCTACAACTTCCACAAAAATCTAAAAAGGAAATAGGCTACGAGTAAAACACACCACATGTCAACGTGATTTTAGAACATACGGACTTCGGCAGTTGGTTGTAATTGTGCATCAATTAATATATAGTTATTAATATATTTTCCAATTCAAGAATGTCAACTTGAATCACTACTTATGATGATTTGCGGGCTTCAAAATGCTTTCTGAGAGCCATGACAACAACAACAACAACACGGTTAACACTCAAAAAAGTCAGTTAATCGTAATATAATGAGACTTTAGAGCATCTCTTTTAAATGTAAGTCTTGTCCTTTTCACCCATGGACGGTATTGCTTTCGTGGCACAGATTGATGGTGGGTGGACTGCGCACTCAGACTAAACAAAAGGCAGGGTTTGTATATGTACATGGAATATATATATATACGTATTTAGATGGATTGTGGGAGGTGGCCATTAGAAAAGTGTAAATGTGTTTACGCACGTCGCGTCTAATATTAAGACGTGTTAATGCAGATTTAAACAATGCAGCGATGTCCATTGTGGAGCGCTGAAGTCCACCGTGACTATTAGCAATTGTTAATAAATGCGTGTGACAGTTAGTAGTACTTGGGCTGCTGCGTTTATGTGTATGTGCGATGTTTATGTGTATGTGCGAAGTTTACGTGCAGCGGTTTAACAAGCTGATAATGATGTTGTCCGCAGTGGGAAACCGCAACAATGGGCAGCAGGGCTCAAGCCGGCCCCCTCTAATAAGCTCCAGACTCCGCTCTAATGCACATAATCCTGACATTACGGAGGCTAATGAAAACACAAAAGGTTACACACACACACACACACACACACACACACACACACACAGCTAGTCAATACACACATGCAAGCGGCAGCGGTCAGACGCGCATTGACAAAGGGTTATCAATCAAGAATCGAATGATTTGTGGAACGCAACATGGCAGCCCAATCAAGATCACTTTTATTCATTAGCTTCATCCGCCGTGGTATTTCTCGGAATAGTATGGCCCCGTCTTTCATACATGTAGATTAGGCATCGGTCCATAAAGTGTCACCCAAAAAAATGATGACACTCTTTTCTTTCTACGTCGACCCCTTGAGGCGGGGATTAGCTTCTATACAGTCTTGTTGTGTTTTATGTGATCTATTTAGTGTTCCAGATTGACACATAAATCACTTTTGGACAAAATGTGAAATACAAGCTTTTCTAAGGTAATACCATTACACAGATTCCCCAAGGTGCAAGGCAATATAAAAGACACAACTCTTCTACAATTTGAATGATAACTTTGCTGTTTTCACAAAGCACTTGTTCGAGAGGCGGGGCTTAATATTGCACCGTTGCCTGAAGTACACACTCATTATCAGCCATTCTAGTTACTAACGTCTATGTTGCCAAGAAACCTTGAAATCTGTTGTCTCATCCATAGGGAACAATTCCTGGGTGCAATGCTGAAAGGGGCTATAAAACCAATGTTTATAGTAACAACAATTTTATTAGACAGTACTATGCAAATGTGTCAGCAGAGCCATAAACAGCAGCCAGCTCTGTTTACGCCTCTACTGTAAGTGCGTTATACAAATGTTTTCATGCTCGACCTCCCCAAGAGTCATTTCAAAGTCTTTTATCATTCTCCCTCTGATATCTGCTTGCTCATTGTATTTCTTCCAAATCTACACGTTGCATTTGTATAACCAAATACGGGCGTAAGGGGAATCCTAGGGGTTCCGTAACACACTCAAATGTGAGCTTTTTTCGTTTTTGGATTTGCAAACTCCCTAAAGACTAAAAATCCCTAAAGATCCACTCCGCTTCTGTGGGAGATTCTCAGTGACCCGCCTCTTTCTAATTGCGCACAAGAGAAAATTGAGGCCTTTTTAGTCTATAATGAGTTTCACCGCCGCACAAACTAATGGCGTTTTAGTCATCCCACTTCTGCAGAGCGCTGACCTAAGCTCGAAGCAGGCAAAGTCGGAACTACAAGAGTCTCAAATTGCAACTTGTATAATTGCAATTTGTACATCAAAAGACAGATGGGGGAGAGGAGGAGAGCGTGCCACATTTAGTGCGTGGCTGTACGTGGATGGCAGGAGATAGGAGGAGGAGAGCATGGCAGCCGGAGCAAGGACAGGATATGAATGCTAATCAGATGATGCTGCCAAAACAGCTGCAGCGCTACATCATTTCCGGGCTTTTATGGGCTCCACTGCGGGACCGGTACGGTGTGACGTCGTACAGTTTAGGAGAGAACTTCAGCACAACTCCATTTATGTTGATATTTTTCACTTCGAGGAATAAAGAACACGTTTTTCAGTTCGAGCCACAACACTGTGTCCACCACTTTATATGGTGTCGAGAACCGCCATCATCCTTGGACGACAAGCCAAAGACGTTACTTAGTTATATGATTTCAAATACTATAATACTGTCGAATATGGACGAAAAAAGAAACATATAACGGTGAAATCAGTAACAGTCCTCAACTGGTTTTATTTTTTAAATTTTGGTGGAAAAATATTGAAGGAACCCACTGAAGATGGTTCTGCGATACTCTATTGGGTTTCCCCAGAGACAGGGGCCAGAAAGGGCAACCATAATCAAAGCTATGCCGCAGTAGTGTCACAAAGTAAGATGGTAGATTTTAAGAAATGATATATTGATGGTTTTATTCACTTGTATAACGTCAGTAAAGTATACTTGGGAAGTTGGTTTAGCAAAAGGTATTTGCAATATTCAGTAATACTCCCAAGGCTTTTCAACAGGGGAAAGCACAGCACCACGATCAGCCGAGAGTCGAAGAAAGAATGTTTGTATTTTCACACTCCACACTATGCAAAAGCGGTGAGGTGAAAAGTTCATTACATGCTACACCATCTCATTCTATTCGATAAGTGCATGTGCAAAAAAAAGTGCAGCCAACGCTTGACGGGGCCCTGCAGATGTCATCTGAAAGTTTCTGCTGACAATCCTGGAGTCAGAATGAAACTGTTCCCATGGCGATTACAAGCTTTTAAATGCCTGTTGTAGCCTCGCAGTTTGTGGAGACAGATTTCCACTGGGAGCCCCAAGCGCAACAACCACCACTGCTCCTTTTTCCGTCCGCGTCAAACTAGAAAAGACGTGAAGAAGACTCGGCTTTATGGCATTCGACTTGGATCTCGCTATAATGCAATCTATAAACAGCTCGAGGCCATTAAACGAGGTACGCATACAGATAGGATTTCTCCCAAAACATCAATAGCTTGTTGACAATACGAGCCAAAAAACCTAAAGTTGGAATTCTGTCTGCACTTTTGTATATCTATTCTTTCTGCTGTTTTAACACACTCGCCAGAAGACACACAGACACGGAGGAACAAAAGATGCCTTACATTTTACTTAAAGAAAAAAAAGTGATTCATGTTTTCTTCTTGTCTCGGTAGATTTCCTAAAAATTGAAATATAATCATAGAAAATACCTTACCTATACAACAAAACCAAAAACAATCAGACGATACGCTGCACACAGTGTCGTTTACTTTTGCATTGCACCATAGGGAAGTATTTCTTCCAATCACTTCAGTCCCACAGTATGTCTAAGGGCCGAGGGCCAGTACAAAGGCATGTTTTCGTACTCCTGTTTTCTCCCACTCTGCGCGTTGATTACATGCTCAATCACTTCCTTTGTGCTGCCCTGCTGTTGTGCGTGTGAGCGTGTGGCCACTGTGTAAAGTGTGCTGGTGGATCCGCCGTTAGAAGCTGGTTACAGATTACTGTGATATGGATGAGGACAAGTAAGCACCATCCTGGATTGTGCAATGCAGCCAGCCGGGACATGAGAAAGTAATAATCAAAAAAACAATCTAAGAACAATCCTTTTTTTTTTCTTGAGTACAAATGATCAAAAGCAGTAGCAGTCGGAATTTCCAAGAGCTTGATAAGACAAGAACTGCATTCAAAAATAGGGCTTAAGTGCCAACTCCAGCCACAAGAGGTCAGTAAAGGGACAAATTAATTAGATCAGATCAGCGGTTCCCTAACCTTTCTGCCTCAAGTACTCCTTGGTAGGCTATAATTATGTACAACTCTGAGTTATACTCCGAGTATGTTGTACCTTGCTGCTGATCATTTCTGATCAACTAAATCAACCCCTATTTTTCTTTATTTTGTTTTGGTTAATGTATTGCCCACAGTAAAGCTAAGTATCTTACAAACAAAGAAGAAAGTAAATATACAAATAGTATTCTGATTTTAAATTCTTTTTCAATATGAAATAATTCCAATAACCTTTTGTTAAGTATACCTCTGGTTGGGATTATAGAAGTACAGAGGGCCATAAACTGTGATAGTGGGACTTGGATCCAGTTAATGTATTTATCAATAAAGTCAAGTACCTTTGGCGGTAACACTTTATAATAATGGTACATGAGTTCATGCATGATTTTCATGAACTTATGCATGAATAAATGCATGATTTCATGAAACATTCATGCATTACTAAATCATGGCTTCTCAGGAACAAACATGATTACATGTTGGTTCATGGATGAATTCATTGCTGAATTAAATGTCTAACTACTGTAATGAATGTACATGAAAATCTTAATGATTCATCATAATCATGAGGATCACATAAGAATACCATGAATTCACTGAATCAGCAATGAAATGACAATAAAATGATCAACCAATCATGATCATGAGGATCATGCATGAACATCATGACTCATATGGCGGAAACCTACTTGCAAACAAGAACATAAAGTATAACTTTATAGGCTCAAATTTACCGTAATCATGAACGTATCATTTGCTAATCCTTAATTTCATTATGATTGTTCCCCCTCAACTAAAATGGTGCATTATCCTAAAAACCAGCTCTGGAGATCTTATTTGTTTATGCTGTACTTATAATTTGTAATAAAGGTTTTTTTCAACACAAAAATTCCAATTGAGGAAACAATCCAGAAATCATTGCTTCTTCTTCATCACTAAGGTGTCTATAACAGGTTAAAACGTTTAGGGTAATGCACCACTTTAGTTGAGGGGACATCATTTGCAAGTACATTTCCGACATATGAGTCATGATGTTCATGCATGATCCTCATGATTGGTTGATCATTTTATTGTCATTTCATTGCTGTTTAGTGAACTCATGGTATTCTTATGTGATTCTCATGATCATGATGAATCATTAAGATGTTCATGTACATTCATTACAGTAGTTAGATGTTTAATTAATTGATGAATTCATCCATGAACCAACATGTAATCATGTTTGTTCCTGAGAAGTCATGATTTAGTAATGCATGAATGTGTCATGAAATCATGCATTAATTCATGCATAAGTTCATGAAAATCATGCATGAACTCATGTACCATTATTATAAAGTGTTACCCATTTGGCAAATCACAGGAAATGCAAGATAGTTGTGTTATGTAATCTTTACACAAATGCTTTTGAAATACAGAAAAAAAATAAGGTTTTTGTGTTTGGACAAGGCAGCGTTCCGTAAGAATCCAACCTGCAGCAGAGGTCATAGCTGGAGTAAGAGCCTCTGAAAATACTCACAAAGGATGGCAGTGAAAGCGCATGGCAGGGCTTTTCACTGGGCACACAATAAACTGCACTGTCTCACATAGGGTGCATTATTCTTTCTAAAACGCATGGACAAAAATCTTTTTAGAATGCTCTTTTAATGCCGTCTCTCCTCCCGCTGACGTTTGCTCCGCACATTTGGCAACCGGCTTTCTTTATCCTCCTTCTTTATTCTTATTGTCCGTGTGCCTTGCTGCCTACCCTTGGCGTAAATTCGGCATGAACAGTGGCACGCTACTACAGTCCGTTTGGCCATGCCAGCTTCACCCTGCACCGCTCACACACATAAACCGCTTTCATCCAGCCTTCAGTTTGGAAATTCAGACACCTCTTGTTCCATATGAAGTATTATGAACTTATCATGATTACGATCACACTTAATTCTTATGGAGTGAATGTGTAGCGATGCCACAACTGTGTTTTTTGTTTGTTTGTTTTTTACTGCAAATCACTGATCTATCACTTTGTTCTAGTGATTTTTATTTATGGTCCGGGGAATAAATCACTTTAATGGTTGAATGAGCATCTTTAAAAGAATATATAATATAAGAAATGTAATTTGTCTCTATTAGGATTTTTTTTGTATATGAAACTTTCCTCTAACCTCTGCAAACATGTTTTGAAACAAATTCAGTCATCTCTCCAGTGTTAATTCTACTTAATCTCAATGCTTGTCATAACAAAGCGTTTGTCTTTTATTGGCTCTATGCAGCATCAAAGCTCTCCCTCTCCAAAATCTTCCACTTATGTGTGTTTAACGGCACCATTGTATTCTTGTAACTAGTTATAAAAGAAAATCATCAAACTGTTGAAAGGCACAAAAGTATCCTTCACTGTAAAGTAAAAAGATTGAGCTGTTGCCACGGTTACAAGGATTCGAACTCCGCCATTATTGCTGGGTTGCAGGTTCAAGAATGTGATGATGTCACAGGTCCCAGCGGGGGACAGGAGACAGTTTTTTCCATTACACTTTCACAAGTCATAGCTCAAAAGAAAATGTATGAATTACGAAAATGATCATTAGTATCAGTCACTGTGTCCAAGATCTCTCTGTACAAGACCAAACATTTCCTCAAAAGCAAAATCATTTTTCCTCCATATAATAGTATTGGCCTTTAGAATGCTGTGATGTCACCTGCAATCCAGCAATACCCAGATCTCCAGGTTGGGCTTATAACGCCAGAACGCTGCCATCGAATTTGCAGTGAAATGAAGCACTCAAGGCCAAAGCTATATAAATGGCAAGGAAACCTTTATTGGCCTTAGGACGCATCCATCTCCCGCTCCACCAAGGACAGCGCCATTGTCTGTGGCTATATACGGTCATTACATTCACACACGTGACCCCGTGACCCCTCTCCTTGTAAGGCGCTGTGTATAAAAGCCAATGTATACAGGATGACGACCCAGTGGACAGTCAGGGAGATAAACAGCCTATTTTCTGAGATTTTTCCAACACAGTTTATTCAAGGCTACTGATAGAGATCGTTTCAGACGAGGATGATTGGATAGGATGCTGAGGAAATATCTCTTGTTAAAGTACGGTATAAATGTATGAATCTCAACAGCACTATTATATAAATAAAGTTGCATTTCACAAAGAATATCTTTTATGAGCACAGCAACATCTACTGCAAATATACCATTCTCAAAACCAAGCTGTAGCATATCTTTTGTATGAAGGACATAAAAAAATACAATAAAGTAAAGCTAAAGCTATGAAAATATAACCAACACACTAATTATACAACACACAGGTTAGTAATTTATACATTTAGGCAGCTTTTTTTTTTTCTAGATTGATTTTTTCAATTAAGTGTTGCTAATAGATTGGCGATTTTGTTCTTTTAAATTAAGTTTGCACCTTTGAAGTATTTGAAAGAAGACTTGTTTGTACTGGGCTACAGGATTAGCATGTTTTTACACATAATACCAACGAAGAGAGATTACTTGTATTGCAATTGCCACTTTTGCCATGTGTTGAATATCATATTATAAACCCATAGTACGTTACATTCTTTTGCTGTAAGTTACCCATGTATCCCTGCCGTTGTCATGCTCTATTGTTAGAGCGGTGCGCAGATATGTGAGGTCAGATTGTAGCGTCTGACACATGACTGCGAGAGAGAGGAGCTGGTCTGAGGCTGTCTGAGGTGTGATCTGACTCTTCTGCCATGGAGCCCAGCTGAGCGGCCCGTAGCACGAAAACAGATCACTGCAACACTTTTGGAGAGTTACGGCTGCCTAATGTGTCACGATTAATGCAAGAACTATGGCAGGACAATAGGAGCACATATTCTGATATTTGATAACTGAATATTAATGATGTTTTTGCAAAAACATACTCACAATTTCAACACAGAATTAAATGTAAACAAAAGGCTTTTTCATCAACGTGTCAAAGCAGGACTTAAATAGAGGCACTTAAATAGAGGCATCTGGCTCCAAAGGTTAGTAGTAAACTTTATACCAAATGATTCAAGAACCACTGAACAGCATTACGCTTTCACATAACACAGTGCTGGGACAATATGCAATGTGACCGCATGGCAGATATTAGCCACCATTACTGCAGAACAGTGTATAGTAATGGGCCTTAGCCTCAAAATCACCTTTAAATGTCCATTGAAATATGTATCTAAATTGAGTTTTGACAGCTTCACATATGAGTGAGAATTCATGACTGTAAGGCAGCAGTCAGAAGTAAATGATCTGTTGCAAAAATGGCCCCCTGAGGGAAACGCCTGGCAGTCAAAAGCAGGGCAACCAATAAGCCTACAGTGTAATAGAAAAAAACAACAATACAGTGCCGTTTCACTGCCAAAGGACACACACTCTCATTACATTCTGGTAATGCGTATGTTACATCTACAGGTACAGCACAACAACAGACAAAAGTATTCATTACATACATGTTGATCCATAAATGCTGGAACAATCGGCAAGAATGAGGATTTGATAAGAGCGGCACTGCTATCAAGCTTTTTGTACAATGCTTCAAGTGTCAAGTGTTTGTGTTGAATCTCCTATCACATCCGGGTCAGTCGAGCCTTTTGAGATGTAACCCATTGGTGAAATGTGTTACCAGCATATCTTTTTTTTTTTTTTTTTACTTTATTTAACACTCAGTAAGAAGAATACAGTGACAAGAAGAAGAAAAAAAGAAAAACAGTAAACATAAATAACATTGTTTTTTCTATAAACAATATGTACAGTAATAACAAATTCTTCTTGGTAGGAATTGTGAGAGATGGTTAGGTTAGGGGGAGAAAAAAAAAGAAAGAAAAAGAAAAGAGGGGGGGGGATGGGCAACATTGAGTTGACTTATTTTGTTGAATTTGTGTGCGTGTGTCTATGATTGCTGTATAAGAGTGAAAGGTAAGGTATGTGTGTCCGTTATTAGTATACTACGTAACATGACAGATAAATAAATAAAAGTTAAAAAAATAAAATAAAATAAAAAAATAAAAAATAAAAAAAGGAAAGAAAATATATAATAGTAACAATAACAAATAAATAAATAAGTGAAATTAAAATTAAACAGCATATCTAATCACGTTCAAATTTCATGTTGTTGTTCGTTCTTTAGATGCATCATACGAGGCGCTTTGCTTTTCTAGATGTTGTACCACATTTAAAGTCTGCAACCTGGTCTTGACTCTGTTATCTTGTCACTTCAGAGGGGGATGTCATGCTCTGTGAGGCTTGGCATTTTGGAAATCAAAGCATGTGTCACCATGTCAGAGGCCACAGCCGTGACACGGTGAGAATATAAACAAGCTTTTGTGTTTGGGGTGCAACAAACATCAGAATACTAGACAAAATTGAAGATTACAGACAAAAATCTCTGTCCCTCTGTTTTGTTTGCACAACTTTTGATAGACACCGACGCACTGAGTACAACAGACCCGTAGCATCCCACAGGAGTTGCAATTTTGAAGATGCTCTCTCAATTGACTGCATTTCATTTATAATGTTCACTTAAAGTCGGGCATAGAAATAAAATGGGAAGCAGTTGCTGTAGTGAATATGATTATCCGCTCTTATGCAGTGAGTTTGGTGATCTGGCCTTTGGCTGAATACACTGGGAGATGACTGGTGCAATCATTATCATCAACTCATCGGATATCGGAGCGGAAAGATCTGAGTGCGCCCTTTTCCACCTCTCCTATTTGCAGCATGTGACCTCTCATATTTACTCATCCTTCAAAATTGCACAAATTCATTCAATTAGTTTTGTGAAAATAAATGGTACTAATAGGCTGTATTGAATAGGCTTATTAGTTCACCCTGTCTATATTTCCTAATGTATCTTATTGTTGTGAATATTTTATGGTATCTCATTTAAAATGTTATGGTAACGCTAAACCATTATTTTGCCCAGAAAGATGATTTATACAGATTACATTTGCATAAATTACACCTTACTTCAATCCAAACGCTTCTGTTTATCTTTCTACAGTTGATCCCACTCTCTCCAAATCCTCGCTCGGAATAACGACAACACATGCCTCCTGTCAGAAGAAATATTATCAAAAAAAGTTTGGGATGGAATAATGAACACTGAAAAGTACCATGGAAATCCACCATTTTGAAATGTAAGAAAATATTGTCCATAGGCTTAAATGATCAAAAATAATATGAAAAAGAGAAAAGAGCCATGGAGAAGGTTAAGCCTTTCTATACTTTTTCTGTATTCTCCTATTGTTACTAATATGGACCATGCTTGCTGGTACCCCATGGCAGATTTCTATGGCAACGTTAAATTTAATAAATCAAACGTCCACCCCGAACTACTTTACCTAATTATCATGGGTGGATGAGCGATTTGAATGTTGTTGAGGGTATTTAGACTGTAGTTTGCAACTCTGTCTTGGTTACGTAGCTTTAATAGTCCTCTGCGGGGATCAGTTTGGGTGCAAAGCTCGGAGGTCAGTGATGAAACATCGATTGGCTGCTGCCGTGTGACCCTGTCTCACCTGCTCATTAGTCACTGCCCAGGGGTCGAGCACCAAAGTGTGTGGGGGAGGCCTGTTTCTATATAGCCCTATCTTACATGGCTGTGACATGAGGAGGTGTCGTACTTTGATGCATGTTGTGCTCTGTAAGCTGGTTGTCCACTGTACGAGTGTGTAGTATGTGTGGCCACTCAAGCATGCCGGCAGGAAGTGCATAGTCAGCATGCGAACTTTGGCACCGACAATCGATTAAAAAGGGAATCCCGGCTTATTTCTCTCGACTAAATGTCACGCCTGACATGCAGCTCCTTCGGCTCGTTATTGGGCTAATAGATTATCTCACATATTGAAAAGGGAAAAAAAGGTCTATCCATCCATTGCCTTCACTATTATCCCAATACGTCACCTAAAACAGTATGACAGCATATTCTACTGAAGTCTGGTATTAGCATAGTACAAAAACAACGGCTGACTGGGTGAATATATGGTAAGAAGTTTGGTGAAAAAGATTATTGGGCCTAGAGAAGAACCTATAGCACACAGTGTATCCAACCACTAGTTTTGTGATTGGGTTTGTCAGTATATTGCATATTAGAGCAGGCCTTTGCCTCATGGTTCCTATGTTACACAGGTCCTTCTGTCCTTTCTCTAAATGTGCAAGGCATTTTGACATCCGCCGCAGATGTGTGAGCACACACTCGGCAGACCTGGCTCGAACATCATCATTATGTGACACTGACGATGGTCTGTTGAGACAAAGTACTACTTTTCCAACTGATGTCACCTGACACCTGTCAATCACACCTGCTCAAGTGTGGTCAGCAGTGGAGTAATGGCAGTCTGTCTCTCACCAGAAGACATGACATAAGCCAGCTCTGACACACTATGGAGGAAATGGGCAAATGCTACTGGGAAAACAAAAGAAGAAGGGAGCTAATAGCACATTGCAGCTAAGTTTAATTATGAAGAAATTGGGCTTTTAATAGGCTGGCGGACATATTTTTAAGCCGACAAATTCATTTTTTAAATTTTTTTTATGCCATTTGGTAAAAATGGATATTGCCCCATGACACTGATTCCATACACCCGGATAATATAATATCTTTAAGGACATTTACAAAGTCACCGTCAGCTGTACCAATCTCACATGAGGACTTGTAAGGTATGTGGCCACGCGCTTAACATGACTGGGGATCTAACATGTCTTTGACCTTGGTGGGAAGGTAAACAACTCGTGACTTGGCAACTTCTTACAGAACATCGTAGAGACACACAGCGGCAGACCTCCTTCGGTCTGACATGTTTACGGCCCGTAGAGAGCGCGCTGAGAGATGACAGAACATAGATCATGTCCGCGCCAGGGGAATAAATGAGAATGAGTTTAAAAAGAGCTTTCATTTCTCAGCACAGACAGATAAACTCAGGTGACCGCCTTTTAGTTTCTACAAAGGGAATAGGGGCTCCTGACTTGACATTTAGATGTGGGTCACCCCGTAGACCTCTGTTGTCAAGCGAGCTTAGTTATTACAAAATGACGAGGCAGAGTAAATAATAAAGGATATCTGCCGACTACTGATTAGAACCTCGCAAAGTGTGTTTACCAGCATCTAACAGTTGGAATCGTATTGGTACCTAGGGCAGGACATCCTTTTTTTCCCAAATTATTTTTATTATGTGTGTATGATGTTTTACTTTTAATGAATGATAGTATCTGAAGTCTTAGTTCTGAGATTAGGGTCCAGTCAGTCAGGACTTACTATCGAAAAGGAAAACAGATAAATGAATGGACTTGCCTTTCAAAAGACATAATAATAAAGTAACACTGTTTATGTAATTTATAACAAGCACCTTCACTATCCTTATGTTTCTCCCACAATCTTAATCCACTCCAACTTTCTCAAAGATTACGAAGAAGCAAAACAAAACAAAAAACAAGCAGCCAGGGATAACAAAGTGCCTCACAGATTAAAATGCAAATCTCTGGTTGGTGATCTACAGTAATGCTCTGAAACCTTGTGCCAGAGGTCTCATTGTGGTGAATCTATCCTCTTTAGCCTGCCGCAGACTGCATCGCTTAGTGGTTTGTTAACAAATGGAGGCGAGGAGAGGTGTGGAGTGCGAAGCATTAGGAGTTTAAAACCTGCTGAACACTTTGCCAGTGAACTCCAAGTCAAAGAAGCTTAAGCCTTACTTTTCTGATGAGCAATTAACCGTTTCAGAAAACAAATATACCTGCCTCCAATTCAGGGGTTAATGCTACATTCATTAAGAAATCAGTGTCATTTAATCGAGAGAGTGATGGCAGGAAGGACAGCCATTGTAAAAATGTGTATCAAATTATTGCACTTTATGGATGGGTTTTCGCTGTGAGGCTTTCCCCCTGTTCCTATTAGGCGCCATTTTGATGACCTTTCACCATTTAAAGCTGCACTTTGCAACTTTTTATATATAAAAAAAAAATCGGTATATAGTTATATGATATTGAAGTGCATTATTTGACCCGGCCTGTATGGTGGTTAGCTTGGTTGCTTCATTTCCAGCCAGGGATTGCTATATGCTTCAGGATCAATTTTATTGTATTTTTAGGATTTCTAGTAGGTTATTGGAACTGTATATCATTACCATGGATGACGGTTTCAATCAGCACCCAAGCATCCGGTGGCGTCACTCGAAAAGTTCATACATGCATTATATCACTTTTTTTCTTTTACTAAAAGCTTGCACTTTACAATGATATTCTTTGCAATGAATTCATCCACTTTGAACTTATAGCAGCAAAACACCTTGTTTGCGCACGGAACGGGAAATTCCGACAGATATTTAAAACCTAAATTCTGTTACTTTACTGACCACTTATGAACTTAATGAACTTCCGAATCGTGCGTGAATTTGTCAGTTAGCTTTGGGGCACATCTTTTTTATTTTATTTTTTATTTTTCAAACCAAATACAATTGCTTCTTGGTAACATTTACCATCACAAACAATGTTTAGTAGCAAATACTGTATGTCCAGTCAAAAGTGTTTGGCAATTTTGGACATAATACATTTTCATGCAATGAAACGCCCTTGAAATTTAGAAGCCATGTGTTTTCTCTAATGAATGCTAAATCACCCTTGCATTGACTGCCAACGCCGATCAAGCAGCGAGTTCACGACAGAGAATCAAATGGCACAAAGGGTATGCGGTGGTGTCCCGCGGTGAGTAGGTCAGTCTGAACAGGTGGCCTCCCAGTGGGACGGACCGCTTCATATCATCGACACTGGACACAAATTCACGTGGAAATGATCATGTTAATTGCCTGGAAAAATGACATTGGGAGCACAGTGCCAGGTCTGCTGTGGTGAGGTTGTCTGAAAATGAAGCAATGATCACAGAAAAAATCATAACACAATATATATATATATATACAGTATATAAATAGCTAAACAAAAGTGACAGTGCTTATTGTTATAATATCACTCGAAATAGGTAAAATCGTGAGAAATCATTAGAGAAATTCTGTTATGGCTGCATGGGGATATAGGATGTGGACGTGTATTTGCTCTCTGGACAAACAATAGCTGAAATGGCTGTATAGGTTAACACCACACCGATTACACGTTTGGCAGGCAGTGCGGCTCCACTGGAATCAAACATGTCAGAAATGAGCTGCTGAGGTTTTCAAAGGTGAAACTTGAGTCGTGTTCAGAAAGAGACAGGAATAAAAGAGGTCAACCCAGAGTATTGCATTTCTTAACTGCAAAAAACAAACAAAAACAAAAACGGAAAAAAAAAAAAACAAGCACATGTGACCTACCTCATATTGCCTAAGGGATTTGGATGAGTCCCAGTAGAAAACAATGCGTTTTGAGTAGCTAATTTTAGCTTCTGTGCTAACCGGGCTGTCTATATTTCTAAACAATAAGCGCATAACAGAAATCAACTACAGTATTTTGCAATCAGGAATTTGAACGGTCACAATCAGCTGTCTGTAAAGGCTTCAGTTAGGTCATACCATATCCTTTACAAACTACAAATTATCCAGTCTCCATGGTGTCCTCAATATGTTTTGTAATGCTACTGGACGTGTTAAACATGCACACTGAAGCATATTTTTTAAAACAAATAAATCTAACCACAACAACAATGAGGCGAAAATAACTCTCCGGTCAGGATCAATGCAGAGTTATGTGACTGTGTCTTTCCCGGCTTTATTTGTGAGAGATCAATGAGCCGCAGTCTGGACTTACTGGATCCTACAGGACCTATGGGGGCTCAGGAGTCACGCATAACAGCAGCGAGGGCCATGCTTCTAAAGGCCTATTGGATTTCTCCAGACTCTCGAGCGTCTGTCATTCTGAGCCAAGATGGCCGCCTGCCTCTCCCTCAGGACCGGGGCAATTGCTGCAGATTAGAGGCTGGCGCAGAGGAGCAGAGTACACAAATACAAACGGCAAATACTAAAGGGTGTTTTTGTAGCTTAGAAATGATGATGCCCGGGGAAAAAAGGACTTCCCCTCTTTTAAAGGAATGGTACATTAGTGATATTTATAATTTATGACTGGGTTCAGGAGCAAAACAAGATAAAGTAAAAGTAGGAATGGCGATATCAGGCTTAGTAGATAAACTGATTGCAGTAAAGTGCAGTAGATCGTGATGGTGACCTGGGCTGGGTGTGACCTTTGATAAACAGCAGCAGTTTACAGCCGGACTCCTACAGGTCTCTCTGACATTTACTGGGTGAAGGAGGAGTCTGCCTTCGGGGAGAATGAAGGAGCGGAAATGGATGGAAATTAGACCTTGGCTACAATCCAGCGTTGCGTGTAGTTTACATGCTTGTGTCTCATACTGTATGCTCACTGACATGCAACGTCCCGACTAAAGAAAAACACAATAATAATGAGAATTGACACGGCCAACTTGGAAGGAAGTTAGTAAGAAGGGCTTTTATCAAACAAATGAACCGAAAGAAGTTGCATGGGATTGTTCAATACTTGCCCCGCGCTCTGTCATTGAAGTACAACTCTACAAGGCATGCAGTGTTGCCAGAATAAAACAAGTGTGTTGGAAAAGACTGCACCACCTCAGTAATCACTACACATGCCCACCCGCAGGACCTCTGACTCCCCACAAAGCGGCACATACACTGACTGCAGCGCACAGATGGAGAGGTGAGAGAGAGGCAGACTGTGTGGGAAACAGACACCGACATCCAAGGAGAACTGCTGCAGGATAAAAGGGGTGAACTGTCTGGTTAGACATAAGCTTGGTTACTGGGTGGCTGGTCAATGAGACAGTGTCAACAAGGCAGATGTTTTATTTAGTCATGTTGAAGTGGCAGTGTAGTAGTAGTAGTGGTGGTACTAGGGGTGGTAGTGGTAGTGTGATAGTAAAAGTGGTAGTAAAAGTGGTAATAGTGATAGTAATAGTGGGAGAGTGACAGTAATAGTGGTAGTAGTGATAGTAAAAGTGGTATTAGTGACAGCAATAGTGGTAGTGGTGATAGTAATAGTGATAGTAGTGATAGTGGTAGTAGTAGTGATAGTAATATGGTAGTAGTGATAGTAATAGTGGTAATAGTGATAGTAAAAGTTGAAATTACATTTAAAACTAGGTTTAGAGCGGCGCTATACTGCAGAGTTTTCACCAGAATATCTACTGTAAGAAAGTCTGTGAAATCTACGTTTCACCGATTACCGATCACAAAAATTAGGCTGTGATCGGCGATCATGATCGGTGACCGATGAGATCGGTGCACCTCTAACTACTATACTACTATCACTACTATACTACTACTCCGCAAAGTCTGCGCATTAATATATCATGCGTAGTGTTTGTAATTAGCAATATTATTTTGTTCAGTTGATGGACAAATAAAAGTAGATAATTTGATTCCTATATAATCAAGCAAAAACTTGCTTAACCTAATTGTTATGTATACTTACAGTGTATGTTTCATAACTGTATACTTCCTAAGGAGTATTTCTGGAGCAGATGGCTATGCAAAGCACTAAGGTATGCTCTGATTGACATAATGAGGAAAGGACAGCAGGGAAGGGCTCAAAACACAAAATTAGTCATGAGTAAAGACTTGGAGGATGCAAATGTTTTCAGATCAAACAGGAGAAAAGCAGGAGAAATTTACCTTCAGATTATGGCACTGCAGAAATGAAAGGTACTTGGCTGAGAGCTGTGTTTGCCCAGGCTGGAGCAGATTACATAAGGATATTTAAGCAAATGAGAAGCACCAAATTGTCTGCATGTATAAACGCAGTCTGACAATTCAGGGCAAAACAATGGGAGCTGTTGGTTCAAACCGTCTTTGGTGCAGTTGTTCTATCGCAGCTCTGAAGTGACTGCAGCACAATTGCCTATTTTCAGCCTCCAGCCGGATTTCTAAGGCTTTTGTGAATACTAGTTGGTATAATTTACTTTGTACCGTTCATTGCTTTTCTACAGATAGAAAACACTCTCATACATAATTGAAGTATTGTGTGATGTTAAATAATTTAAATACTCTCAAATTAAAGCCACACTGCAGTACATTCCCGTTATATGTTTCTATGTCACACACAAGCAACAAAACAACCTCATAAAACTCAAAACTAACATGCCAGTGATACCAAACGACATCCTAATGATCAGCTAGACTCTGAGTAAATAAAAAGTAATAAAAATGGCCAATTTAGAGGCAGGTAATGTTTTTCACTTTCTAAAGGACCACAGTTCAGGTTACTTGACATATTTATCTTATTAGTGCATTTACAGAAAAGTACGTCAGATTTTTGCCAGCAGTCTTGTTCTTTTAAGTCGTTTTTGTTTATACTTTGTTTCCAATCTTTTATCTACACGAGTTTACGCTCTGCCCTTGGCTGTGCTTCCGTCAGACGTTACATAAAAACTACTCGGCGTCATCTTGCCGTTTTATCATATTCTTGGTGAGCTTCCCAAAGCCAAACGTTAACCTCAATCTGTCGCGGCGGATCCACCGCACAGGTTTTTCCACAGAGAAACCGCGGCAACACTACATTGTACCCTCCCATTCAGCAGCAGCCTCCCACAGATGTACTGCAACACAGTGTTTGATGCCTCACTCCTCGCCGATCGCACTGTTTACATAGGTGGACCCAGATTTGTTTTTGATGAGGGTGGAGACAAGATTCAAAAGAATAAAAATAAAAATAACATTTCCTTTTGAGGTACTGTATTCTCCTAAGTGTATAGTCATTAGAACTAGGAGCAGGTGCAGTAACTTTACAGAAAACAACAGTAACAATTCTGTCCTAACTTTAAATTCTTTGGAATAATAAAAACATCCAGGCTCAAGTACTCCTGCCTAGCACTTGTTCCTTTTGGTTCTGAACTTCTTTGACTCCTTGTGGCCTAACGTCTAGTTCCATTTAATTTATTTTCTTGCCACTGCTGTTGTCATAACTTATAATGGCTAATTCAAAACGACACTCACACACAGGCAGCAGCTCATATGGATAAACACCAGCTCCAGTGGAAGCATTTATTCTTTTGCGGTGTGTTTGTATCCTTAAACATTTTCCATCTATAAACGAACCTTTACACTCCGACCAGAGCGTCATAATAGGGGGTTAAAAATAGTACAAAGTGTGTAAGTGCAAGGGAACACAGTAGGCTACAGTTACAATCAACATCTGTCATGTTAAAGCTTACTTGGGCTAAACATGGAAACTTCTCAGCTTCCCAGCGAGTGTCTACGGGAGAGCTGTGGCCATGTGGAAACTGTTACACCACACACAATACACACGCAGACGCTGTACATACTGTAGGAAGGTGCACTTTCACATGTGGTTTGTTTTATTTGCTCAAGCGAGGGATTCCCCCGTCGCTGTCTCTCCCCACTCAGGAACTATACGGCTTGAATATAGTATCGCTACAAAGGGGGAGCTTTCAGAGTAGCTCATTAGAAATAACTTACAATGTAGGTGTTATTAAGTTGTCGGTGTAAGTTCTCAGTCGTATAGGAGTTGTCCATCTTCAATGAAGGTACTTGAGTCATCTTCTGTACTCGGTAGTTGAAGTCTCCAAACGTTTCGCCTCTCATCCAAAGGCTTCGTCAGTGGACAAAATCTCGCTCAGCCCGCAGCGTAGATAAAGACCATAGGGAGGAGTTGGGGAAGGCCCGATCCCTCCCCTCTAATCACAGCTACTCTCACTCAACTGTGGGTCCTATTCATAGATGATCACTGCCCATTATCCGTCCTATTCATGGCTGATCACTGCTAATTACCTGCCTATTGTTCGTTGTTGGCCGAGGTTTCACCCGAAGGAGATTGGAGTAAAGTGACGAGAGATTAAATCTGAGCCCGCCATTCCGGTTCACGGAGGGATTTTCTTTCCTGACAAAAATAGCCTCTTTACTCCTCTTTCAAACCAACGTTCTTCTTTAGCTAAAATGTTGACTTCCCCGTCCTCAAAGGAGTGGTTGGAGGCTTTGAGGTGAAGGTGCACCGCGGACTGGGGGCCGCTTGTGCTTTCTCTTCGGTGTTGATAAGTCTCTTCTGTAAAACTTGTTTGGTTCTCCAATATAATGTTCTTTGCATTCTTCTTCTTTGCATGGAATAGAATAAACCACATTGCTTTGTTTGTGGCTCGGAGTTTGTCTTTGGGATGAACTAATTTTTGTCTCAGTGTGTTCACAGGTTTGTGGTACACTGGAATCCTGTGCTGTCTGAAGATTCTCTGAAGTTCTCTGAGACCCCGGCTACATACGGCACTGCAACTCCCTTTCGTCTGGGCTCTGCAGTCTGTCAGTCTTGTTCTTTGGGTCTTCTTGCCCTTTGTGCTCTAGTGAAGGACCAGTTAGGATAGCCACAGTCTGAGAGGGCTCTCTGGACATGTTGCTCCTCTTTGGCCTTTCCTTCTGCCCTGGTACCTCTTTAGCTCTATGTCTGAGTGTCCTAATGACCCCTAGTTTGTGCTGGAGTGGATGGTTTGAGTCAAACATCAAATACTGGTCGGTGTGAGTTGTCTTCCAGTAAACCTCTGTCTGAAGTTGTCCGTTTCCCCTATGATAACTTTGCAATCTAAAAAGGCAAGTTGTTTCTCCTTAGCGTCCTCCCGAGTGAATTTAATGCTGGGGTCCACAGCATTGATGTGATCTGTAAAAGGTGCCACTTCCTTCTCTTTAATTTTGATCCATGTGTCATCCACATATCTGAGCCAGTGGCTGGGTTTGTTTCCTGGGTATGAGGCCAAGACATTATTCTCCATTTCTTCCATGTAGAGGTTAGCTACTATGGGTGAAACTGTGCTATTAACTAAGATGTGGGTACTTTTACTAAAAAAGTAACTTGAAGTAACTTCAAGTAACTTGAATTACAAAAGCATTTAATGTATGAACAAAAAAAACCTCCTCCCAAATAAAATGTAGCATGCCAAATCAAGTTGGACACTGGTGTAGAAGAGCTGCAGTTGCGTGTAGTTAATGTCTTCAAAACAAAATACAAGAGAATGGAAAAAACGAAAAAAAGGACTGCACTGCACTTTTTTTTCGGTGGCATTATTACTATTTTCAGTTTATATTTTGCGAAAAGTAACTCAAAAGTAACTTTTCAGCAGAAAAATGTAATACAATAATATTACATTTTTAACACTTTTTTTAAAGTAACTTGCCCAACACTGCATACTACTGATCCTAATGTAGAGGAACAGGATAGGCATTGTAGTATGATTGTCCTCAAATAACGAGTAATGATCCGTGGGTCTCTACTCGTTCTCGGTTGATGCGGTTCCAGACACATACTACACATTTCACAAAACTCTGCAGGATTTTCTTTACACTAGGACCCAATTCACAAAGCACTGCTCTCTTGGGTTAGAATTGCTCTGGGTAAAATTGTGAACTTTGTCGTCAAAACCTGCCCGCAGGTGTAACACATTGCACAGAAAAAGACTAAACTCTGTTCAATATATCTTCATAGGAAAAGGAGTTAGCAAGTAAAGTTCACTTCATGAATCATGCATTCGGTGAATGACAAATGCTTGGACAAAGAGGGAAGAGTTTGGTCGTAACCAATAAATTGTGCTCAAGGCTTGACAAGAGTGTTTTTGAGAGAGGAGTTCAGTCAGTTTGGTGCGGTCAATGGCGTTTAGTCTCTTATCAATAAGGACAAACTGTAAAGCGTAATGTACAGTACAGTATGTGACTGAGGCCGGTAAATAGCAGTAGATACATTAGCAGGAACACGTAACATGTATTATTAACAAACTGTAGAGGCAATTGTAGGTCTATCAAACTGGTGCCGAAGCCAATTGTAGCTGTACTTTTAAACAAGATTTAGGATTACTAACTATGCTGTAAATAAAATGCATGCAGTTGTTGTAAGGACAGCTCGTGTACGACCTACTGTATTGTAGCCACTCTCAACAGTGTCTTAATGTAATACAGTATGTATGCACTATGATGAGGGCTGGAGCACTTCCACATCAAAGAAGAGCACAGCAGAGAGTTAAACACAAGCTTCTTAAGGAGAGGAGCTAAACACCGACAAGATGAGCTGGGACTGATGAATAAATGTGTGTGATATTGGTACAATTTATTTCTGAATTTGAAAGAAAAATAAAGAAATTGAATAGAGTAAAAGCTTCAATGAGCATGTATCTACAGAGTTGGCGTGCCATTCGGCTCGTTACGGTTGCAGAGCTTTTTATTATTTTCTATAGCGACAAAAGAGCCATTTCAACACAGTGGGTATATATCAGATTATTTTTTTTTAATGATTTGGTCGGTAAATGCAAAAGAGTTATTTTGACCAACCTCAGAGAGAAGGAATAGCAGTTTTGTGGCGGCTAAATATCTGCTTCATTTACTCTGAGCCTGTGTTTGTGTCCATGCTACACAAACACTTAGTATCTGCAGTGAGCGCACTGGGCTCTGCCTGAAGTCATGGAAATATGCAGCAAGTTTACGCCACCTTTTTTAAACAATGACAAACGGATACAGTGGTTATGTGTGGATGAAATGATGTTCAAGTAATGCGAGGCAGCATGGGACAGCAAAAATCTGGCATGTGCTACTTAATTAATGCTGTTGCATGATAGATGTTTTTCACAAGATGAACTTGAAAGGTTTACAGCTGGCACAAACACAATAACGACCATCATCACACATCATCGCATATTAAAACCAAAATAAACCCTCCTGCGTTTAAAGTTAACAAGCCCAAAGAACAGACACAGCAGTAGTTGAAGTAGTAGTAAAGTAACAGCAGTAATAGTCTCAGTGGCACAGTGGTTAGAGCTACTGTAGGTAGGGGTACCTCTACCACTACCAACATGTACAAGAGGTTCCCATCTGGGGCCAAGAAAAGAGATTCTGAAATCGCAGTAGACCTTCCTGGTTAAAGAATGGTCACTTGAAAACAGTAGTAGTAGTAGCAGTAGTAGTAGTAGTAGTAGTAGTAGTAGTAGTAGTAGTAGTAGTAGTAGTGAAAACATCTTCTAAGCCTCTATATTGTAAAGTTAACCACTGTTCTAATAGACTAAATCTGACCTCATGCTAATGTCTGAACTGGACCCATCTGGACGCTGTCTGCACCCGCAGCCCTCACCGAAAGCAGCTGCCAGTCATGCTGCCGGCCTATAGACCTTTTTCACGACAACCGGAAGTAGCGCATACTAGCGCCCAGTCACTTCCTGTCTTCGCGGGTCTAAGGGAAAATAGCACCTGTTTTTTCAACAAAGTCGCTTAATTTGCCCACTTTTCGTTCGCTGATGCGGAGGTAATCGCTGTCACAGTCAGGTGGGCAGGCTGTGAGAATGGGCTCTAATTATATTCATGTTTTGTACCTGGAAACAACGTAAAAGGCGCTGGTTTGGACTGACTAAAGGGACATAGCTAGCCTGAACTGCGTCAGTGAGATGGGCCGATATAATTGCTCAGCACACCCACAGATGTCCTCAAGTAATGGCTCACTCATTGTTCTACTGGTAAGTGTCTGACAGCTGTTTTGCAGTTTTAGTTCAGATGTGTATTTCATGTTTAGGTCTTGTTTTAGCTCTTGTTTGCTCATGGTAACAGCTGCTAAGGCTAAGGCTGTTAGCTTCAAGCTACGTGACATTTAATACACACTGTTCCTCAATCTATCACCTCCAAATCTTTGTCTCACTGTGACTCACGTAACTATCATTTTTTGAGACAGTATTGAGAGAAAAAAAAGTTAAGCCACAGAACACATGGCTAATTATGCATAATGACAAAGTCTGTGCTAAGTCACTAGCTGCTCCATTCCGTGAAAGTCCTGCTTCCAGTCAATTGTACATTTATCCTAAATGAAGGAATCACAAAGATAACTCAAGTATGTCCTCAACTATGTTTAGAGGTTTAGTTTTAGCACCTGTATAGATCCAGAGCCTCCTCACCATTTACTACCCGCAGGCATATTTTTTCCTGTTTGAAAACAGTTTTGTATTGAAATAACCAATTGTTTCTTAATCACTATAAGATGCAGGTTATTCTTACTAAGGTAATAATTATTTGTTATTCTTGCAGGTCAATCAGCAAAGGAAATCGATGCATTTGGGGTCACTTTGAAGAGCAGAAGTGGAGATCAACACAATGTTAAACACTAAATCGTAAGTCTGTCACCACCGGTACCACATATTGACACCATTCAATCAAATATATATGTTTTAATATTATTTGAGTAAAAAGAGCAGGCGCGCACATCCAAGTACCTGAACGAGCGTGCTGGACCCAAGAAGATAAATGAAGAAAGAAAAAAGCGAGTGCCTCAGACATGTCTGAGGAAGGGCTGGTTTGACACCCGAAACGTTACACGACTTTGGTGCAAATTTAGTAATACATTTTAGTAATACATTTTGGGAGCAAACGTGAGCTGTGCGCCACTCGCTTTTTCTTTGTTCATTTTAATATTATTTGAGACCTCAACATTTACCATGTGTACTTTAATTACACACAGTGACATTTGTTAACTGCTAACTGCAGTGGTGAAAATAATGTAACAGTGCCATTTTTATGTGCTTTTACTATTTTTACTCTGCAACATTTCAAGCAAATATCTGTACAGTGTACTGTATTTTGTCAAACTGAAATGTTTAATCTAAAAGTATCTTTTAAGCTGGTTGCACTATTATTTGTAGACAAAGGTGGAACTAAATAAAAAGCTTAAAGTACTTTTGATCAGAAACTAAAAACTCCCAACAACAAATCTCAGTGATGTTTCAAAGTATGATTTTCATCTGATAACTGAGCAGCATCAAAATTATTAAGGAACCAATTGTGTACTTCTGTTATCACTGCCTGACAGTGTTGTGACAACATGGTGATGTATCAGAAGAACCAATATAATGCTTTATTGCTTCAGGTTTATTTAGTACATTTAGAAAAACGTGTCAATTGTTGTTGTGTATGATTTAATTGCATTTTAAATGTTTCTTAACAGACTTTTAAGATGGAGTTGCAGAGCATGAAGGCGAGGCCACAGCAGAAGGACGAGCGATGAAGAGCTGGGAGAGATGCAAAGACCATGGGGAAGACCTACACCAGCAAGTGGTGAAGGCTGTGGACAAGACCGTGTTGAAGAAATGGAAGTCGTACTTTTAAATACAGGATGACATTTGTGCAAAAAAGAAAAGCTTTAATAAGACATTTGTAAAGAGTCTCATTCATCTAAATATTTCAAATGACGTTCTGGATGTAATTCAATGTTAAACGTATACTAGTATTACATATTTAAGTAGAAAGATTCACAGAGAAATTGAACACCTCTAAAACTGTGATTTTTCATTCTTGACAAACCCGGTGTTGTAGCAGCAGCGTTTGAGCCACGGTCCTTCCATTTAGCTGGCAGAGTTTTTGGTACAAGTCTTCTCATAGTTGGCTTCAATGGAAATGCTGTTGTTTTTTTAGTACAGAGGCTTCTTGTGAGCAGTTGAAGATTTGTACTCATTTATAGTCAATGTTTGGATTAAAATTAAACCCAGATTAAAAACAAGTCTACTGCAGTCTGATAGTCTTCATGTTTCAGACACACGACTTTGGCTTCTACTTTGAAGAAAAGAGATGAACCATTGGTGCAGGTGTCTCTGGTCACACAATGGACACGTTCAGTCAGTCTTTGAATGCATAATCTGTACACAAACAAAAGGAATAACATGGAATTTAATGTTGGGGGGAAAAACGCAAATGTAATGTCAAATAACTATTATAGCTATATTCTTATTCTTTTACTTTGATGGAAAATCTTTTTGGAATTGTCCACATGACTTCAGCTTAAACCATAATTAAGGTATTAGTGGGTGTATATGATCACAACACTATGTGAGAAAACTGACCAATGTGAGGTTTTGCCTAAGATCAATGAACTGTCATGTCTATTTCTATCTAATTACCAATAGTACAATATATATATATATATATATATATATATTTTTTTTTTTTTTTTAAGTAAAGACATGTCAGCAGATTAATTAATAAATACACAGATTCCATTATTTCTATGGGAAGACGAAAGGGGGGGGGGGGGGGGGGGGAAGGCTAGTATTAGCAACTGTAAATCAGCTACGATTTTGCCACTGAGATGGTGGTAATTAAGGCTTTTGGGATAAATTACATGAAATAAGTAACAAGTGTACCTTCATGAGATGTGTTCGTGTCCGTGGAATTGTTGAAAGAGTTGTTGATTTGAGCCGAAGTCTCCCCCTGCGATTAGTGAAGTGCTGGCTGCATACAAAAGTCCCTAGCTTTATGCAGATGTCTGGACCCTCTAACTGCTTCAATTCACTGCCTCCTTTGGTCCGAGTCCGTCGGAAAAGCGTGATAAGAGAGAGGTATAGTTGTTTTCTTGCCCCACGAGAGCAAACGGGAACAGAACCAAAGCAAAGGCACCGAAAACTGAGCCATTTTCTTCGAGGTCTAATGCTAAACTATAGCTACCGGATGTTGTAGCGCGTTACTTCCGGTTTAAAATGCGGAAGTGTGAAAAAGGTCTATTGGCTGATTAGGATGGGGTTGCCATGGTTATCGGCACATGTTCACTCTCAACAGTTCTCACCTCCCGATGGTTTCCGCCTACTCACGGCTCGGAAAGGAGATAGTGAGATATGCGAACATAAAAACTGCTTTGAATCCACCTGTAAAATGCTTCTGTTGGTGCAAAAGGAAAAAGTAATTTCATTTCTGTTATGTAATAATGATAATTGTATGGTAGTTAAATCAACTGCAATTTCTTTGTACATACTTCCAATAGCTCTGCGTTTGTTTTTCTTAGAGCTCATGGGAAGATCAGTTTCTGTCACTGTTGATTTGGCCAAGTTTGAAAAGGATTTAGTCTTGGAGCGCAAAGTGCATTTCTGTTTTGTGAGAGCCAACAACTAACCCCATCCCGAGAGAAAGGGGAAAAATTAAGACACTTTTCAGTGCAGATCGACATTACAACATAATAGTTTGTATAATGTAGCATGGAAGATGTAATGTTGTCATTGGTGTTTATGATGTTTGATAGCTGTTTATTTAGAATTAGATTGGCCGGCAGTCAAGTGAATGAAGCAAATGAACCAGATATAACGGCAAAACAAAAGTGGAGACTGGATAATACACAACGCAAAGCAGGATAATACAACTGTGCACTACTTACTTTACGTTTAAGTCACCACAGTTTTGTTAGTCATTATGTTTTTTCTTGTTGTTCATAAGGATAAAAGCCTCCTTGGTTATCTGTTAATTGTTCTGTATACTACAGCAAAAGCATGACTAGTCCTAGAATAGATGTACCATGTTTAATTTTCCTGTGAATAAAAGATGTATTTATTAAACTCAACTGACCAAAGTGAGATTAAAGCAGTACTAAGTAACTCTTGCCCCTAGAGGCCATAAGCGCAACTGCAGGTGTCTTAGCAAGTTACGATTTTTTAACTTATTAAATGTCTTGGAGAGTAAATACTACGCTGACAGAAAAGGTGAAGGGAGAGAGCGGTGTTGTACATCCAATTATACAATGTGAATATTTTTTTTCACTCAAACTTGGCTGTAAATACTGTTTAAAGTGGCGCTAGCCCGCAGTTAGCTTTGCCCGTTAGCCTGTTAGCTTCTCGCCGTGATTCTATTAGTGTGTATTGGTTGCTCCGCCCCGGTGGCAGTCAAGTTGCAAGCATGGTTTTCTGGCCAGAGACACCAGGGGGAGATGAAAGACCCCCCAATCATCCCATTAACACTTGTATTACCCCCACAGGGACTACGGAAAGATTTATTAAGGTAAACACGTTACTTAGTACTGCTTTAAAAGAAGAAAAACGATAAATGTACCAGTGTTTGGCTAGTTGAGCCCTGACAAAACATCAAATGTAAAAAGTTTTCTTCTTACTGTATGTTATACAACAATCAATGCATTTAGCAGCCACAGATAAACCTCTCCAGCCATAGTGTAATCCTGGACTAGTGTTTGATTGCACGTGAGAGGCGCCTTCACCCACCACACACATAAAAAATAAGCCTTGGAGGAAGGATCAATAAAATGCTTCTTAAATTCCTCATCTTCTTAAGGAGACCGAGATTAAGAACAAGATAGATGCGGAGACAGGCTCATAGACATGTCATTCTCATTCCCAGCACCCCCACCGCCACTGGTCTGCAAGCCTTAGGGAAATATAACACAAGAATCCACTGAAGTTTATGGAGTGGAGATGATATATGAGAGGAAGTAGCAAAGCAATACTGAAATTTCACCCTATAGGCGCATCATTGTATTGTTATAAGATACCGGGAATCCAAAATCGACCAAAGTAATAAAACAGTTAAATTGATAAAGCCATAGGGTTTGAAAAACATTATCATAAAATGGGAATATTGGGAGAAAAATCTTATTGAAAAGTCTAGGTGGAAAGGTGACGGAGAGGAAATAAAAATGGAGAAAGAAGGGAAAGATGGAGCGCTATGAAACGGAGCAAGGCCAGGCCCAGATCAATAGTGATTACGATGAGGGAAAGCAAATAATCTTGGACGTATCAGTGGCAAATACCATTCTGAGATACGGAAAGGGCTCTATAAGAACAACCATTTCACATTCTTTAACCTCAACCTAGGTACATATAATTTCCAGTATATGCTATTTTGTGGGCATGTTGCTCTTGATTAAACATTTAAAAATATATAACAGTAACAGGGCCAAAAATCTGATATGTTAAAAATGCACACAATGACTACGCTGCTGCTCCACTTTTGCCCTCTATGTGTGTTAAATCTAAAGGGTGCTTATTCCTCCCTTAATTTGACGTAACGAGTAAAAAAAACCATCTGCAATACATACTGTGCGCCGTCACATAAATCAGACTACAAATATAGATTTATGACCAAAAATTTCTAGACATTATCAATCTCAATCATATTATATCTATATAGACTGTTCTGAACGTTGAGTCAGAGTTCAAATATGGATTATGTTATTGACTATATATTTTACTGGACCGCTGGAACATGGTGTTGTGTCGGCAATCGGCGTTAGCTTTTAAAGTAGAATCTTATTGTATCCTCTAGGGAAATTTGTCCTCTGCGTTTGACCCTTTCCTCAACCAGTGCCTCAGAGCAACCTGTGAGGAGCAGTGGGCACCCACATTGGAGCACCCCGGGACCTATCTCCAGCTGTTGAGCTTGGATCTTGCCAAGATGGAGTTTTTCTAGCCTACTGTGCATGTTCTTAGCATCAGGAGAATCCTGAGTGCCCGGAGGAAATCTAAAGACATGGAGAGATTATGCAAACGCCACGTGGAAAGGGTGAAATACTGTATAATTGATTGTGTGAAGACGAGTGAGCTACAAGAAAAAACATAATAATGTTGAGGATGCTACAACCAAAGCCAAAGGCACAATAAACCACACACACCTTCTGTCACAAATACAAAAAGCATCTTTGAGCTGACTTTATTTGAATTTCTGCCTGAGCCTCCCGGTGCCTGTCGTGATCCGCTCCACTTTCAACAGTTTCACCTGATCTACACCAAATAAATCACGGTAATGCGGGCCAAACCGCCGCTGTTTTGCAGTCTAATTCCCCCCTCGCTGTATTATTACTGTGTGACGGATAGGCCGCCTGTCTCCCTGTCAGTCCCAATACTTCAACTGTATGCAAGATGGAAGGCAGACGTTGCATGTAATATTCAGAAGGAGGACCGGGGCGTCGGGATTAAAATCTATATTCCGGAGAAGGCATTCGAAGAGAGAGGAGGGCCCTCGTCGAGGAATGGGAGAGCGACTGGTTAAGTGGCAGAGATGAATGATTTTATGGAAAGAGTTGATATAATTGTCCCAGTTAAATGAATTATGAATGTCTGCATGATGATTTGTCTGCCATCGAACCCCAGACCTGATTTAAATTGATAGTTCCAACTTCCATCCCCCATGCAGGTGAATGGGGAGGACAGGTATGCTGCTAACGTGTGGGAAGGTGTGTTTTGTCTTTTCATGGCATTTGTAAGGTTTATGTGTTTCTTTGTTATTGAAAATCTTGTGCAGTATGTTTGGTGGTCACTGGATGTGTGTCTGACTCCACAAGGAACTGACAACTCAGTTTGGTGAAGTCCCAGGCGGTCTGTGTGTTTATTGATGATTTCTAACTAGGCTTGGACCTAAATGTGTAGTCTACACTTATTGAGTTTCCGTATACCCCACTAACGGGGCTTGGTGATACTTAATAATAATAATAATAATAATATAATAATAATAAAAATAACAATGTCACCCTGCTCATCTTTTACATTTGACGATGTAAAGAACAAGTATGAACTATATGTTATAGAATTGTTTGCCTCCCCCTCCCCATGTTGTCTATTGTCATTCTGTCATTCCTGTTTGTGGCGAATAAGTCTTTTTATGTATGTTAGTCAAAAGAAAAAAAGAAAAAAAGAAGAAAAAAAAGAGAAACAACCAGGTGATACACGGTCTACCGCTGTAAGAAATGTAAAGGATTGTTATAATGGAAATAGATTGTTTTGGGCTCAAGACACGGAATTGGACATATGTCGCAAAGCTGCGAACAGCAAAGCAAAACGTGTAGAACGTGTATCATAGGAATAGTTGATATGGGATAAGACGCGATATATGTATTTTTTAGATTTTATCACATTATGTTGTGCTTAACATTATGTTTAGCTTTATATATTGAAGTCATGCCTGCTCTTTTTAATAGTTCATATATCACTGTGACCAATAAAGAGGAGTGGGTGGGAATAAATAGATATGCATCCTTCCCAATGACAGAGTAACTTTTAGGTGTTTGGGCCATTCGCTGACTTTTCATCCAGATATTGTCTAGTCCTTTTCTTGCACATCTCTATGGCCTCACTAATACTTCTTAATGAAAAAGAGAGAAATTAGCAAACCGGCTAAAAATAAAAATCACTTCTTTTTTTTGCCGAGGTGTGCGCCATGTCCTCGATCACATCCGGCAGCACATTATGATAATCTTCAATCTAATCTGATGTAATGTTAATCGAATGTCTACTCCATGTCTCGATTATGCTGGTTTTAAATAGCGGCAGTTACCCACCAATCACATACCTAATTGGACATGTGTGCGTTCAGAGAGCTCACACAGTTACACACACAAGTCTATTGAGAGACTAATAAAAATTATGCAGCAATCAGAAAGTTGAAACCATTCATCTGAGTGCTTTCTAAAGTTAGCAGTTAACCTCATTTAGCACTGACACTCATGAGACTGGCGCGGGCCTGGTCTATCTGTCTCCTTTACATGCACATGCCCGCCACACACAGGGCAGTGGACTTAGTTTGAAGTTAATAAGTTCTCCATCGATCCGTCTGATTGGCCACTAAAGTAAATCATTTATTTTCTTGTGATTGGAGCAGTTGTGTGGCCATTTGTCACATGCCAGCGTCGAGTGGCACAACTATGCTCTAGATTGGTTTGGAAGAAATTTTGAAAATCCAATTGTGAGTTCAGTGATAACTCAATGTGTTGCAGAGCTTTGGCACTTGGGTATCGAAAGAAACAAAATGTACAGAACAGATTCACTGAATATTTTTTCCTCATATAAAGTGGTGGTTAAAGGGCTAAAATAAACTTTCTCAACCTGTTATATTAAACTGTCATCAAAAACATACCTGGAGTGGTATGTTGTCCGTCTCCCTTTTCTGCACTCACTCAAAACGCAAGCCCACACTCCAATAGATGTCACAGGGAAAAATCCACGGAGTCCTGAATTATAAAAGGTCTAGACACCATCACTGAACTCTTTTTCTGATCCTGTCCATGGACATATTCTCTTCTCTATAACCACTTTGGGAATCGGCAATACAGAAATGATCCCATTTCTTTCTTTTGATGAACTTTTCATTCCACAGTATGAGTGGCTTGTGCTTCTTATGATGGTGTATTTTCTAACTACATATTATGACATGAAGGCGTCTAGGGGTATTTTCACATGCATTACTTTAGGTAATAACATACTTTGAAAACACAAAGGATAAAGTAGTAATAATACATACAGTAATAGTACGGTAATTGTTGAGTTAATTGTAGAGGTGGTATTTTCTATTCTATTCAATCTTCAACTTATTTTTGAGGTAATAATACAATATTTTTGATACAACCTGTTTTGTTCAGTTTTAGTCATTTCAATCTCTCTTATTTCTCAAATACAAACATAAAAAGCAGAGCCTATATTCTTTGCTTCCTTTTCGAGCCCGGTAGTAAGCCCTACGTACATCAGGCCCAGGCATTCAAAGACACTGCACCACAGGAATACACACGGCCCTCACAACTGTCACACACCAAATTTGTCTGCGTCTGTCTCTACCTGAAAATGCCCACCAAGAGACACTTACACACCGCTGTGGCTATGAAATATGAATCTGCGGCGGCAGATGAATAAAACATGGGACCGAAGAAAGTGCAGGGGAACCCATAGGCTACTGTTACAAAAAAGTTACAGCTGACTTTATGGTATTTCCTCGTACTCCTTATTGTCTCAAAATGAATGATGGTCAAAATCAGATAAACCAGAATAAAATGTCTATAAAATGTCTCAGCACCCAGTCTCAGCCCGGGTGCTGAGACTGGGCCCCACATGGCCCAGTCTCAGCACCCGGTCCGAAATTATCGATAAAGAATAAAACCTCAATGCTTGACCTTCTTGTGTTAAATCCGGTTATTTCTGGAGCAGAAAGTAATCGGGGCGTTTCTAAAGACTGCTGTGTAAAAAATCCCTAACAGGTCCTTACATAATGACATTACCTTGTGCCATTTGTGAGTTGAATGCGAGCCGGTGCATCTGGATAACCACATTTATAATCCTGAAAAGCTACAAATGTCTTGAATTTACGTCACACAAAAACAGCATGCCTATATCCACGCTCTTTGAAGGGGGGAAGATTAACTGTGGTGACATCTGGTAGACGGGGGCAGAGAAAGGAGGAATAAACAATACGACACACATTATTCCAGCTTCTGAATTCAGATCCCAAACATCTTGACGCAGTAGATGTTAGTAGACACCGAAAATGCTGCAATATATAAAATCAAGTGACGGCAGAGATGGTGACAAATATCATGCCTATACCAAATAATCCAGCTACCTATAAAGATGCTGGTTTAATAGTGTGTACTAATTCACCATTTTTTTTACGGTCAAAGCGAAACACAGTCAACACACTGCTATTAGAATGGTGAATGAATTTGCACTGATAAGGTAAGTGAACACTATAGTCTAGGTTTGAATAGTTACAATGGTAAGCGTGTTAGCAGTGGTCCAAGAAGTAGTAGTAGTAGCATGCAGGGTGTTTCTGCATGTGTTTGAGGAAGGTGATGAACGGGGTTCTGGCTGTAGGAGCGGCAACTTCTGCAATACTCCAACCTGAAAATATCCACACGGTATACTTGCTCTTGGGCTAATACCCAAAGAGAGAAGTGATGGAAATAATAGTAGAAGTCAGTTTCTACACATTTTAGCCAAGTTTTTATTCAGAGATCTTCCACTTCGCCAATACTATTCTGAAACTTACAAAGACAGCCATTTCAAACGGCAAAGTGAAAGCAGAAAGGATGACTAAGGCCTTTGTAAGTAGGAGATTGACTTGGACAGTTTTATGTGATGATTCAGGATGGTGTCCCCATCTGGTCTCCTCTGTGTGCCTCCCATGGCGCCGAAAGATCTTTAGTGATGATCCAGTGCAGCGCGCTCACCACTCGGGGCTTTCGAGTGGCTAATAATCCAATGAATGTGAGGTTAACCCCAGCCCGAATGAAGAGATTAACGTGTAAACATGAGATGGCTGTGTTTACAGGAGCTGCGTGTGCCAAAGGGACTGACGCACGCACTCACGCTAAACATCTGCCTCAACAGCTGTCCCCTGAGCCATGCAGTCAGAGAGGGGACAAACCGCGACCCGCACGTGTGAGGGGAGAATCCAAATAAACAAACACATGAGGAGGATTTGTTTAGTCAAGAAAATATTGTTTATGAGTCTGCTCCAACCCTGGTTAAATCTAAGTCTGTGTAAGCTCTCAGTGGTCCAGGATTTTTCCAGCGTAGTAGAGGTTTTCAAATAATGTCAACTGATCTTTTCAGAGCTCGAACAACCCAGTCTGTAATATTTGAAAACCTCTACCATGATGCAAATCAACATTAAATCATTGGTAACATCAATGTTGTTACCGTGAAGGAAAAACTGCTGTTAAAAATGGTTTCTTTTTTTGTTGAGGTAGAAGCAATAAAGATGGAGACAAGCAGCTGTGAGCTTCTACGAATCAGTGTTTCACTGTTTGTGTGAGCCATATGGATGTCAGATTGGTAAAAATGAGTTGTCCGGATTAGATTTTTCTGGGCTTGTTTGCTTTTGTTAAAGTTCTCAGGTTTTTTTATATGGTATGTGCCTCATGTCTGTAAGAGTAACAGGCCATGAAATTGATACGGCTGGACCTGGTGTTAATCAATACTTTTGTTATAAATGGTATGAGTATAAATTGTCTTGTTTTTCACAGCTCACACAGAAAGTCTCCATTAAAGATACGCATGATTTTTCAAGTAAAAATAACAACTTGCAACAGACCTTGCCGTAATGGCCATAGCAGCACCACGGTCGGAGCACACATAAAGGGTTGTTTTGGGGGCACAGGGCTGTTAAGAGTCTCAGGAGATTCAGACAAATGAGAGCGGAGGAGCAGCTGGAGCACGGCTACAGGCCCGGCATGTTCATGACTGTGTGTGTGTCAAGCAAGTATGACGGGCCGACCTCTCCTCCACAAACAATCCGGTACAGGACAGGCATGCAAATAAACAATTAGGCTGCAAGAGGAAAAATCCGCCAGCACTTACAGCCTAATGCTTCAAGCTGCAGGGATCAGGGGCAGCGTACGTGGGCAGCCTGTACATGTCAATAAGGTGAAAACAGTCGAAAAAACAAAAAAGCTTTACTGTATTACTAAAATTAAGTTGCCAAGGATTTAGAAAAACTACGTACAAATATAGAGATATATGAATCATAAGGGGGCGGTCAGTAGCCCTAACACAATATTTTATACCAGTCATCCCTCCTGACGTACTGTATTTACTGTCTGCACTGCCAGCTCTCATTTACATACATACACAGCTGCGGTGGCCCATGGGTGACGCACACTTGGCACACCAGGCCTGAACAGAGTCAATCAGCGCCGGCGCATCCGCCTTATTGTCAGACCAACTGTAGCTTAGCGGGGATCATCATAGCCCCGTCTTTGTGAAATAACCCACTGAGCTAATAATACGCTCCCAATAACAAAGGCCTTCTTATAGTTATAGCCACACAGCACTGTAAGCCAGACCTCAATAAATCCCTTTAAGGCCTAGTTTTGCAAAGAACAAAAAGCGACCGGAAAAAGTGGAGCGACATCACAGTTGAAAGACCCCGAGCACTCACTGTTAATGGCTCACTGTAATATAGTCAGCCAGCGGGGTTGGATATTTTGTTTTTGCTATGTCCGTATTAAGTTTTCTTGTTAGCATGTGTGGTGAATTTGCTCTGTATACATAGATTAAATGGATTGCCAAGTTGGACAGCAGCCATGAACATGACAAAGACTGCACACAGATAAGATGATGGGAGAAATATAGTGTAACAACATGTTTGAGATCTCTCATACGGGGTTTGTCGGGGTGAGAAGCGAGGGACTATTAGGAAAAGGAGGTGTGATAGAGGTAGAAAAGGCTTGGCCAAATGTCAGCAAGCACTACAGATGAAACACCTCCGGCTAAAAAGTGAAGTGACTTTAGGAACAGGGAGGATAGAATTTGCAGAACTTAAATATGTGCTTTTTGTTAGTCATTCATCAAGTAAAATAAATGATGAAAATTGAATTGAAGAAGTAAACCAAATATGGATTCAGGAATGTGTTTAATTTTATCCCATCACAAAGTGTTATGATGAGGCTATAACTGACCTTTTGCAAAACCTCGCCACAAAATGGTCATTGCGTAATCATACCTCATAGCAACCGTTGCTACCAGACATTTGCCGGATCTCTTGCCATAGAAAAGCGGCCTGTTTTTCCTCTTTAACGGCCGAAAAACTGCTAACTAGCTTGCCTGCTAACCTGTAAGCCAAGGTAAGACTTTACTATACGTCTTGTCTTTTGCCAAGCGCTCCCGTCACTGGACATCGTCACAAAAAAGCTGTTTCTGCTGTGGGGATATCTGGCACGTTTACTTTTTAAGGTGAAGCGGTTAGTTGCTCTTATAGCAGAGTCTTGATTTTTCAGCAGCGCTAGGGTTTGTTTTGCCAGCGCTGATAGCAAATGAGACATCGCGGCTGGAGAATCATAATTGTGTTACGTCGCTGAATAAGAGCCACAGCCACGGGCGAAACAGAGCCGCTGCAGCTTCTTCTCTTTCATATGTTAAGTACATACTTAATATATCCTCATAGTGTCACTTCATTAGGGTGACAGAACTGATTGTGGTGTGGTTTCCAGAAGAATGATGAAACTCAGTTGCAACTCACAGCCTTTATATTCTCTTATATAGGCTTTATTTGGGATAATATCACGGTCCAACTGTGGGGCTTAAATGAATGAAAATATGAACCCTCGATACAAGTAGAACTACATCAGCCCAGTCATTAAATTAAAAGCCATTTCCTCCTTATCCTTGGACCTTCACTTACCACAAGTGAACTGCAGAAGGCTGGATATTATGTAAGCCCATAGAGAAAAGCTATTAGCATTGATAACGTTGAGCGCAGTGCAGAGACAGCAATAGCCCAAGGAGACGAGGATAATGAAAGGCGTAATGACGGAAACCTGCACACAAAACCTCATCCTGACCACAAGCCATGACAATCATTTGGAACAAATTTAGGGGCATAGCAGAAATTCAGCTCATTGTCCGGTGGTGTCTTGATTCAAAAAGTAAAAACGTTGTAATTTTGTGGGAAGTACTGTGAAGGCCGTTATTCTCTGAGTAAATTAGAAAATAAACTAGTGTTTAAGTTCTTCCTCAAAACACTGAATGTAAGAGTGTTCAATTAGTTATTGATTAGGTAAAACTCTACAATAGCTACACATTTACAATTGTAACTAAAGGCTTTAGATTTGCAACGTACATTTTTGAGTACTGTGTTGTAAACAGCTTTCGCTACAGGAGCATTTACAGAGGTCAAATCTATAATATTGTGGAGCCAGGGGCTTTTTAGACGCGTGTGTCATTGGAGCTCCTTCTGTTACAGGCCTGCTTTGCTTTGTGTCTGTTACTGAGACGTTTGTTGCATCAGCTAAACAACACACAGTCACTTACAGTATGTAAAACGATGCAAAATCATTGACCTGACCACAGGCTCTCTCAGAGGAATCCCCACTGGCTGATAAAGGACTGCTCGTGCATACACATTCACAGGAAAAGTATGGTTAGATTTTGACCATTTTTTCCCTGTTGGCTTTTAGAGGGCATTGCAAATCCTCCGCCTTAACGATTTGAATGCATGATGCCTTGAGTTCTTAAAGTTCAATGTAAAATATGCTTGCAGTAAAAGTCTATTCGGTGAAATATAGGTCACAATAAACTGATCTGGATAAAACTATCGACCACAGCGGTTGAGGTCAGAGGCCATATTTGTAAGTAGAAAATGATGAGGTGGGTGCAACAGCATGCAGCCAGATGCAACAATATTCCCTGTCGTCGTTTTTGCATATGAAATTCAGTAATCAAACTAAATCAGATCACGCCCGTCCACTGAAACTGAGCCTGAGGTAGACTGCTAAGAATACGGCCTGAACCAGGACAGTGGAAGTGGGGAACGGAAGCAGGCCGGCCTCCACTGGGAAGCACATGGCTGTCCCCGTTTTAACCGGAGTACCGCTGGGAATATCAGCGGGAATTACCTGTGGGAATAACTGAACAGGAGAAGGCATGGCTGCGCTCAAACTCGCAGTCAGACGATTAGACATCACACTCCCACGCATGTGCATTACCATACCAGCTACTGTGTGTCACACTGATGGGACCTGTCAGAGCGTGTTTCAACCATTTTACTGTGAAA